>CM052893.1:17696798-17804645 GCA_028534135.1 Potos flavus | reverse complement strand
GTCTTGAGCAGTTACTTATATAAACTTCGGTTAACAATGTTAGAAAAATAGAGCCGAATTAAAAACCAACACCTCTGGGGCGCCTGGGTGGCTCAGTGGGTTAAAGCCTCTGCCTTCAGCTCGGGCCCTGATCTCAGGGTCCTGGGATCGAGCCCCGCATCGGGCTCTCTGCTCGGCGGGGAGCCTGCTTCTCCCCCCCCCCCCCCCGCCTGCCTCTCTGCCTACTTGTGATCTCTCTCTCTGTCAAATAAATAAATGAAACCTCTAAAAAAAAAAGAAACCAACACCCCTGGTCCCGATGGAACCTGGAACCGCAGGGCAGAGAGGTTGCAGCAATCCTCACTATGTACTCCAAGTTTACTTACAAAATAGAAATAATAGTGGTACCTACCTTATAGACTTCCTGTGAAGATTAAAGAAGCATTTTTTCTTTTTTAAGTAGCATCTACATTAAGGGCAGTTAGCCCAAGGCATAGTGAGGAGACTAGAAAGCACACGATATAACTGGGCATTACTTTAAGCTGTTGATCGTCTATTTCTCAAACTTAGTTGATCATGAAACTCTTATTTTGTGTATAGAACATCTGTTAATATCTTGCAAAACTGTTGTTTGCAACACAGTTAAGAAACACTACTTCCTGTCAGTTTATTTGGAAGCGTGGAACCATGGTGTTTAGCTATGTGCCAGAGCTGGAAATTCGTGACGTCATGATTTGTCTCTTAAATGTTATCTTGGATATAAAAGAGGAAAAAAAGGAGACGACCAGTTTCATGACGAGAAGGAGCATATCAAACAGAATATGAGAGAAATGGTCTGTTTCGGTGATTCTTTTAGCTAAAATTCAAAAAAAGCATTCAGTGTGGGAAGCCAAAGAAAAATATTTGTGAACGTTCATTATACCTTATTATATTAGGGAAAATCACCGCATTGTAAAAAATATTGCCGCTAATGTGTTTTTAAGATGTTTGTGTTTACTTGTAATTAAAGACCCATATTAATGTGGTTTTGATGATTGACAGCTGCGTGAGTAGTTAGCCTCTCTACATTGCAATCGCTGCTTTTTAAGTTAGCCATTTTAAACCTTTTCACTTCCCACGGCCCCGCCAGCTACTGAAGTGACAGTGTGACACATGGTGCAGAGAGCTTATACCTGGGCCTGGCTTGGAATCCTGACCCTCACTGTGTGAAACGACCTCTGGGGTCTTAGCTTCCTTATCTTTCAAATGTCACTAATCATACCTCTTTTGTAAGCGTCTTAGAAGGATGATAAATCTCATATATGAAATTTCTAATACATGAAAGATGCTCAAAATAAAGATGCTTTTAGGAGAAATGAAAGTACCCAAGTAATTTATGTCCAGCTTCTTAGTCAAATATTTAAAAACTCATAAAAGACAAAGACCCACAATTGTTCACCTTTAAAAAGTTTACATATGTAATTTCTAATTTAAAAATTTTTTTACATATGTAATTTTTAAACAATAAACACTTCAGAGGAATAAATATTAAAATCATGTTTGAGAATATATATTTTTTTCAGTATTACAGTTCTCAGGTTCAAGTTTCTGTGACGGATAGAAATTTAGAATCCTGGATGGTGGCAAAGTACTTTCTCATTTACAATCCACATGAACTTGATAAGAAAGAAAGGAGAATTAACCTGGAGATAATTATTTACTTAATAATTTCTCTTTTCTCTCCTTGTTGGCCTACGCATTCACCTCAGATATAGCAAGACTTTTTTTTTTAACTTGGCCTACCTTTTCATTCAGTCATACATTCAAATGTATGACCTTATTCTTGTCTAAACCACTCCCCCCATACTTTTTTTCTTTTAGCATATTTTTTAAGACCATTCATTCAGACCTTTTCTCATTTACCAGTTCTGGGCAGTGCAAATCACCTCAGCTGTAAACTCTTTTCCTCTTCATTCTTAAACACACTAGTATATGTTTGTAGCATTCACTTGTTATTCAGTATTCTAGGGATGAGAAATTTTAATAAACAGAAGAGGAAAATAAAAACACATGCTTCCCTGTTAACCGTAGAACTTAAAGGATAATAACATTTTCTTAAGTAACTAAGCCCAAATCGAATTTAGAACTGTTTCGATTCACATTGAATAAATGTCAAGCCTAATTGTTTCATTGGTGCGTTTCAGATTTTAATGATGAGGAGGATTGTGGGTTTAATGAGGCAGAAAGAATTTAAATATTTGCCTTTCTTTGGGATCCCTTGCTCCTAAACCTAATGATAAAATTCACTATGATAGAATTATAGTCAGTATCATTCTTATTTAGAAATCTATGGAGGAAACTAACACACAGTGGGTTCCCACCATGTGCTGACCATTTTCATGGAAAATTGATATTAACTACCTTGTATAGGGGATTCTATAAACATAGTTCAGTCTTACTCTCTAGTTATTACTGCCTCTGTGAAAAGGCTTACCAAATGGAAGTTACTAACTTTCTCAGAGATCATAATGCATGTCTAGTATGAACATCCTCACTCTGTTCTTGAACTTTCCGGCCTTCTTAATGTGTGAGGACAAGGAGACAGACCAAAATGATTGTATGTCATTTCATTCAGCTCAAATCAGTTCAATTCTGATCACATCTTTTTTACCTGGCAAGTGAATGAGGAGCGCCACACATAAATATGAAGAGAAGCATGCTACCATTTTCTACTAAAACGAACGACTTCTAGACTCTTCTTTCTTTCCAATCCCCTATCTCCTTATTCTACTCTCCTCCAATACTGTAGCCACACTGGGCTTCTTGCTGTTCCTCAGACATACCAAGTCTGATTCTGCCTCAAGGCCTTTGCTCTGTCTCTTTCCCCTTCTTGGAAAAAAATATCCCCCCAAATCTTGATTGGCCAGTTCTATATTACTAATCTTATGGTCTCAGCTCAAGGTCTTCTCAAAGAGGTCTCTCCTGATTATCCAACTGAAGTTACTCCCTGTTATATGACCCTCTATCATTTTCTGCAATGTATTTAATACTGTCTGAACTAGCCATTTGTTTACTGATTTATCAGTCATGTGCTCTGTTAGAGTGGAGTTTGCATCTTGTTTAGCATCTAGAATAGAGCCCAAATAGTAGCAGATAATACATGTCTGCTGAATGTGTTGGTTGGATTATTTCCTTGGACTCCCATCACCTTGGGAGATGCAGCATGGGATCCATTCAGACTTACCACTCCCCAGTTCTGTCACCGTAGAGATGAATTTACTTCATCCTTCATTTATAGATATCATCTACCTCACATGTCTGTTATCACTTAAAACAAGATAATGTCTGAGGGAACATTTTTAAGCCAGTAAAGATCTAGGTAAAGTGAAATAATACTGTTAAAGGAATCATGATCACAGCTTAGAGTTAATGCCAGGGCCTGAGTAAGTACTTTCCATGCATTGTCCCACTTAATCCTCACAGCACCCTTATTTGATCTTTTATCCTGAAAGTAGAAACTATGAGTTAAAGACAATAATTCTTTTACAGTTGCTAAAGCAGGAAGGACCCATGCCCAATTCTGTTTGACTCCCCTGAGGGCTTAACCGTATGAAATTGTGTTCACAAATTGACATTAAAAATATTTTTATGTTCTAAATGATGTTAAATGGTCACTTAACTCATTCTTTTGTTTCTTTCCTTTTTAAAGATCCTGACGAATTTGAGCAAATATATGAGCCTCTAGATGTCAAAAGTAAAAAGATTCATGTCGTGGACAGTGGCCTCACGTTTAATTTGCCATACCCCTTGATCCTGAGACCTCAGAGGGGAGTCGATCTTATTATCTCCTTTGACTTTTCTGCACGACCAAGTGACTCTAGTCCCCCGTTCAAGGTAAGGAGAATTTATATAGCATTCCATTATCTAGCATGTTCTTTTGCATACCTTGTAGATACCTTAGTCCTCTTCCCTCCAATTTCTTGTCCCTTTAGCCTATTTTTCTACATTACTGTGAGTCATTTTTTAAAAACACAGATGTGATTCAGTCATTTCCTTTCTTAAAAAACTTGTAAAAAGAAAAGGAGAAAAAAAGAAAAAGAGAAAACTTGTAAATGATTTCCCATGGCCCACATTAAAGTTCAGTTGTTTTTTTTTTAATTTTATTTATTTATTTGACAGAGCAAGAGAGAGACCACAAGTAGGGAGAGAGGGAGGCAGAGAGAGAGAGGGAAGCAGGCTCACTGCTGAGCAGATCCCAGGACCCTGAGATCATGACCTGAACCAAAGGCAGAGGCTTTAACCCACTGAGCCATCCAGGCCCCCCTAAAGTTCAGAGTTTTAAGCAGAACAAGAATTATGCAACCTATCTGAAGTTCAAGGAAATTAGGCTGAGATTTGGATGTTGGCACGTAAAAGATAATTAAAACCATGCATGGGGAGTTATACTTGGAGAAGAGGACATAAAATACTATTTTGAAGATTCAACAGCAATTATCAGGGGAAGTATACAGTGTTGTGAAAATCAGCTGAAGATATTTAAAGGAAATCTTTGGTGAACTGGACAAAAGTAGTTTCAATAACATCGTGAGGGCAGAAATTATACTGCAATGATTTGAAGGAGGAGTGGAAGATAAGAAAATGGAGATAATCCTGTAGACTGTCCAGGGAAGGAGATGTGCTGTATCTGCAAGAAGTGGGGAACAGGAAAACTGTGTATATGGGGATGTGGGTTGTTAATAGAAGAGACTTGAATGTGATTAAATGCTGATGGCTAGGAGTCCTTAATGAAGATGTTATTGGAGAATGGAGAGATGGCATGTATCGTAGGATCATAGCCCTTAGAAGGCTACAGGGGTGAGGCATGCAAAGGAGATACAAAAATACAGGTGGAGAGTAATATAGAAATGATGATATTGGGGCAAGAGGGGAGAAGGAAGATGATGGTTGTGATGGAAGGTCACTGTTAGGCACAGAGAAGAGAAGTTAAGAAAGTACTCACCTATTGCTTCTCTGCCTTTTGGCTAAGATCAAGTGAAGAAAGTACTCACCTGATGACTTCTCAGTTCTGTAGAAACTAGAATTCAGTGTTATCTTTTGAGGGTGAGAGTGTGGAGGTGGTGGAGCCAAGATCCTGGGGAGAATAAAAGTCTGCCTCTGAAGAAATGAGAAAAAATTCTGAACAGGCAACATACATTGCTTAGCAGCACTGTGGCCTCTCCCAAGTGAGACCATGAATGTTACTGTTCCCTCCACCCTGAAACTTCAAACTTTCTTTAGACGCATCTCAAAAGTTATCTTTCTTGACCTCTGCAGATAGAGTTTCAGTATGAAGGACTTAGTAAATTCTTCTAAATATGGCAGTTTTCATGGTGTATTGTCTGTATTTGTTTACAGTATATATATATCTTCCACTCTCCGTGAACTCCTTGGGCACTAGAACACTATTTTGAATGTATGTTTTGTTTTAATCATTTGGTTCTAATTGTATTATAAGTGCTGGCCAAAGTGTGAATAGGTCATTTTTTTGTGGGTGAATGAATGAAATGCTGTGAGAGCGATGGAGTTATTATCCCCATTTCATCAATTAAGACACAGAAATTAATAGAGGTTAAGTGACGCAGTCCATGATCTCCCAACCAGGAAGAGTCAGTGATAACCAGGTCAACCAGGAAGAGTCAGTGATAACCAGGTCAACCAGGAAGTCAGTGATAACCCAGGTCAACCAGGAAGAGTCAGTGATAACCAGGTCAACCAGGAAGAGTCAGTGATAACCAGGTCAACCAGGAAGTCAGTGATAACCCAGGTCAACCAGGAAGTCAGTGATAACCTAGGTCCTCTGACATCTGCTTTCCTTCCCATTATACTATGATTAAACTGCTCTCAAGACTAATAGTAGCTGGGGCGCCTGGGTGGCTCAGTGGGTTAAAGCCTCTGCCTTTGGCTCAGGTCATGATCTCAGGGTCCTGGGATCGAGCCCCGCATTGGGCTCAGCAGGCTCAGCAGGGAGCCTGCTTCCTCCTCTCTCTCTCCCTGCCTCTCTGCCTGCTTGTGATCTCTATGTCAAATAAATAAATAAAATCTTTTAAAAAAAAAAAGACTAATAGTAGCTATCATAACAGCTCTCTAATATATATAGTCTCATTTTTAAAAAATATTTTCACATTTGATTTTTTTTTGAGGCAGTTACTGGTATTCTGACAAGAACACAGGGTTGGTGAGATGAGCAATTTCATCATATCAACAAATTAAATAAGATAACAGGTGAACAGGACATAGCCCAGGACCTAGCTAGGAAAGTGCTAGTTAAGAAGTGGTCAAGCTGGACCAGATTTCAGGGCTCCAGAATGACAATCTAATGATCTTCCCTTTACAAGCTGCCTCCTTTGAACACATTGTACATGTATTTTTTTCTGTGCTGTGCACTGTGTGCAGCAATTAATGATAAACCATGGTTCTTGATCGCCAGAACATTTTTGCTTTCTCGGGGGAAAGACTTTTATACACAAGAGTCACTTGGAAGGAAAATGAGCAACTTATTGTTAGATAGTTATTTGGCTTTATGTAAGTATGTGTGTTATGGGAGATCCATATAAGAATAGATCAGTGTGTCCGAGAGTAGATGAGCAGGGAAATAAATAGAACAGGACAAAAATGGCACAGGGATGGCAGTGAGCACATCTGAGGAGATGGAGCGATCTGATTAGAAGTGATAAATATTAAGCTCCCAATAGGAGGGCTTTAGGGCTGAATGATGGGAAATAGAGAATCAGCAAAGAGTTTATAGCCGACAAACAACTTCATGAAATTGGAATTTTAGGATGATTAATTTCACAGTGGAAAGTAGGACGAATTGGAGAATGGAAAGCAAAAGATTAAAATTGGGAAGGATTTACTACAAGGCTCCTGGGTGGCTCAGTCAATTAAGCGTCCAACTCTTGATCTCAGCTCAGGTTCTGATTTCTGGGTCGTGAGTTCAAGTTCCGCGTTTTAAAAAAAAATTTAAAAATTTTTTAAAAAGAGGGATTTATCGTAACCCAAGGATAGGATAATGAAGTACTGTACAGGATGGGCAACTAAGAAAGCCAAGAGCTGGATTTGATGACCCACGAGCAGCAGTGGGGAGGTGAGTTCCAATGGATGACTCTAAGATGATAGCTTAGAAGCTAATTCTGGAGGTGGAAGACACTGTATTATTCATTTCACCAATGGGAGTGTAAAATGTCAAAGCCATCATTCTATACATGAATCACAGATCTACTACCTCATGAGTTAATATTGGGAAGGTTTGAGGATATCACTTTGTACCTCTAAAAAGAACCATTGTACTTTGTTGTAGTTTTTAAATGGACTTCGATTCATTATTTCTAATTAAAAAGAATATATACTTATTGTAAAAGATTTGGAAATTTGGAATATATATCATTTCTGTTATTCATAAACAATAGCTGCTGATATTTTAGTCTTTCGCGTGTGTGTGTGTGTGTGTGTGTGTGTGTGTGTGTGTGTGTGTATACCAGGATCATATTGCTTTGCATTCTGCTTCTTTCTTCTTAAAATTATATTGTGAGCATTTTCCTATGTCGTTAAATATTTTTTGTAAAGATTTTATTTATTTATTTGACAGAGAGAGACACAGCGAGAGAGGGACACAAGCAGGGGGAGGGCCAGAGGGAGAAGCAGGCTTCCCGCGGAGCAGGGAGCCCGATGCGGGACTCGATCCCAGGACTCCGGGATCATGACCCATGCCGAAGGCAGAAGCCCAATGATGAGCCACCCAGACGCCCCCATTAAATTTTTTTTAAACATAATTATAAACACAGAGTGGTATCTTTGTATGTGAATATGGAAGAATTTTTTTTAACAACGCTCTATGTTCAACTTTCAGATTATTGCTATCTTGTCACTTTCTCTCTAGTGATTATCCTTGCACGTGAATCTTTAATCATACTTTTTATTAATTGCTTAGGTTGGGGTGCATCGGTGGCTCTGTCAGTTAAGCATCTGCCTTCGGCTCCCCTCATGATTCCAGGATTCTGGGATCAAGCCCCATGTCGAAGCAGGGAGCCTGCTTCTCCCTCTCCCTCTGCCCCCTGACTTGTGCTCACTCTCTCTCTCTCTCTCTCTCTCTCACATAAATAAAGTCTTAAAAAAAAAAACAAAGTTAAAAAATTTACGATATGACAAAGAGAAACACATTTTGCTTCAATTTTTTCCCTTTGCTTGTGATAGTAAATATTTTGTCATGGGTATTATATATTCATGTTTTTAAACTACTTTTAATTAGATTATTAGTATTGCTGCTATTCATAAAGAAGTATTATTTTATATCTTAAGGATATTAAAGTTTGGCTTATTTTTGCAAATATGATCTACTGAGTCATTTATATTGAGATTTTTATTTCTGACAACTTTAACATTTTCAGTATTTATGCAGTCACTTCTTTCACTGGTTTTATTCTTGAAATTCATATTTAACAAGATCAGTCGCATACAGATTGATATTTTTCTTTTTACAATATTTTGAAATATTCTAACTCAATATTTTTCAATATATTAGGTGTATGATAATATAATCCCTTAAAGGCTTTTTAAACATTATTTGTGATGCTTCCTTTATCCCATTACTATATTATTAGTGCAGAATGCCTAGATCTGTTTTGTGTTTAATCTGTTGTATTCCATTGGTTCATCTGACAATCTGACAATTCTTTTCTCAATACCACACTGTATTTTAATAGCTATAGCTTTATTATGTGTTTACCATTTTAGAGTCTACAATCACTCCATATATAGAGAGTTACAAATTCTGTAGACATTTCCAGCTCTGCAGTCTCATAGATGTGCTTTAGAATTATTTAGTCAGTTCCTTTCATCTCACCCTTCTCCCCCATATGTATATATTTCCTTTTATTACTGGTTTAGTATCGTATAAAACCCATTACTCTGGCAATAGTGAATTGTATTTTCAGAGACTTGATATAAAGGAAGTTGTAATATAGTATATGTTACTTTTTTTCCCCAAAAAATGAACCTAAGGAGGTTCAAAGTGAACAAAAGGAATTTTTCAGGCTCACTTGGAATATTGAAAATGATTTTTTTAACTGAGTGTTATGATTGTCATTATAAAATATGTATTTCTTTATGGATCTAAAAGATTACCCAAATATAATTTTTTTTAGAGAGTGGAGGGAGTGAGGGGTGGAGGGAGAGGGAAAGACAGATTTTTAAGCAGGCTCCATGCCCAGCACAGACCTGACGCAGACCTCGATCTCACAACCCTGAGATTATGACCTGAGCCAAAATCAAGAGTTGGACACTTAACCAACTGAGCCACCCAGGCACCCAGGTGCCCCCCAAATATAATTTTTAAATGGATAAAAATACTACACTATTAATGCTGAAGTAGGACACTTATTTTTTATTGGTTTTGGATACTTACTTTAGATGTAAGTAAAAATTGGTGAGGAATCTACATGAAGTTTTTTGAGAGGAGGGGAGAAGCTCCAGTGTAATAACAGGATTTTATTAAGTCAATTAAATAGTGAATAATTTTCTGTTTTTGAGACTGAAATATGAATGCCCTTTGTAATAAAAGAACAGAGCAAAAATGCTGGACCAAAAATTAAAACTGTACTGTACAATTATTGATATAAGCATTTCATAAGAATAGTTAAGTCTCAGACTTGGTCAGAGAGATATGAATGATAGATATCACGGCTTGGGGCGCCTGGGTGGCTCAGTGGGTTAAAGCCTCTGCCTTTGGCTCAGGTCATGATCTCACGGTCCTGGGGCCCTGGGATCAAGCCCCACATCGGGCTCTCTGCCCAGCAGGGAGCCTGCTTCCCCCTCTCTCTCTGCCTGCCTCTCTGCCTACTTGTGATCTCTCTCTCTCTCTCTGTCAAATAAATAAATAAAATCTTAAAAAAAAAAAAGATATCATGGCTTTTGATAGCGGCAATCATAGTTTTTTATATATCTGTTGTAACTGGCCTTGGAAACTGATGATGTCACTGTCAGTAATACTGGAGGGGGTTTTCTGTTTTTTTGTGTGTTTGGGGTTTTTTTAGATTCATAGGCACATCCGATCATAAAGAGCCTCATGAGTCTAAATAATATTCTTATTAATTGATTTAAGAAAAGCAGCTCTGTGTTTTTTTGTCGTTTCTTTTTGTTAACCCTTTAATAGCTTAGATATATGCCATGCAAATTTATTTCACCATTAGGGTCCATCCAAGGAGAAATCTAATAGCATTTATCTTTAATGTTAGTCATGAAAATAAGCAGGGTCTTCCTGTCTGCAAAAGAAACAAACTGTGATTTTAGAAAAAAAAAAACAAACATTTTTAAGAAAGCTTTGGCTCTGGTGAGGAACCAGCAAGGAGTTTAGGAAAATTCAGAGTTTACCACTGGAGATTTTTTTTTTTGGCCTTACTAAATTTTATGGAGAGTACTAGATTAGAGTTATTATGTCATAAGTAATGTTATTTTATATTAGGTTGCCATGTATTGGACATAAATCTAACTCAGTTTTTCAGTGCCCTTTTAAATGCTTAATGAGCAGAAACCAGAACAATGGGTTCATTTTCTTAAAAATGAAAGAAAGAAGGAGAAAAGGAGAGAAGGGGGCAATGAGGGAAGGCAAAGAGGAGGAGGGAAGGAAGGAAAAGTTGGAGATGAGCTAGTCTTCACAAATGATGGAAGTAATGTATCTAAATTGACTTCATCTTTCTGTTTTTCACTTAAGGCCAAAATTCCAAACACACACACACCCCAGAAAAAGAATTATTTTTTCCCATACAAACCTGATTTATTTGTTAACATTTTGGCATGATCCCTGTGTTAGAGCCTCTGCAATATGATTTACTTCTGACTTGTGTTTTGGGTCGCCGCACCATCATGGCGGAATGGTCCAAGTGTTCGCTTTGGACCATTGATCCACCATGGCTGATAAAGGGAACTGCCTGTTGCTCAATGTAGCATTTACAGATTTACCTCAAATATTAGTTTCTGAGGGCTGCCATCACAAATTACCACAAATGGGGTGGCTTAAAACAACAGAAATGTGTTCTCTCACAGTTCTGGAGCCGGAAATTGAAATCAAGGTTTCCTCTGAGCCACCCTCCCTGCGAAGGCTCTACAGGAGAATTTTTCCTTGCCTTTTCCAGTGTCTGGCAGATCCGGGCTTTCCTTGGCTTATGGCTACATAACTCCAGTGTCAGCCTCCTGCTCCGTATGGCCTCTCCTCTGTGTTTGTGTCTTCTTATGAGGATATTTGTCACTGGATTTATGGTCCACTCAGATAACCCATAACAATCTCATCTTCAGACCCTCAGCTTAATTACATTTGCAAAAACCCCTCTTCCAAATAAGGTCATATTCATATGTCCTGGGGCTGGGTAGGGGGTTAAGAACATGGACTTATCTTTTGGAGGGCCCCCACTGACCCGCTACACCTGTATTGGTCATTAAGTATAAGATGCCTTGTGATGAGTAGATATACTCAAGATTACATTCTCTACATACTTTTGTGAAGGTATAATAACGTCTTAGTGAAGAACTAACAAGAACTATAAAGTGCTATGTAAATTCTACGCATTATTAAATATGCAAAATTAACTCACGCCTGTTGCATTATAAAGCTCTTGGATCCTAATACCAGCATGCTTTTTATTGGAAGTGATGATGACCATACCCACAAAATATTTAATTCTAAGTTGTAGTTTCTGTCCATTGCATCTTCTCTTACTTGCTTCAATCATTTTTTTAAGATTCGATTTATTTACATATTTACATGTGTATTTATACTTAATACCTCTTCCCAATCCAAAAATAGACTGTAAATATTGAGAAACACCATAGAAAGCACATACCCTAGGTGTGTGCAGAGAAAAAGCTCATTTCCTCTTGAGAAAAGCTAATTTACTATATATAAATATATATTATATAAATATTTATACTTTAAAAATATATATAAATATATATTTACCCATATATAAAAATAAATAAAATGGCATATATATGCCACTCACACTATAGTTTGAATACATTTCTGTGTCATTTAGACTGTTTCGTATCCTTCACAGTGTCTTGGTACTCAAAAATGAGTACATCTTATAAATTATCACTTTGAAGGGTACTATCAAATTTTTACCTCCACAGAAAATCATTTTAGTACTCTGTAAATTTACCATGAATTAGTTTATGGAAATCTGAACTATATGAGGTGTCCAACAACCAAAATGGACACTGATGATAGGCATATCGCCATAACTTACAAAGCAGCAATGTTCTTGCTCATGGCATTCTTCTAAAATACCCCTTTCAAACTCATCTGCTCTAGTCATAGTCTGGGTCATTGTTTCTCAGTCTTTATAAACAGAGAAACGAGACATGAGAAAGGAGGTAGTTTTTCCATCCTATAATCACCGTCTCTATAGTCATCAGTTTTTAACCTTTTCCACAGAAGGATCATATCAGGAAAGGGAAAGTTTCGATCGCTTCCTGATTCCAGCATGAAATATCTATCTAAAAATAGCTTGGTCTTTTACCTCACGAAGTTCCCTTTTCCTCTTTCCCCACACATCCACACATCGTTAGTCATCCTGAGTCATGTTTGTAAACACTAGAAAGCTCTTTTTTTTGCCTCATTCTCACGCAATTGATCCACAGTATGAACTTTTGGTTTTATTTTGGTGTTGAATAATCTTGAATGAATAATTGTGAAAGTGCCAGACAAGAAATAAACTGAATAATTCAACTAAACAGGAGGTAAAAAAGGAGCTAGTGATAAAAGTTTCCTTAAATTTCCTCAAATTTCAAAGTAGAATATATATATATAAATACAATATAATATTATATAATAAAATATAATATTTTTAGTAAAATATATTTTTCCTGCTAGTTTATGCAACAACTCCTTTAATATACATTAAATCCTTTGTTCTCCCAGATTTTTATTGTAAATGGCATTGAGAGTTGATCAGCATAAAATTCACAACATTCCAGAAGCATTAAGAACAGTGAAAGTTCAGTGTATATTTTTCTATAAATTAAAGGTGCTGTTTTAAATATAAATATTTAAAATATAAGTAATATTAAATATAAATTACTGAGTTTTTAAAAATACATTATCTCGTTTAATCCTCATAGCAATCCTGAGAAAGATAATGGTATTAACTTTACATACAGTGATAGAAGATGAGTTGCTGAGAAATAAGAAACAGGTGGAATGTAGGTGCAGTGGGGTTGGGAGCCTACTATTTCAGGGACAGTGAACAGCCTGGTCCCTGTCTGGTTGGTTGGTCGGTTCTTATGATTCCCATGGTGCCGTTAGGGGAATATCACTAAGTACACACCACAAAATAATTTCTTCCCTGTTGACTTGTGGTGGCTACACAGTGTGTCTCGGACCACCCAGCTAGCAAATCAAGGTGTCTGTGTTTGACGGGGGCCTTTCAGACTCCACGGCCCAGGCATGAAGCCATCCCTCGCATCCTTTGCCTCTATTATCTATTATTTATCTTTCCCTTTGATTTATGATCTTCCAGGATTCAAAGACTGCCCAGTTATGCCTAGAACATAGCAGGTGTGCAGTAATAATTGTAGAATGAGTTAACGTACACTCGGAGGAAATAGTACACGTATACTGCAAATCTCATGGTGAATACTTTTTTCATAGCATTTACTACAGTTTTAAGCAAAGGAGTTATTTGATTATCATCTCTCACACACCAGACTATAAATCCCATAATGACAAGAGTTTCACTCACTGTGATGTCCCCACCTCTTAGCATGGAGCTTTGATTTGCAACTAATGGTTATCACTGAATAAATCGATGTGATGACAAAGAGTAGTTAAAATAACTTAAGATTATAATGATCATTTCCCTAAAACCTCGCCACTATGGGAATTTCTCTGTACCTGTCTCTCTTTCTTTTTCCTTTTCTTTCTTTACTTTCCCCTTCCACCTCTTTTCCTCTCTTTATTGACATTTATTTATCAAACTTCTGTATAGCAAGTGATAGGTGTCCACCATTCTAAATACTGTACAGACATTATTTTATTCTAATGGCAGTCATGAGATATACATTATTACTGTCATACTCATTTTATGTTTGAGGCCGTTGAGTGTGGAGACATTAGAAAACGTGCCTGTGGTCCCACAGCTTTTGAACTCGGGCAATAAGGCCCCAGAGTCTGCCCTTTTACCAATGAGTCTGCTTATTTTTCCCACTACCCCTTAAGCTGTATATAAATATAAATAAGCTGTATTTATGGCATCTCTCCATATTGATTTATGCTTTCCTGTTTAAATCTGATTCTGCGTGTGTGTGCTTACCCACTGCATTTGTCAGCCTTGATGCAGAAACAAACCTAAAATCTCAGTGGCCAACAACAAACGTGTTATTTCTTGGTCGTGTTTCATGTCAGCAGCTACAGATGAACTGCTGCTGTTCTGTCTAGGTGTCCTCTCATTCTGGTGGGGATGTATAATTCTCTTACTGGGAAGGGAGCTAATAGGTGGAAACCATCACACAATCTGCCACGCCCATTTACTAAACTCTTGGTTTCCCTGTATGGACCATTCTTGGCCACTACACATAGAACATTCTGAGTCCAGAAGTTAAGTTCTTTTCATCAACAGAAGCAAAAAAAAAAAAAAAAAATGATTCAGAGTAACTCAAATATATTTGTATACATAAAATTTGCTACTTTTAATTGGTTGTGTTGAGAAGGTACAGGTGAAAATTCAGTACCAGAGTATTCCTCATTTTGCTTTATCATTCTTTGACTCTGAAGGGTTAAAAAATGTTCACATGGCTTATAAAATAGCCAGGGCCCTAATGTTTTTTTTTTTCCCTATAACAATTGCATCACTATAATTTCATTCAGTTCTGTTCATCAGTAAATTTTCACATGGTTCCTATGGAGCTGGCTCTATGCCAAGAACTCATATAATAGCTAGTTTGTTTATAGAGTGCTTTTGTGATTTTTTCAGATTAATTAGCTTCTTGAGAACAGGGTCATTATTCATTTTAGCAAGGAGCACATTGCTAGCACACAGTTAACACCTGATGAATATTGAATGATGGCCAGACGAATAAATAAATGAAAACTGAAAATTCCCAAATGCATCTTTACCTCTCCTCCGTAGGAACTTCTGCTTGCAGAAAAGTGGGCCAAAATGAACAAGCTCCCCTTTCCAAAGATTGATCCTCAAGTGTTTGATCGAGAAGGACTGAAGGAGTGCTATGTCTTTAAACCCAAGAATCCTGATATGGAGAAAGATTGCCCAACTATCATCCACTTTGTTCTGGCCAACATCAACTTCAGAAAGTACAAGGCTCCAGGTACGTGGGGAAGAAATTATGTTCTGTAAAGTAGAAATCTGGTAAAGGAGCAAGACCGATATTAAGTGGGTTAATAACGGCACTTGCTGTAGTAGCTACTATAATTTTGAATGCTTCCCTTACTTTGATAAATAGCTACTATGCTGAGACCTCAAGTACTTCCCCTCTTTCTCACCCCAAGATTCCCTGAGTTCTTCATTCAGAAACTGAGTCGTCAGCAACTGACTCAATAAAAATCTCTAGGGCTTTACTCAAAACCTGGGCTTATGGTAGTTCTGATTAATTGGCACCTTGTCATAGGGATTACTTAATATTTTGAAAATTACTCTTGCAAGGTATCCCTTATTTCAGAACAAATCATGCAAAAACTCTGGGAACTTTAAGTGACCACAGGATTAATATATCCAGCAATACAACATAGATAGTCATTTCAGATTGCTTTGTTACGTTTCCTAGAAAAAGAGAATCACGTTCAAGGCACAGTTGTCCTGCTTTACTACACCCAGAGTCTATAGTTTCTTCTATATCCTGGAAAATAGTGATTAACAAAAGGAGATCTAGAGATTGATGGGCAGGATATCAAGGCCTAAAAATCATATTATCCTTGGGCCACAAAGTGCAGTTATGATAGGAAAGATATGAAAGATAGTCATGGCAGATTTGACATGGGATGATGGAGAAGAAAGTGATCTTCCAGATGGTGGAGGAAGACAGAGAAAGGATCAGTAGGAAGGGAGGTTATTAAGAGTTATACCTCAAAACAAGAGAAGGAAGAATTGCTGTGTGTGTTTTTAGTTATTGAAAGTAGAGTACTTGAAACCTAGAAAATTTTCTATCACTGTTAATTCTCAAGGAGAGACTGCATAGGGGATTCCTGTGGCATGAACACAGTTAGATAATGTTTTGGTTTGGATTCCCCCAGAAGCAGATTCCAGGAAAAGAATTCAAGTGCAGACTGTTTATTTGAGTGGACTAAGGATGTAGGGAAGTGATAAAGGAAGGTAGACAACAAAAGATGTGTTAGTAAGCCAACTACCATGAGGAGCATTTGATTCTGTTGGGAAAGCCTAGGAAGTGGAATAGAAACTATGTTCCAGAATCATCCTTCCTATTCATACTGCAAGAGGCAAGGGAACTGGGGTATTTATATCCTAACTTCCTAGAGTCTTTGGTAGACTGCTGCCTGGGGCAGAGTGTTATTTACCAGAATTTACGTCCTGCTGCTAGAGAGCAAAACAGCCTTCCCCTGTTGCAGGATGGGGTAGAAGGATGCAGATGTGGGCAATTGGAAGTTTCCCAGGCAGAACACCTGGATATCCCAACCCAGGGAACATGGGTGGGAGCATAACTGTCTCTACCACAGATCCCATGACCCCAGTGAGGGCTCCCTATGTTAATTTTACAGCTATTTGTATGTTTTCTTTCTTGAGTTTTAGAGATATTTTGCTGTTTTCAAAATCACACCATTTGAGACTCTTTTAATATTTAGGTGTTCCAAGAGAAACTAAAGAAGAGAAAGAGATAGCTGATTTTGATATTTTTGATGACCCTGAATCACCGTTTTCAACCTTCAACTTTCAATATCCAAATCAAGCATTCAAAAGGCTGCATGATCTCATGCACTTCAATACCCTGAACAACATTGATGTAAGTATCTCCTGTGATCGTTGACAATGTCACATACTTCCCTATCACATGAACATAGCAATACTTTTTTAATTCATTTAAAATAAAAATAAGGTTTATGATTGATACCACCCAAATTGTACCAATTTATTTCTGTACATTATTTTACTACTCTCCAAAAGAACCCTATAAAATTCACAAATAAGAAAAAGTAATCTCTCTAAATTGGCAGAGCCTATATCTTATACGGTTATTTGATTGAAGGATTGGTTAATACTCAGCTTCTTTCCCAAGGTATCTAATATATTCATCATCTGATAAAAATAAATTATGAGTAGGAATAAAAGTGATAAAAAGGAAATACAAGCGTAGGAAAGTGAGTGGAGCCAGAAGTATAGTTAATCTGCTAAAATATCACGAGTTTTCATAGATACATTCATGCTTTTAAATGCCTTTATTTTTATAGATCTTGGGAATATTGCCAAAAGTAGCAGCCTTCCCATTTTTAGCCCATGAGATATCAAGTACACTTTGCATTAGGAACTTCAGAAACAAGTCATTCTCTTCACTTAGGTCATCCCCAACCCCAGTACATCTGCTGTTAAGATTCCGTGACTGCGTGAAATTCTGTAATCTCTAACTCACCATTTAAAAACACTGTTGGGTAACTGGAATCATGTTGGCTGGTAGTTTCAAATCACAGTGTCTGACAAATTATTATCCATTGTGAAAGCCCAAGTTCATTAGCCTAGCTGGATTTTGCACATTAAAAAAAAAAAGAGTAAAAGAAAAAGAAATTAATTGGGGGAGGGAAAGGTATTGTATCTGATTTGCCGGTCTTTTTGGATACTTTGCAAATGGTGCCAAAGAAAGCATAATATATGGATGAGGGTTCTGTGTATATGGGATTAGTTTTCTAAATATATTTTTTTCTTTTTTCTTTTATCTTACAATCAGTGGTCATCTGAAATCCATATGCTGTGCTGAAAATTTAAAGAATATTAAGAGTAAAATCAGTATTTTAATCTATAATTTATAGGGAGTGAACATTCTCAAGATAGAGATGTATGTTTTATAAAACCCCATGCTGTCAAAAGAGAAGAGAACTAAGGGATAATATCAGAAAAATCCTATTTCTAGTATGAAACCAACAGCCTCAAAACAATGTATTCCTTGGGATGAAATGTATTAAACTTGATCAGTTGTCCTCAAATGGAAAAAAAAATAGACTGTAAGGATATATAAATATCCTCTCGGACTTGGAAAAATAAAAGGATACACACACACACACACACACACATATATATTTATAAGTATATCTGTATATGTACATATCTGTATATATTATAGATGAGTATGAGTGGGTAGATATTTATATTTGTAACTTAAACAACTACATTTTTCTCATTGTTTTTCAGTTCTGGTTTATATAAAACCTGTAAGCTGTTTGCTATAAAGAATGATATAGTTCTATTTATATATTCTTCAAAGCAGTTTGTTTGACACATAGATGAAAAAGTAAAAGCCCAAGCAAAAACGGACTGAATTCCAAAAGAACTTTCCTGACATACCGCTCATCAAACATTAATTAATAAAGCAGGATTTGATTGCATCCAAGAAATTCTCTGGCATAGTGTAGAAGCAAGGTCGTGGGCTTTATATCTCATTTAGATCTCAGATGGGCCACCTGTGTGACTTCGAATAGGCTACTTAGACTTTTGGGGCCTCAGCTGCCTCATCTCTGAAACAGGTGTAACAGCACCTGTCATAACAGCAATAGTGAATCATCAGATGACTTATGAACAGTCAGAAGCCGCTTGATAAATGGAACCTTACCTATGTGTGTCTATATCCTATACCAGGATGGATACACCCCAAGACCTTTGCAAATGCCCAGAATTAATAATATAGACAGTCTATACGGGTAATAGCAGCCTAGGCAGTAAATTTCAGGGGTTGGAGGTGGCACGAATGAATGTAAGCTTTCTCTTAAATTATATGACCATTGAGACTTGCATTCAAGTGATTCGTGTGTGTGTGTGTGTCTGCATGCGTGTACATTTCATACCCAGGTAGGAATTCCAGTGTTCACTGACATTTTGTCTCTTTTTTGATGACCCTCCCCAAACCCTCACTTTTAACCAAGAAAACGTATTTTGTCAGAATCAAAAGCTTCTTGATAAGTGATGATAAATGAAGACCAACAAAACTGCCGAGGTAGAATGCTGGAGAGCTCGTTAGGCTGTCATTAGCTAAATCACTCATTCCCACACCGTCTGAATAGAGTAGCTTACTAATTCACACCTCAGCAAGGCAGCAAATGTAATTACTTGCCAGAGGCTGTCAGAGCTGCTTGCAGATTGTGACCCCTGGGAATATGAACTCTTCTAATGCAGACCCCTGCTGCCAACTCCAGAGAAGACGATTCTCACGTTTGTGGCTTAAGGCAAATTTTCATCTTCAATTAACATCCTGGCTTAATGTTTTATTCTGAAAAGTCCACCCTGTGTCCGACAGCTGTATGCTTCTGTTGCTTTATTTTCTCCAGAGATCCTAGCTGGCCTGCTTGGCTGAACCTACATTCTTATTCATCTTTAGAGAACTTTCGCTCTGTTTCTGCTCCCGTCCTGACAGCAGCCTGGGTTTCTCATCAGCATCAGGTTTCGGCACTTACTCAGTCCTCCCAAATTCCTTCTCACTGAACATTGCCTCAGTCCTTTACAATGGCGGTATTTAATGGTGGTGGTGGTGGCGGTGGTGGATGGGGGCGGGGAGGTGGGGGATGATGCTGGTGTGTTTTTTCTTTTTTAAGAAACTTAACACAGAAACATAGAGTGACTTACACCAATAGACATGTGGTATGCGGGAAATGCAGAGGCTTTGGAGTCAGACCAAATTGGGTGTTCAAATCCTTGCTTACTCCCTCTTGGCTGAATGACCTTGGACACGTTGGCTAACTTTTCCAAATTTTCCTTTTCTCTTTTGTAAGGGGAAACAGTGATGCATATCTTATAAGACCAGGGTGAGGATTAAGTAAAATAATATAATTAAAGAGCTCGGCATATAAGACACACTCAACAAATTGAAGCAGCTAATATGATAATGAGAATCATTATTATCCGTGTTTATATTGTCTTCTGCTTTGACTTGTAAATTTGAAACCCTTTAAAAACAATAACTTGCCTTATTTACCTCTTGTATCCTCCAGAGACACTCCTCACAATGCCTGGCCCCTAAAAGAAATATGCAATAAAATTTTCGTGAATAATTTTTAAAATGCCATTGACTTATTGGCTGAAATTGTAGAAGAGTTCGAGGTGATAGAAAGAAGGGGTTAGCAAGGATGCAGGTCTGTGAGTTGGAGGCAGGATTTCTGACACGTAGAATCTCTACGCCATGTATGCCTGGGCACGGAGTGTGGCTGCACACTCTCATAAACCACCAGTTTGCTCTGGAGAGAATGTGGCTCTGAGAGCTCCTTACCCAGGACCTTATTGATGCCACGCTCACAGGAAAATGTACTGTTATGCAGTCCCACTCATCCAGTTTATTAAATCAGTAGGCATATTCTAAGAACAGGTTATGTGTCAATTTATTCAATATAAGCCGATGGTGCATAATAATGAGCTTTTAAAATTCTTTCTCAAACAGTTCTATAAAGTGTTAAATACTAGATGCTAATTAAAAATGAGGAAAAGTGGGGCGCCTGGAGGGCTCAGTCAGTTAAGCATCCGACTCCTGCTTTTGGATCAGGTCGTGATCTCAGGGTCGTAAAATGAAGCCCTACGGTGAGCTCCATGGTGGGTATCAAGCCTGCTTAAGTTCTCTCTCTTCCTCTCCCTCTGCCCTTCCCCCACCCCTGCTTGCGCTCTCTTTCCCTCTCAAAAAATAATGAGTAAATTAGGAAAAGTATATATCCAGACGTACTGGTACTTAATTCTTAATTTATTGATATTTCATCATCATAATAGCATTTAGGTACAAGTTAAAGTTTTTATCTTTTAAAAGTAATTTAGAAGCTTATTCTATATCATGGCCTAATATGTGAGGCCCAAATTCATCTATCTTTAATGCTGCCTATAGTCTCTTTCCATGTTATTTATTCATTAACTGAACACATATTTATTGAGTACCTACTGTGTCAGGCACTGTTTTAGTAACTAAGGATACACCCTTAGTGTATGCACAAAAGAAAAAGAACAGAAAAGGTTTTGAGTGTTTAACATAAGCTAGATATTTTCTCCTCAACTACTTAACACTCAAAACTAGCCTCTGAGGTAGGTATCTTTATTTATATGTGAAGAAACTGAGTCAAGGTAATGTCCCAGGGTCATGTGAGGAGCCAAGATGGGGTCATGGTTTTTTCCTCACTCTTTCCCACTTTTGAAGCATCTGTTTCTCAGGCAGCCTTGTTTCCTACTATTTTCCAAACACAGTCTCCTTTCCCGCCAGGCCAGTTCCCAGATGCTTCCTACACATGCCACGATCTCCCACCTTCCGCCTTTTTACAGGATCGTGTTTGACTGAGAATGCCCCGTCCGTCCACTGCACTCACAGAGTCGCCTGTCCTTCCACGCATCTCATTGTCTCCATGAGCTGAACTTTGTTGAACTCAACCTTCCATACATTCCTTACTTTTACAAATACTTATGATTCCCCTTCTGTGTTCTAAGCGCTGCAATCAAAACTGACAAGACTAATAAGGTCGCTTTCATGACACTTAAGTTTTTATTGGAAAGGCAGACATTTGCTGGCAGATTTGTAGCAGTTTAGACTAGAATATCCTCTTGTATTCTTCTGTATCTGTAATTTTTATTTCTCTTTCAAAATATATGGTAACTTCCTCGTTGGGGTTGTTTTTAATTTTCTATTATGGGAATTCAGTATTTGCTTGTGGACTGCTTGTAATCTCATGTCTCTAAAATTGTTCCTTTTTGGGAGAAGATCACATTTTGCACGTTTCCTTTTCTCATTCTCTGCCTTTCTTGCCATAGATTTAAACAGTCTGGATCAACGGTTAGGAGGCTATGGAGGGTCTCCCGTGAAGCGTGACGTGGGGGAGAGGGGCAGGAGGGATGGAGAGGTTTGAGAGAGGAGGGCTGTTGTAGGATACCACAGAAGGGCAGGATTTAGAATCTCAACGAATTTCAGGGGGGAATGAAAGAGGAAATTAGATATAAACACTATTGAAGATTACACCTAATATCATTTAAAAAATAGGAAGACTCAAAGATGGCATATTGCTTCTTTGGATACATGTAACTATAGCATGTATCATGCCAGGAGGTTTGGGTTTAGCACTGATGTAGGACTGAGTTTAGCCTCTTCTGTTTATATCATAGAATTAATAAATCAGAACCAATGGCTGTGTTCTGCAGCAATCCGAAAAATCGGGGCAGTGGTTTCACAGTGCTAATATGCCACCTAGTGGTTCAACTTGCACATTCTAATTGCGTATGATTTGCGGTTTTTTCAGTTAATAAATGTATTCATTTTCCTTCATAATAATGACGCGTTTACTAGAAACACCTGCCAAGGTCCACTTATGAGAAATCCACTAGTTCATGGTATTGATACTGCTGAGTTTTTTGTGAATTCATTATAAAGAAATTGATAGCAGTCATTAATATAATCTCCGTGTGTGTGTGTGTGTGTGTGTGTGTGTGTGTGTGTGTTTATATATTTTATATATTTTCAGATATTTAGAAAGTAAAGAGTTGATTTTTATTTGACTTGGATTTTACTCTGCAATGAGGGTTCCTGTGTCTTGTGCTGGTATGGTGAAGGAGAAACTAACTGAAAACTTGCTGACATAATATCTACAAAGCAGGGAGATTATTAAAAGAGATGTAGTAAGGGGGGGTGCGCCTTGGTGGCTCAGTTGGTTAAGCATCTACCTTCGGCTCAGGTCATGATCCCAGGGTCCTGGGATCAAGCCCTGCTCATTTGCTCACTCCCTCCCTCTCTCAAAGAAATAAATCTTAAAAGAAAAAAAGACGTAGTAGGACACATTTGATAGCAGAATTGATTTGCTGACTTTACCACATAAAAAAGCTCATAATTGGATATACATTGTGTGTTTATTTCTGGTAAACTTTATAGCCTCATTATCTAAAAGCGCCTGCATTTTTACACATACGGTCAGTTTAAAAATAACAATAAATAGGTGCTAGTTGTGGAACGTTTCCTAGGTGCTGGGTATTGTACAAAGTACTTCATATAAATGGTCTCCAATCCCTACAAAAAACAAGACTAGTATTATTATTCCTACTTTAAAGAAGACAAAATAGGTTCAAGGATTTCAGCTAATTTCTTTTGATCTCACATAGCCAAAAAGTGATTGTGCCTGGAGGTCCTGGGTCAAGGTCTCCTTATAGGTCTGAAGCCTCTTCTGTCACCATAAAATTCATTATGTTTCTCTTACTCATGGGAAAAACGGACTCAGCAAATACCTGCTTTACTTAAAACACTCAGTAACGTTTGAGCCCATAAGACAATTATATATACATACATGTATAATACTATGTTTTATTATATATATTCTATTTAATTTAAAAATCATAAAGCAAATAAAGGTGTCACATTTCTGTGATAAATCCCTCTTTCCAGAATACAGCTGTTTGTTGTTTAAAATTACTGTTAGAGAATTAGACGGGCCTGCCCATCGGGTCCAACATAAAGTCACAGAATATTAGTTGTGTGTTAGCAGGGCCCAGGTCACGTATCTCTCTCCTCCAGGCATTGAACCAGGCTTGCCCAGTGACACTGGATGTGGACAGGGGAAAACCCCTCTGCACATCTCCAAGGCCAAGTGAGCCACTCTAGCTCTGGATGGGAGGGGGCCTTGGGTCCTAAGCTGCTCGGGATTGCCAAGTAGGGCAGAGGGCTGGAACACATGCGGATAATACTTTAATGTTGTTTAACAATCCCTAGGGTAGAGAATCAAGAGAATTGTAAAATAGTCCCTGTGATTTTCTTCTGTGCCCTCAAACTTCTCGCTCATTGGTTAAGATGAAATCCTATAGTCGTGACCTAGGGAATGGAGTCTTCCAGATTTTGAAAGGGTTCCAAATAAGCAACAGAGTCAAGATTAATATACGGGCCTCTCTTCCAAAGCCCATTCCCATTGCTCTGCAACCACTGCTTCAAGCAAATTCCAAATCTTGCCTTCTTTCCAGAAGTTCTTAATTAGGTTAACTTCACAGCAGAAGAGAATATAATTGGAATAGCAATTCTTAGAGGTTGTAGTCACCATTAATTTGAGTATTATGAAAATTAGTCTAAATAAGGAAGTCATCAATAAAATCACAAAGTGTGGTATTTTCTAAATAAAGGACATCCGTGTTTTAAAACTGTATTTGTTCAGCTAAGAAAGCAGGGCAATGCATCAGCAATGCCTTCTTTTCTCATTAGGCTTAAAGAAAGTCTTCTGCTCCCCTGTGGTCCCTCATTTCTGCTTGTCCACTAACTATACTTATTTCTTCTCTCTTATCACTTCCTCCATTGAAAACCAGAATAAATATAAATTTACCAGGTTACACACAATTTATTTCCAATTTTATCAGCATAAAATCCAGAACACTCCCAGAATAGTTCTTTCTCTGGCTGCGGAAGGAAGACCGTCTGGATAGGAGCCTAACAAGGGTATAATGGTGGGATGTTGGATTTAAATATACACATGCATGACTCAGAGATTTCTCTATTTCAAAAAGAAAACTATAATAAAAAGATCAATTGATTTTGTTTTGACCAAACAAATGTTTACATGAGTTTAGAGCAATACTAATTATACATCTGTTCCCTCTATTTGCAGGTGATAAAGAAGGCCATAGTTGAAAGTATTGAATACAGAAGACAGAATCCATCTCGCTGCTCTGTTTCCCTTAGTAACGTTGAAGCAAGACGATTCTTCAACAAAGAGTTTCTAAGCAAACCCGCAGCATAGCTTGTGCAGTGGAAAGGGCAGCAATTTCTGATGCGGAGGCAGTTTGAAATTCCATTACAACTGGATTTAAAAGCATAGTACAGATCACAAGAGACTGGCTGGTACTCAAAGTGCAGTTATTTAGCTGCATGAGAATAATACCGTTATAAATTTTTATTGACAGATGATGTGATTATGTAAAAATATACTCCGCTACATTTTCTGTCAGTATAGATTTCCTGATGCAAATGTAGGGACATATACTGTAATTTTAGATATTCCTCACCAACTATCTTATGTGTCCTCTTTTTTAAAAAAAAAAAATTTCTTTTTAGAATATTTAACAGTTCAGTCTCAATAAGTACGACTTTGCATTGTGTATAAATGTTATTCACTGACTGGATTTATTCATACCATGAGAAACACTATTTTTTATTTATATACACATGTATGCATATATGAAATAAATACATCCATATGCAATTAGCATGAGATAACTGAATTTGTTTATTTTTAATGGAGTATTACACTGTAGCTATGAAAGATTCTCAGACTCATAGCTTTCAAACACAAAAATTGTTCATCCTAAATGGTAATGTGTAACATCATTTTAAATCGTGGTTATTTTTCTTAAAGGAGAAAGCATGTATCATTTTTTTTTAAGATTTTGTTTATTTTTTGACAGAGAGAGAGACAGCGAGAGAGGGAACACAAGCAGGGGGAGTGGGAGAGGGAGAAGCAGGCTTCCTGCGGAGCAGGGAGCCGGATGCGGGGCTCGATCCCAGGACCCTGGAATCCTGACCTGAGCCGAAGGCAGATGCTTAACAACTGTGCCACGCATGTATCATTTCTTGAACAAACGCTATATCTTTATTCAACGAGTAGAAAAAAAATGTGACCTCTTCTAGTTTAACATTTTACTTCGAGATTATGTTGGACTGTTTGTCCACCAGAGAGCAGTTAACCTCAGAGAAAAATCCGGAAGAGTAGCAAGGGCTGTATCTACAAGACGTGTCTTAGGGACAATCTGTACTGTATGACTGTGGTTTCAATTACCATTGAACTGCGAAGATTCAGCATTGGTGTAAACATAAGGAGAAACTAACATAGTAAGGAAACTTACTCATCCTGTTTATTGGTCACCTCCACTGAAATATAAGGTCCTCGAGGGCAGGCGTTTTTGTCACTTTGTCCGCTGCTGCATCCTCAGATCCTGCAGCCTGTCTGATGGCCTGTGTTGGGCACTAATTTGTTGAATGCATAAATCAACCAAGGAAAGAATGAACTTTCAAGTGTTCCCTTCTTTAGTATTTTTTGTTGTCTTTCCTCATAGGTGTAAATATGAATAAAAGGTGAGAGAAAAAAAGACAAATGAATAGAAAGTTTAAAGAAAGGTAATTCAAAGAAAGAAGATATTCATATCCAATTATCTTAGCATCATTTATTGAAGAGACTGTCTTTTCTCCTTTCCATATTCTTGGCCTTGTCAAATATTAGTTGATGGTATATGCTTGCGTTTATTTCTGGGCTTTCAATTCTGTTCCATTGGTCTATTGGTCAGTTTTTATACCAGTACCGTACTGTATTGATGAATATAGCTTTATCGTATAGCTTGAAATCAGGAAGTGTGATGCCTCCCGCCTTGTTCTTTGGATTTCTTTGGCTATTTGGAGTCTTTTGTGGTTCCAAATAAATTTTAGGAGTGTGTTTTCTACTTCTGTAGTCTTGATAGGTATTGCATTTAATCTACTCATGCTAGATTTTCGTAGTATTGACAGGATACCTTTCTATTTATTTCTATCTTTGATTTTTTTCATCAATGTCTTGTAGTTTTCAGAGTAGAGATTTTTCACCTCAGTTTAATTTATTTCTAAGTATTTTATTATTTTTGATACTGCTGTAAATGGGATTAATTTATTTTTTTCAGAAAATTTGTTGTTAGTGTATAGAAACACTACTGATTTTTATATGTTAATTTTGTATTCTGAAACTTTATTTTGTATACTGCAATGGAATTCATTGATTAAAGCTTTTTTTTTTTTTTTTTGGTTGAGTCTTCAGGATTTTCTGTTTATAAAATCATGTCATCTGTAAAGAGAGACAGTTTTACTTTTTCCTTTCCAATTCTGCTTTCTTTTCTTTCTTGTTCTCAAACTTCTAGTAGTATGTTGAATAACAGTGGTGAGAGTGGACACATTTGTCTTGTTCCTGATCTTAGTGGAAAAGCTTTCATCCTTTTACTATTGAGTATGTTAGCTGTGAGTTTGTCATATATGACCTTTATTATGTTGATAAATGTTCCTTCTATGCCTAATTTGTTAGGAGTTTTTTATCATGAATGGATGTTCAGCTTGTTAAATGCTTTCTACGTCTATCGAGATGATCATATGATTTTCTTTCCTTCTGTTAAGGTGATGTATCACATTGATTGATTTGCATATGTTCGGCCATTCTTGCATCCCATGGATAAATTCCACTTGATCATGGTGAATGATCCTTTGCATGTGATGCCAAGTGCAGCTTCCTAGTATTTTATTGAAAATTTTTGCATTTAAAATGTCTTCAGGATATTGGCCTGCAGTTGTCTTTTCTAGTAGTGTTAGTAGTGTTTTTTTCTGGTTCGGTATCAAGATAGTGCTGGCCTTAGAAAATGAGTTTGGGAGTATTCCCTCCTCTTTGATTTTTTGGAAAAGTATGAGAATTGGTATTAATCCTCCTTTGATGTTTGGTAAATTCACCAGTGATGCCATCTGGAACTGGGCTTTTCTTCATTGGGAGATTTTGGATCACTGATTCAGTCTCCTTACTAGTTATTGGTCTATTCAAATTTTCCATTTATTCCTGATTCAGTCTTGGTAAGTTGAATGTTTCCAAGAATTTTTCCACTTTTTCTTGGATGTCTAGTTTGTTGGCTTCTTATGATCATTTGAATTTCTGTGTTACCATTTGTAATGTCTCCTTGTTCATTTACAATTTTGTTGATTCGGGCCCTTTCTGTTTTCCTTCGTTAGTCTAGCTAAGAGTTTGTCAATTTTATTTATCTTTTCAAAGCACTAACTCCAAGTTTGGTTAATCTTTTCAATTGTTTTCTGTTCTGTGTTTCATTTATGTCTGCTCTAATCTTTATTATTTCCTTTCTTCTGCTAACTTTGGGCGCAGTTTGCTATTCTTTTTCTAGTCCCTTAGGGAGTAGGGTAGGATGTTTGAGAACTTTTTTGTTTCTTACTCTGTTTATTGCTATAAACTTCCCTTTTAGAACCACTTTCACTGCATCTCACTGATTCCAGTATGTTGTTTCCATTTTCATTTGTTTCAGTCTTTTAATTTCCCCCTTTAATTACATCTTTGATCCATTGGTTGCCAGTAGAGTGTTGTTTAATTTCCCTGTGTTCATGAATTTCCAGTTTTCTTTTTGCTGATTTCTAGTTTCATGCCATTGTAGTCAGAGAAGACTCCTGGTATGATTTCAGTCTTCTTGAATTTGCAAAGACTTGTTTTATGGCCTACTATATGGTC
Source organism: Potos flavus (assembly GCA_028534135.1). Lineage (NCBI taxonomy): Eukaryota > Metazoa > Chordata > Mammalia > Carnivora > Procyonidae > Potos > Potos flavus. The sequence continues at coordinate 17,776,270 of CM052893.1, read as the reverse complement.
TATCCTAGAAAATGTTCCATGTGCACTTGAGAAGAATGTGCATTCTGCTGTTGTTGGATAGAATGTCCTATATATGTCTGTTAGGTCCATTTGGTCCAAGTGTTATTCAGATCTGCTATTTCTTTACTGATTCTGTCTGAGATCTATCCATTATTGAAAGTAAGGTGTTAAAATCTCCAAGTTATTTTATTACTATTTCTCCTTTTAGCTCTGTTAGTTTTTGCTTTACATATTTAAGTGCTCCAATGTTGAATGCATAAATGTTTATAATTATTTTGTCTTTTTGATATATCGACCCCTTATACTTATATAATCACCTTCTTTGTCTCCTTTTACCAGTTTTTAGTTTAAAGTCTCTTTTGTCTGACATAAATATAGCTACCCCTGATTTGTTATTGTTGTTACCATCCCTGCAGTCTCAATCTATGTGTGTCTTTAGGGCTAATGTGAGTCTCTACTAGTCAGCAAATTGTAGGATATTGTTTTTTTAAAATCCAGCCAGCCACTCTGTGTCTTTTGATTGGAGAATTTAATCAGTTTATGTTTAAAGTCATCATTGGTAGTTAAGGACTTACTCTTGCCATTTTATTGTTTTCTGGTTGTTTTGTAGATCCATTATTCCTTGTTTCTTGTCCTGTCATCTTTTTTGTGTGTTTTGATGTCTGTTGGTATTGGTGTGCTTTGACTTGTTAATTATGGTTTTTTGTGTATGTAATTACTATAGGATTTTCCTTTGTGGTTATGAAGCTTACATAAAATATTGTAAACTGATAACAGTTTATAATATAACACCCCATTTCAACCGATACAACTTAACTTCAAAAGAATTCATAAACTCTACACTTTTAATTATCCTCCCACTCACATTTTAGGTTACTTCTGTTACAACTTACATGTGTGTGTGTGTGTTTTAGATTGTGTAACAGATTGTTGTAGTTATGGTTATTTTTACTACTATGGTTATTTCTTTTTCTTTTTTTTTTAACTTCTAAACTAGAGTCTTAAGTGAATTATGAGCCACTGTTGCCATATTGCAGAATCTAACTATGACTATATATTTACCATTACCAGTGAGATTTACAGTACCTTTTTATGTTTTTATGATGTTAATTAGCATTCTTTTTCCTTCCACTCAAAGAACTCCCTTCAACATTTCTTCTAAGGCAGGTCTGGTGGTAATAAACTCCTTTGGTTTTTTTTTTTGGTTGGGAAAGTCTTTATCCCTCTTTTGTTTCTGAAGGAGAACTTCACTGGGTATAGAATAGAATTCTTGGTTGACAATTATTCTCTTTCAATATTTGAATATGTCATCCTATTCTCTCTTGGCTCCAGAGATGCCCCTGTAATCCCTGTGGTACGAAGTCAGAGTAGGGGCTGCAAAGCAACTCACAAGGCTTGGGGGTAGGGGGCTATGGCTGCTTGTTTCCAGGTTTACTTTTCCCCCTAGAGAACCAGAAGTTCAGGAAAGACCTTCTGCATAGTGCTGCACTGGTCTGGGGAAGGGGCAGTTCAGTCCATGTGTAGCTGCTTCTCTTATCCTTCTAATGTGATCTGTCTTGGTCTCTGTAGTGCAGGGGGTGGGGGCAGTACTTTAGCACTACCCCTATGTTCTAGGATTCTCAGTGGTGTCTTGTTCTTAAATAGTTGTTAGTTGTCTTTGTGAGGAGGAGCAAAGTCAGGAGCAATGTATCTTGCCATCTTGGTGATATCCCTCAATCTTGGCCTTTAAATCCTATTATTCATAAAAACAAACCTAGGCTTTTTGGAGAAGGGGCTGATTTCAGGGCTGGGACAAGGGAAGTGTAAAATAATCTTAGACCATTTTATTTTGCTAGAAAGCAAGGAAGTGCTCAAGGAATAATAGGAACATGTCAAAAAGACACAGAATCCAGTTTAAAGGGATACTCACTGGCTCAATTTGGGAAAATTTGAGCATTAAAATAAGGAATAATAGATCATAATATGTTGGCTATGCAACATATCACAATCCCATTGAATAATATAGGAAACCATTACTCTAGATACAAATGTTGATAGTTAAATAATAAATCCTCTCAAAGTATGCCATTTTATAAAATGCTTATTAGTTACAACAAGGGGGAAAAAAGTAACTACAGTGGAAAAGCCTTACAGAATAATCAAAATTATCACCAGTAATCGGACAAATTGAAATCTCGCATACCTAATAGGATGCAGTGGGAAGGGTGCAGCACTGTTCATGTCATAGTGTCACAAAGATGCATCACCTGAATCTGTTTATGAGTAAGTACCAGGCAAGCCCCAATTGAGGGAAATTCCAAGCATAATTGTCTGTAATAGTCAAAATTATTACGGTCAGGAAAATCAAGGAAAGACTTAAGGAATTGTTCTGGACTGAAGAAGACTAAAGAAGCATGACAGCTGAAGACAAAGTGTGATTCCGACCTGAATTCTTACTGTTATGAAGGATGTCATCAGGACAATTATTGGAACTTGAATGGATTCTGAGAATTTGATCATAGTAATGTATCAATTTTAATATCTGGTTTTGATCGTTATATTGTGATTATATAGCAGATTATCATTACTTCTAGTAAATACACACTAAAATTTCCAGGATAATAAGACATTATGTTGGCAACATTCAAATGGCTCACAAAAGAAAAAAAAATCTCTTTAAATTCTACCTGCAACTTTTCTGTAATCTTGGCACTGTTTCAAACAGTTCAAATTACTGAAAGCTTTGGCAGTAGGATCTCAAAAGATTCTCAAATAATTAAAGAGGTTTACATGTTGGGGCACCTGGGTGGCTCAGTTAAGCATCTGCCTTTGGCTCAAGTCATGATCTCAGGATCCTGGGTTGGAGCCCCACATCCAGCTCCCTGCTCAGCGGAGAACCTGCTTCTTCCTCGCCCTCTGCCCCTCCCCCTCCCCAGCTCCTGCTCTTTCTCTCACTCACCTTCTTGCAAATAAATAAGTAAATTCCTTAAAAAAAAAAAAAAGAGGTCTACATGAGCGGCTCCCTTTTCATATCCACATTTTCTTCTTTTAACTCTTCTTACAGCTGATGAAGGCAAATTCTACTTACCTATATCGAATAAAAGCCGAAGAAGTAAATCATAGGCTAAGAATTCTATGAAATTGTTTTCACTGACTATTTTAAGGAATAGAGTTTTATGATATCCTAATAATTTTTTTATTCCTTCCATTACTTTAATACCAAATGACAAATCCAATTAGTGCCACCATTGGCGGAAAAACCGGAAGTGCTAAATAAGCAGTAGCCAATAAGAAAAGTTCTGTTGAACAGAAAAGTTGTTCTTTTGGTTGAACCCTTTAAACAGTGCAGATCAGTAAACATGTATTGTGTCCCAGTATGTGTAAGATGCCATGCTTGGTTCTGCAGAGAAACTGCAGCCACTGTGGTCACTGTTGGTGGCAGCCCGGATCCCCTTTGCCTGCTCGGGGCACCCATCCCCCAGTGGCTGTGAGTATTGACTTCTCTAAAAGCTCCTAGCTTGCAGCCTTCTCAGAATTGCCTTCAGCTGAGGGGATGCGCTTGCGCTGTTAGGACTTCCTTCTGGAGGAAGGCTGCAACCAATTGACTAACTGATGCAGGGCTACAAAAGGCTGCCTTACCTCAGCGTGGGCTGATTCTCTGACGCTTTTCTGCTCGAAGTTCTTCTCGGGATCAGGCTGAGGTAAGACTACAGTTAAACCCACTTTTTTGGTTTAGCTTCTCTTGTTTGTTGTTCATCTAAGTACTCCTTCAACAGATTACTTACACAAGAACCTTCATCTCAGTCTCTTTCTAGAGAACCTGACCTAAGGTAGATACCAAAATGCGTAAGACTGGATTGTTTACAAGTTTACAAACCAGTAAGAAAGAAAATAACACCTGTAAAATGCCAAAAATTATGTATTTACAAATTGCTGTGAGGATAAAAAAAAGCGGGATAATGGGGTAATTGGGGAAATTTTCAAGATTTGGCGTGTAGATGAATTCTCAAAAGATAAGTCAAATTTCAAATAGGATTTAGGAGACAAGTGATTTCTCTACTGGAATAAGCTTAATACCTCCTTGTGAATTCTGTATCCCTCAATACATTTTCTAAAAAGATTTATTTATGGGGCATCTGGGTGGCTGAGTCGGTTGAGGTCTGCCTTCGGCTCAAGTCGTGATCTTGGGGTCCTGGGATGGACCTCTGCTGTTTCCCCGGCTTGTGCTCGCTCTCTCGTGCGCTCTCTCTCGTGCGCTCTCTCTCGCTCTCGTGCGCTCTCTCTCGCTCTCGTGCGCTCTCTCTCGCTCTCGTGCGCTCTCTCTCTCTCTCTCTCGTGCGCTCTCTCTCTCTCTCTCTCGTGCGCGCTCTCTCTCTCTCTCGTGCGCGCTCTCTCTCAAAATCTTAAAGACTTATTTGAGAGAGGGAGAGAAAAGGAGCGTGCAAGGTGCAGGGGCAGAGGGAGAGGGGAGAGCAAATCCCAAACCTACTCCATGCTAAGCGCAGAGCCCAATGCAGGGCTCAATCCCAGGACCCTGAGATCATGACCTGAGCTGAAACGAACAGCAGTTGCTTAACTGATTACACCACCCCAGTGCTCCTCCCTCAATAGATTTTAATACCACTTTAGGGTTTGTTTTGACATCAATCCATTGACTTGTATTAAGTTTATGAAACCCTAAATCCTTAGATTATTTTGACAAGTAAACTTTTTTATACATTGCAACAACTTTAATCAGATGAAATTTAATGGAAATGGAGAACCCTGTACGAAATCCAATAAACCAATAGTGCAGTAGAAAAGGAGAAATACAACATTGAGGTTTTAGGGTAGACAATATCTAGAATATATAAGGGAGAATGACTTGAGAGGGAGGGGGTAGTTAGAAACCATGTCCTGAATCCACTGATAAGACATTTATTCAGATTCTTCTATATACTAGGTGTTTATTTGGGAACCACTTAACACACAGGTGGCAGAGCTTTAAAATAGCTTTAAACATAAAGCTATTGGCTTCCAATCTCAGTTTGGAATGAAAATACAAAATCCTGTACGTTGCCACTCTCCCTTCCAGAATACCTAACAGACATCACCATTGAATCATCCTTCTTCCTGATGAATCTGGAGGAAGTTTGAGATTCCTGCTGGGTACTGCCCCGGATCAGTCATACCCAGCTGATTAGAATTGGTGTACGAATTGAAAACCACCACTAGGTTTCTGGTGGAAGAGAAATTTGATGCTGCACAGCTGCAAAGAGGGAAAGAGTTTCGGTCAATTACATTGTTAAAAAAATGGAAAAAAATTCCTAGTGTGAATAAATTTCTTATCACCAGAGTTATTCACCTAGTCACAGAACATGAATTCAAGAATTTTATTTGCTAGGTGTGTAGTAGGGGACAGCCTAGGTGGTGAGTTCCACCTCAGAGTATATAATTCTGTAGCTCGTTTGCATTTTAATTAGGATGCTTATTCATCTCTGAAAAGAAATCAGATGCTAACATTTCAGGCTAGGTAACTGGCTGGAGAGAGATTTTAGGCCGAGTTCTAACCACGACCATGTGCTGAAACCCATCATGTATGTTATTGTCTTTACCTCCTAACATAGCAACTTTAGTAACAATCCCTTTCTCTAATGTTTTAGCCTGATCTCATTTCCTCTATTCCTCCACATGATGCGAGTGAAGATAGAATGCAGATGGTAAATATAAAGACTCAATATTTAAAATAATATTGAAAAAAAGCTAAATGTAGTGTGGCTTACGAGGCTCTTCACATCCATAGGCACACAAACTTTTAGCAGGATTTCCCATCTACCTACTGTTATGTACCTTCCTCACTTCTTGAGTCTGATTGAGGAGTTCATTCTTCTGTTATCATTTGCATTATACTGTAATTAGAACTTTGATTGCAATATATTCCCTATGCTCCTACAAATGGACCCGGCGCACAATTGGTAATAATTCTTTCTGAGAAGAATTCGAAAGAGTGTTTTAAGTTAGTGACATGATTTGGGTAGGAAAATAGGGGATTCTAGCTCCCATGTGTTCCCCTGGTATCATCTAAGTATGTGGAGGGTATGAATGAGTAAGCCTAAAAGTCTTTGTCACAATCATGGACTCTTGGCAGTGGGGGAGTTGGGGGGAGTTCAGGGTGGGGGCAGGCATCTCTCAGTGCCCGAGCCTGCACCTACACAAAAGACCTTATCATTCTGAACACACACATATTGGCGTTTAAACCTCATTTGGTGGGACAGGGGGGAAACGGCAATGAGAGACACCTGGGAGGTCTGGTTCCCGGAAGAAACTGGGTACCTATAAGGCAGCAAGTCTGAATGGGACCTACTGTCACCAAATCTGAGATGCCGCCTCCGAGTAATCTTCCAGGTATGAGCTCCCTCAACACTAGATGCAGTGTAGGTGGTTGGGTCTGGGCCTGGGTACACAGGCCAGGAGGGGCCGTGCAGCCCGAGGCATCTAAGGAGGTATAGACTGCACTTAAGCTTAGCCAGAGATCTGGAACAGGGCCTAAGTCTGCAAAGACCAGTTCAGAGGAGTAGCTCTTAGGGGACGAAACCTATACCTAACTGCAAGTCCTAACCTACTAAATGGGGAATATATTCCCCCTGGAGGCAGAGCTCCAGGTGACTCTGCCTTGCGAGGGAGGGCCTGGGAGGGATGGGCTAAATGCTCTAATAAGAGACACCTGGGAGTGCTGGTTGGCAGCGAATCCCGGGACCCCCTCAGGCAGCAGCTCCTTATGGGGACTTTGCCCCCAGTCTGCAGTTGCATCCTCATAGAGCTACTTGGCGTGGGGGATCCCTCCACCTTCCAGGCTCTGCAGGGAGTTGAGGCCTGGCACCGGACGCCCCAGCCCTGGGAGAGGGATCCATGCTGCACATGCGCACGAGGAGCAGTCCAGGGTCGCCAGGGACTTGGATCAGGGAGGCCAGAGCAAGGGACAGGAAGGGCCAGGTCACAGGAGCAGGACCATATGCCTGACTCCGAGCCGTAATCTACACAAATGCCCATGTTCCTTGATGGCAGAGCTCGAGAATACCGGATCGTCGGCGAGGGGGTGGCCAGGCTGACTGGGCGGGACAGCCTCTAATAAAGGCCGTCTGGACACCATGGTAGCTGCAGAGCCAGGACCCTGTCAGGCAAGTCAGGAAAGCTGCAACAGCAGCCATAGTGAGAGGCTGGGGCACGGGAGCGGGCTGCTGAAGTACCTGGCGTCTGCCTCCTTCCCAGCCCACAGCAGCATGCTGATTCCCCCTGAAGCAGAGGTGGAGGAACCCCAGGCCCGCTGGCTGCAGTACGCTCCAGTGGGACGAACCTTGGAGCTGCAATCGCTGGAGAGGTTGGGGACCCGTCGGGCAGCCAGCCCATGTGTGCACTGATGACCCTCAATGTGAAGCTGCCCCCTCAGCAAGAATTCTAGGGTGCGCTCCCTTCGCCCTGGAGGCTGTGCAGGTGGTTCGGGACTACCCAGCTTCCTTGGCTGGCTGATGGGGTCTGTACTTTGCTTCTCCAGCCGCGCAGGTCAGTGTCGCCAGGGACCTAAAATAGGGCAAGTGTCTAAAGAGAGTGGGTTCCCGAGAGCGGGCTGTTGCAAGTACAAGGCATCTGCCCAATTCCAAGCCCCAACCTATACAACTGTGTGTGTTCTTCCCAAGATGAACCTGCAGGAGTTTGCACTGCCTGGCCCGGATCGGGCCTAGTGGGCTGACAAGGTCTCCTTCACTGAGAGACACATAGGAGACTTGATTACTAGTAAACAGAGAACCCCATCGGGCAGTCAGTCTGGGCCGGGACCGAAAATCTTGTTTCAAACGGAGCCTCAAATATTTTTCCGGTGCGAGTTCCCTCCTCCTTGATTACTTTCAGGCGGGTGGGTGTCCACCCCAGCTACGCGAGCCTGGAGTGCCCCCTGCAGGCCAAAGCTGGCAGACAAGGTGAGGAACGCGCATGTGCAGGCCGCGCCGGAGGGGGTAGTCGGGAATCTCTGGAAGACCCTGGGCGAGAGAGGCCTGCTTGCAGGGGCAAGCTGTTTGGGGTACGTCGGCATCTACCCCATTCCAAGCCTCATCCTACAAAAATGCACCTATTCCCTCTGAAGGCAGAGCCAGAGGAAATCACACTGCCTCGCAATCGTCTGGCCCAGCAGACTGGCTGGGGTATCCCCCCCGTAAGAACTTCGTAGGAGCCTGGATCTCTGTAGAAGCCAGAGACCCCATCATTAAGCCAGTCCAAATTTGGACGATCACCGTTTTAAAGCTGCTTCCTCAAAGATTTTCGGGGGTGGGCTCCATATGCCCAAAAGCCTATGCAGGTGTTTGGAGACAGGAAAGAACTCCACAGGCCCCGCCCAAGGCTGGCTGATGGGTGCCTACTTACGCATGCGTGTGCTGCACAGGTCAGGTGAGCTAGGGACCTGTTGCGGGTAGAGTCTGGAGAAGCCTGGTCCTAGGAGCAGGCTGACAAGGGGGTTTAAGGCATCGGCCTAACTCCAAGCCCTAATCTGCACAAATGCGTCTTTTCCCCCTGAAGGTGACGCTGGAGGTGCATGGCCTGCCTGGCCGAGACAAGGCCACCGGGCTGCTGGGATATCCCACACTGAGACATCTGGGAGCCTGGATTACTGGTAAGTCTGGGACCCCCCTTGTGCAGCTGGTCCAAATAGGAACTGGATTGTTGCCAGTTTAAAGCAGCCACCACACAAAGATTTGGGGTGGAGGTTGGAGGCCTCTGTTGTGCTGGAGGCTATGCGGGTGACTCCGGACTGACCCCAGCCCCACAGACCCAGAGGTCCCTGGCTGCCCTTGGAGGGCGGAAGGGGTACAACCTGGGCATGTGCCAGCCGCGTGGGTCAGGGGAGCCGGGGGCTGGAAGAGGGCAGCTGCTGGTAGGGGCTGGGTCACAGAAGCAAGCCAGCTGGGGTCCCTGGCATCTGCCTTCTCCTACACAAATGTTCGTCTTCCCCCCCCCCCCGGAGGAAGCAGCCCAGCAGACTGGCCAGGGTACCGGAAATAAGACACACCTGAGGGCCTTCGCGGCTGTAGAAGCCCTGGCCGCATCAGGCAACCAGTTTTAAATATGGGTTATTGCCTGTTTAAAGCTGCCTCCTCAGAAACATTTTCGGAAGGGGGCTCCACCCGCCCAGAAAGCTATGCAGGTGACGGGGGACAGGCCCAAGCCCTCAGGCCTGGAGGGCTCTGGCTGCCCTAGGCCGGCCGACAGGTGCCTCTTGGGAACACGTGTGCCGCACACATCAGGGAATCTGGGGACCTGAAACAGGGAAAGAGTCAGGAGAAGCCTGGTCACAACAGTGAGCTGTTGGGGGTGCAAGGCATCTGCCTAGCCCTGACCCTCGCAAAAGCTCATGCTCCCCCTGAAGGCAGAGCTGGGGGCATCTGGATCGCCTTGCCTGGGGCGGGGTGGCGTGGGGGGGGGTGCCTACACGGGATACCCTCCAATAGGAGACACCTGAAAGCCTTTATTGCTGGAGGAGCCCGGGATACCACTGGACTGTCCAATTGGAGACCAAAAATCCCAGTTCAGAATCAAGGCTCCGGAATATTTTCAGGGTGTGGACTCTCTAAACTCTGAGGCCATTCAGTGGGTTGGGGTCCTGCCAGAGCTTCCCAGGCCTTGGGTGCCCCTTCCAGCCTGAGGCCTATTAACAGAATCCTGGGTCCTACAACAGGTCAAAGTCAGACAAGGCTGGTTCACAGGAGAGAGCTATTTTGCCTGATTCCAAGCTTTCACCTACACAAACCTATTCCCCCTGAAGACAGCTGGAGGCATCTGGACCGCCTTGCCAGGGCGGGGGAGGTCAGGATGGTCTGGGTACCCTCCAGTAAGACACGCCTGGGAGACGTTCAAGCTGCCACCTCGGAAAGATTTTCAGGAGTGGGATTCCTCCGACTCAGGCTCTACAGGTGGCTGGAGACAGGCAAGAACTCCACAAGCCTCGGGGGCCCGGGCCACCTTCAGAGGGCCGACAGGCTGCGTACGCTGCACTTGCAGGCTGCACAGATCAGAACAGCAGGGACCTGGAACCGGGCAGGTGTCTGGAGACCCCGTGTCCCGGGAGCAAGCCATTTGGGATACAAAAGCATCTGCCTGATTTCAAGCCCTAAGCTGCTACACAAATGCACATATTCCCCCTGAAGGCAGAGCTGGAGGAATCCGGACTGCCTTGCCAGGGCAGGGAAACTTGGACTAGTTAGGGGACGGTCCCATAGAGACTCCTATGGGCCTTGATTGTTGACAAATTGGGAAAACCCAGGCAGCCAGTCCAAAGGAGACTGACAGTTGTCAGTTTAAGGTGCAGCCATTGACCGATTTTCGAAGGGTGGGTTCTCTCCACCCTGGGAATGGCCTGAGCTCGACAGCTGGAGGGCCCGGCAGTGCAGGGGTGAGCTGTCAGGGAGCGGACCGTGTGTGCGTGGGTCACACACGTCAGGCTCGTCAGGGGCCTGGAATAGGGCAACGCCAGGCAAGGCTGGGTCCTAGGAGGGGGCTGTGGGGATACCAGGGGTCAGCCCCATGGATAATACCTACCACTCACTGTGGAATATGTCTCACCAGGGGCAGAGCTGGAGGTTTTTTAAGCTGCCTTCCTGGGAGGGGCCGGTTTTGTAGGACAGGGTATCCTTCATTTGGGGGACACCGGGGAGTTATGGTTCCCAGAGCATCTCAGTAGTCCACATAAAAACTGTCACCCACTTGCAGCTGTTGGCTCAGAACTCTATTCGGAAGGTGTGACCCCTCCACGCCTGAGGCTGTGCTGGTGTTTGGGGCCTGGCCAGAGTTTCACAGGGAGCCTTGATCACTGCTGAAGTCTGGGACCCCAGCAGACAGGGGGACTGTCACCAACTTCAGCCGATGCCTCTGCGATTTGGGGGGTGGGGCGGGCACGCTCTCCCCTTGAGGCAAGGTGCTACTGTTTTGGCCCCAGCTCCACAGGCCTGTGGGCCCTGGCTGTCAAGGGCAACTGACAGGATATGTATGGCTTATGCAGACTGCCCAGGTCAGACCAGCCGGGGCCCGAAACAGGGCAGGTGTCACCAGAGGCTGGTTCTTAGGAGTGGGCTCTTGAGGGTACACAATGCCAGCCAAATTGCAAGGCCAAACTACCCATTGTGGAATATTCCCCCTAAAGAGAGAGCTGGAGGTTTTTCACTTGCCTTGCCAGGGAGCGGCCAAGTGGGCAGGAAAGGGCATCCTCCATGAGGAGACACCTGGGAGTCCTGCTTCCTGGAGAAGCCGCAAACCCAACAAACAGCAAGTCCATATGGGGAGTGCTGCCCATTTGCAGCTGCCGCCTCAGAGGGAGTTTTGGAAGGTGGGCGTCCTCCGCGCTGGAGTTTATGCAGGTGGTTGGAGCCCGTGGCCGGAGCGGCTAAGGGTTGGAGGGCCGGTCTTCTCAAGGATGGCATACAGGGTCTCACTGCGCATGCGCGAGCCTCATAAGTCCGGGAAGCCGGGCACCTGTAACAGGACAATGTCGGGCCAAGATGGGTCACAGGAAGGGACTCTTGGGGGTACCTGGCAGCTGCCGAATTCCAAACATTAGTCTCTATAAATGTGCATATTCCCCCTGAAGGCAGAGCTAGAGGCGTCTGGACTGTCTTCCCAGGGCTGGACCCAGTGAGCTGGTCCCGGGTGTTCATTACTAATAGACACCGGGAAGTCTTGATTACTGGTAAACTCAGGACCCGGGGAGCAGCCCGTCCAAATGGGAATGGATTGTTGCAAGTCTAAAGCTGTTACTTCACAATGGTTTGGGGAGTAGGGGGATTGGGCTCTGTCTCTGCACCGGCGTCTATGCGTTTGGTTGGGGATCCCTCTGAGCTCCATGGCACGGGAGTATGGAGGCAACCAGGGATGGGGGGTGGGGTGCACACTTCCCACGTGTGACTCCAGCAGGTCTGGGAAATCAGGGACCTGAACTGGGTCACGTCTGGAGAATCTAGGTCCCCGGAGTCATTTCTTGGGGGGATCGGGGCATCTGCTTTTTTTTAAGCCCTAACCTATACAAACGTGCGTGTAGGGACCAAGAGTAGGATGCCCCAAATCATGCCACTTTGGTATACTTATTATTTTGAATTAAGATTACATAAGGAACAGCCGGTGCAAAAAGGACACCCAGATTCTCTTTGCCTCCTGAAAGCAGGAAATAAATCACCTCTGTCACTCCTTGTAGCCAGGAAGTAAGGAGACATCCTTATCATCGGAGAGAGTGTTGGTGTGTAGCCCTCCTGAGAGCTTCCCAGGTATAATTTTGAAACCAGCTCCCATACACAGAGGGAGAGACCAAAGAAAGAGGCAGCCCACTCCAGGTAGGTAGGTGGCGGTTTTAATAAGCAAAGAACTCTTACATATGAGGCTTATCTTGGGTAGCAGCAAGAGGAAAGGATCCGCACACTTGCCCACCATATCTTAGAAGTTTATAAAGAGGCCTTAATTGAGTTCAGTCACATATACGGTGCAGGTGTTCTCAGCACATCACTGTCTCAGGGCTCTGTTCTTGGAGCAGCCTCTGGGAGTGGGAAAGGCAAGTGGAACCCACATTCCAAGGGGGTAAGGAGCCTCCAAGAGCCCAGTTCAGCTCAGAGGTCAATTGGTGGTCATGTCTTTTTTTTTTTTAATTTTTAAAAAGTTAAGGGTTTTTTTTGTTTTGTTTTTTTTTTAGATTTTATTTGTCAAAGAGACAGAGCTTGTTTAGGGGGAGTGGCAGACAGAGGGAGAAGCAGGCTCTCTGCTGAGCAAGGAGCCTGATGTGGGACTTGATCCCAGGACCCTGGGATCACAACCTGAGTTGAAGGCAGACACTTAACTGACTGAGATACCCAGGCATCCCAGCGGTCATTCTTTTTGATGACATTCTTCAGCAGACAGGTAATTCAAGGCTGAAGAAGCTTGTGTGTGTGTATAATGTGTATATATATATAATGTGTGTGTATATATATGTAACTTATATATGGACCTTGTTACTTTTTTTTTAAGATTTATTTGAGAGAGTGGGGGGAGGGGCTGAGGAAGAGAGAGAATCTCAAGCAGACTCTTTGCTGAATGCCTACCTGATGCAAGGTTTGATCTCACAACCCTGAGATCATGACCTGAGATGAAATCAAGAGTTGGATGCTTAACTGACTGAGCCACCCAGGCACCCCCCAAAACCTTGTTACTTTTACTGATTTACTAAACCAGCCCAAATTCTGTGTAGAATTCCTTACTAATTAAAGCTCCCAAACATTAGTTTTCTTACTGTCTTTCTCCTGTTAATTCTACTTTGTCTCTACAGTCAGTCCTTCACAGATTTATTATTTCTTTGTCTGAAACGTATAAAGGCTGCCTATCTTTGTCATTTCTTTGGCTTTCAATTTTTCTAGTGGGCCTCTGCCCACAGTTAATTGAACTTTGTTTTTTCTTCTGTTAATCTGTCTCATATCAGTTTAATTTTTAGACCAGTTGGAAGAACCTTGAAATGTAGGGAAATATTTTTTCTCTCCAAAAGTTGCTGTAGTTGGCAAGATAAACTTCCCTGGCTGGACACTGCCGCAGCTGGGAGACCCTGGGACATCTGACAAAAGCCAGAAGAAGGTAGGAATCCTTATTATGTCAGCAACCCCCCCACCCCACCCCCGCCAGCTCCCTGCCTATAGAATCTAATGGAGCAAGAGTGGGAAGAGTCCTTTTTCTCTCTCTAAATTTAGATCATCAGGAGAAAAATATCCATGGAACTACTTCCTTGGGCTTGGCAACTTTCATAAATTTGGTAAAGTACTCTTACTTTGAATGATTCATTTCTTTCCAGAGATAGTCACTGTTTGTCTTTTGTGTCATTTGTCATAAAAAGGAATTACCGTGGGGAAAGAACACAGACATAGACCTCATTAGGCTGCTGTTCCAGCCAGCCTCACAGACTGATGAGTTCAAGGTTCTCCTCAGACTAGCGTCTGTTTCAACAGACTTTGCCGGGGGTCCTCTATGTAAAATCTGGACGAGGTTTTCCTTTAATTTTGTTCTATGTCCTAAGAGCTTGGCTTTATTACCCGGGAGAATATTCTCTGGTCTTCATCATCTACAGGGGACACTTACTTGGGTGCAACTTGGTCAGATAGACTGGGGTTGTAAGATGTACACTTACTAGCTGCACTCTCTTTGCCCAAACATGCCAGCTCTCAGAGGGATTTGTTAGAAGAGGTCCCAGCCCATAAGAGACCTCAGTCATCTTACCCTTCATTGCTTGTTAGTGCTGGAAAAGTCCCATTGCAGGAGTGCCTGCCTGGTGTCACAGATTAGCAAGTCTGTGACTAGAGGCATCTCCTATTTTCTTGGGAAACTGGAGATACTGTTCTCACCACACCCTCCTTACCACCTGGGTGATGAGGGCCTTTGCCTTAATAAGATTCCATTTGTCAACGGCTAAATGATGGATCCTTTAAATTGGCCGAATTTGAAAGAAAAGAATTCTTCAGAGAGCGTACTCAATTGTCTTATTAATAGAAAGGCTACTAATGAGGAAAGTAAAATTTCATCCAGTTTTTACATATGAGACCCACAGCAAAGTTTATCTAAACAGATGCCAGTTTGACAAGAATCGTGTGGCAGACACCGGTCTGTGAGACTGGCTTGCCCCGCAGGCTGTCAGGGCCTCTGCCTGCATCCTTTCCCCATAACAATTCCTTTACTAATATGAATGCTACACTTAGGGACTCCCGTGACAACAGGAAAGAAGAGAAATGAGAGATAAGACAATTAATGTCCACCTCCAGCGTAAAATTCCCTCCTCACAATCTGGCACCGTTTGCTTATTTTAACTTCCCTTTCCCTACATGATTTACACAGAGTAAACTTGAATTCTTTCTCTGTCCCTTAATGTTATAAATCTTACCATGTCTTTGAACTATTAACACAGCCCACAGTCAACCTGAGACTGAAGGAAAATAAAAAGGAGAGAGACCTTTTTAAAAAACAAACTTGGTAAAAGGCCTCTTGTGCCCAAACTCTAGCATAGCCTCCTTAAGGTTACTTCCAGGGACAGATACAAATCTTAGAAGTCTTCTCCATAAATAGTAAAAGACTAGCCATCTGAGCAAGTAAACTTAATTTATTCTGTTATTTATAAACTAGTGAGTTTTATATTGTTTTAAAGCAGAAGCTATAAGATCTCTGTGTTTGTCTCTATGTATTTGCATGCCCGTGTGTTAGAGATAAGGTATTTTTCTACCTCCAAAAGGTATTGCCAGAATTAATATGTAAAAGAGCTCTATTTAATTGGCTTAAAGAAAATTAAGTGCTTGTATAAGTCTGGTATTTGTAAAACTTCTCCAAAATAAAATAGAAAATCCAAATGAATTTCAGACTTATATGATCTGGAAAATAATTGGTATTAAAGCTAATTAAAGGTTATTTGTTTAATTGAAATAAACACATCTTTAGAGTTATCAGCATTAAATATAATACTTTTATCCTACCCAGGTTTACTAATCAAATAACTTCATGTTATCCTTGTTAAAAAATTTGTCAGGAAAAACAACAGAATGATAACTGATTTTGTTTAATGTCTTAAGTTTTCATGGGTGATCTAAACATAATTGATAGGAGCAAATGTTTTATTTATACCACTATTGAATATTTATTTTTAATTTAGTTAAATTCAGTTAATTAACATATAGTATATTATCAGTTTCAGAGGTGGAGTTCAGTGACTCATCAGTCTTATGTAACACCCAGTGCTCATTACATCCCATGCCCTCCTTAATGTCCATCACCCAGTTACCCCACCCCCCCAACCACTCCCCTCCAGCAATCCTCAGTTTGTTTCCTTCTTATGGTTTGTCTCCTTCTCTTATTTTATCTTGTTTTATTTTTCTCTCCCCCTATGATCCTCTGTATTGTTTCTAAAATTCCACTTATGAGTGAAATCATATGATAATTGTCTTTCTCTGATTGACCTATTTCACTTAGCATAATACCATCTAGTTCTTCCACGTCATTGCAAATGGCAAGATTTCATTTTTTGATGGCTGAGTAATATTCCAGTATAAATATACATGTATATTACATGTACATACATTACACATACATATATATATATATATATATATTACATACCCATACACACCGCATCTTTATCCATTCATCTGTCAGTGGACATCTGGGCTCTTCCCACAATTTGGCTATTGTGGACATGGGAGCAAATGTTTTAGATGTAAGTGGAATAAGAGTTTGTAGATAATCTTTTTAGCAACAACTATATTTTATGGTATGTGTACAACCTGAGCCAAAGGCAGATGCTTAACCAACTGGGAGCCACCCAGACACCCAAGAATTCCCGGTAATATATGTTGTTAAAGCTACTAGAAATAAGGAAAACACCTCCATATGCAAGAAAAGTAGGATGTATATTTTCAGTAAAAGGTATGGGGAACAGAAAAACATTTTTATTGAGGGGAAAATGAAAGTAATTTTGTCTTAAAGAGGTTAGAAAAGAGGGAAAACATAAAACAAAATCTAGGTGTAAAAAGTAAAAGATTTATGGAAAAGGAATCTTGGCAAAGGAATTTTATGGGTGGTCAGGAGTGGCTAAGATTGGAATAAATCTAAGTGAGTTTTATTTTTATTTTTTTAAAGATTTTATTTATTAGAGCGATCAGGGGAGGAGCAGAGGGAGAAGGACAAGCAGACTCTCCACTGAGTGTTGAGCCTGACACGGTGCTCACTCCCACGACCCTGAGATCATGACCTAAACTTTAATCAAGAGTTCGATGCTTAACAAACTAAGCCACCTGGGCACCCCAGTAAATGAGTTTTAATATCAAAAGTACACTGGTGCAAAATTAAAATTGGGTTTACTCTTTGTTAAAAAAAATAATCTTGTTAAATTATTGGTGTGCTCTTGATAAAGGATTGTAAAGGTTTTTTGTTTTGATTTTTTTTACCTTTTTAAGTTATCTGCCCAGGAAACAGCAATTTTTTATGTTTTATCAAAATAATCTCTTGTGCTTCATGATATCCTTACTATTAGGTCTTTGATTACTTAAGAAAACTGAGTCCTTGTAATATTACAAGACCTGAGTTTTGCTCACAACGAGGTAAACTTCTGCACTTGCCTTTGCAATCTTTCATTGTCACTTTGGTTAAATAATTAGGTAATGTTTCATAATCTGTGGAATGATTTAATCAAGTGTTCAAACCTTTTGCTATTTTTTGACAAAACTTCCCTAAGTCAAATTCCAAAATGAAGTCTTTTGACAATAAACTAACTTTGAGGTTTCCTCAAGGTCCCTGTAACAACCGAAAGAATTTGTTCTCCTTGTAAAAGAGAGATATTAAACTAATTAGGTTTATTGTGTATGTTAAATTACATGGGAAGCATTGTCAAACAGGTGATGCTAAACCTTCTTTATTTTTGTGTAAATACATGTTGTTGAAATATGAGTTCTAGAAAGTGTATAAAACTCCTAAGAATCTGGTATGTCCTGGTATATTATTTGGGTGTGCGTGCGTGCGTGCGTGTGTGTGTGTATGATTTTTATTCTTTTATGTATTTTTTTATTTCGATTCATTAACATATAGTATACTGTTAGTTTCAGAAGTAAGTTTAGTGATTCATCAATTTTGTATAATGCCCAGTGCTCATTATATCAAGTGCCCTCCTTAATGTCCATCACCCAGTTACCCCATCCCCCCACCCACCTCCCCTCCAGCAACCCTCAGTTTGTTTCCTATGACTAAGAGTCTCTTAGAGTTTATCTCCCTCTCTGATTTTGTCTTATTTTTCCCTCCCTTTCCCTATGATCCTCTGTTTCTTAAATTCCCACATATGAGTCCTGGTATATTATTTCTTATAATTCTAATTATCTAATTATCTTCTGCTTGTGTAATAGAAATAACCAAATTTCCTGGTCAAATGCACTGTAATGAACTTGAATCAGATCTTTACCCATGGCCATTACTAATTCTTTTATCATTTATAGACAGTTATATTTTACTTGGATGCTTTTACAAAGGTATTCCTGCAGAAATGCTTTATCTTCAAAGAGATACATGAAAAAGACTCAAGAATACAGGTTTGTCATAACTTGAAGGTCACAAAACTGAAGTGGGTAAAAATTTCCAGAATTAACAGAAAGAACAGGATCAAACAAAATAAGAATTACTTGGGATGAAATAAACTGAAGAGGATGATTCTAATTTTTATGACTTTTTGTTTGAAACATGACTTTTTTAAATGTTTTGTTTTTCCAGATTTAAGGAAACTCTTTTTTTTAAGCTAACTAATTTACAGTAATTGGGTAAAGTACACCTTTGTAAACAGTATTGAAACATCTTTTTCTCCCTACCTGATCCCTCCAGAATTCAGATACACTCAGTAAGTATTCTTAAATTTTCATGGCAATATATTTATTTGCATACATTCAATAAGAGTCTGTTCTTCTTACAACAAGACACAGTTGAAAACATTAGTTATATTACCAAAACTTTGACTAGAATGTCATATTTAAGAGAAACATGGATGGACCCAATATGACCAGACCGCTTTAAGGTACTAAGATTGACTTTATGCCAAATAAAGCCCCTGGAAAAACAACCTAATATCTTGTTTACAGGGATCCCAGAAGCCTTACCAGGTAAGTAAAGAAGGCCGTTTCCTGGCAGGTAGAAGATTCCTTGAATGTCAGGATATCTTGGGGACCATGAAGAGAGGAAGTAACCCAAATCTATAGTTAGTTCAGGTAAAGACTGATGACAGATATTTGATATCTTAGTCTTGAGAGGCTGTTAAAAGTTTAATCTGAACTTTCCTTATGAAAAGTTCCAGCAAAGATTTTTTTTTTAAAGATTTTATTTGTTAGAGAGAGATCACAAGTAGGCAGAGAGGCAGGCAGAGAGAGAGGGGGGGAAGCAGGCTCCCCACTGAGCAGAGAGCCCGATGCGGGGCTCGATCCCAGGACCCCGAGATTATGACCTGAGCCGAAGGCAGAGGCTTTAACCCACTGAGCCACCCAGGCGCCCCTCCAGCAAAGATTTAAAAAAGCATGTATGATCAATTGCTATTCTTGCTGCATTTATGTAAATAATCAGATCAAGTTTACTAAATCTAAACTTATTTTACAAATGAGTCTTTATCTGCCTAACTCTGAAAATAGGGTGACTTCAGAGAGAAAAATTATGTGTCAGTAACTCAGCTGTGTGGGTATTCGATTATGGTTCTTTTGTCCCTGAGGTTTTGTTTCCTTACCTGTAAACGAGACTGGGTCCCAAATTCTAGTTTCCTCCATAGTCTGTTACAAGTCTCTAAAATAATATTTCTAATTTTCTCCCATCCTTCTGACTTGGAATCATTGAAAACTTAAAAATTCCTTTTTTCCTGAAGCTCTGCAAACTGAATCTGAATGACTTCATGTCAACTTCAAGAAAATCACCGCAGCAGCTCGTTTATAGAAAGTCTTCATGCCTGCTGGTCTCTGGGCCACTCCAGACGATCGCCAGAGACATTCAAACTCTAAACCAGAAAAATCTGTCTGAGTGTCACTGCCTGCTCTCTCTCTCTGAAGATGCTTTGAGCCTGACATCTATGCAGGTGTTTGTCCACGGGCCTGGAGGGCCACGGCTGCCCACGGCTGGCAAACTAGGTGGGTATTGAGGAGGCACGGCCATATAGGTCAGGCTAGATAGAGACCTAAAACAGAGCAGGTGTTGGGAGACGCTTGGTCATGGGGCTAGGCTCTTGGGGAGTTCATGGCATCTGCTGAATCCCAAGCCCTAACCTACACAAATGTACATATTCCCTCTGAAGATAATGCTGGGGGATTCTGGACTGCCTTGCGAGGGCTTGGCCAGGCAGGCCGGCTGGGGTATCCTCCATTAAGAGACCCACGGGGGTCTCAGTTGTAGCAGAAGCTTGGGACCTCATCCGGTAGTCAGTCTAGATGGGGTTGAACTGTTGCTCATTCAGCCGATGACTCAGCCATTTTGGGGGTTGGGCTCCCTCTGTCCTTGAGGCCGTGCAGGTTTGGGGGGTGGGCCCTATCTCCATAGCTCGGAGGGCCCCAGCTGCCCAAGAGCAGCTGAATGGGTGATATGTGTGCTATATGTGTGATGTGTGTGAGCCATGCAGGTGAGGGTAGTTAGGGACCTCGAACAGGGCAAATGTCAGGAGAGGGCGGGGCCCAGGAGTGGGCTCTTGGGTGTATAAGACCTCAGCCTAAGGGCAAGGCCTTCTCACCCTTTGTGGACTATTCCCCCTGAAGGAAGTGGTATAGGTTTACAACTGCTTTTCCAAGGAAAAGCAAACGGGACAGAGTGTCCTCTGTTAGGAAATGCCTGGGAGTCCTGTTTCTTGGAGAAGCCTGGACCCACCAGATAGCAAGTCCCCATGCGGAGCCACTATTGTCCGTCTGTAGCTGTCCGCTCAGACTGATTTTTGGAAGGTGCGGTCCCTCCGTGCTGGAGGCTCTGCAGGTAGTTTGGGTCTGGCTGGAGTTTCACGGGCTTGGGGCGCCGCGTCTGCACGAGGCCGGCTTCTGGGTGATAGGTACTGCCCGTGTGCAGGCCGTGCAGAACGGGGTCAACAGCGAACTGGAGCAGAGTAAGCATCAAAGGCAGGGTCCTAGAAGTGCATTGTTGAGGTCACGTGGCACCTGCCTAATCCAAGTCTCACTGCACACAGAATGGGCATATTCCCCCTGGTGGCCAACTAGGAGTAAGCAGACTGTCTCGCCAGGGTGGGGCGAGGCGGGATGGCCCGGCACCCTTCCGTCACAAACACCTGGGAACTGATTGCTAGAGGAGTCCTGGACCGCATCAAGCAGCACTACAAATGGGGACAGTTTGTCGACAGTTTAAAAGCTGCTGCCTAACCAAGACGTGCAGGGAGAAAGCTCGCTCTACCCTGAGAATTCTCAGAAGGATGGGCATGGACTGAGTCGCGCAGGCCTCCTAGCACGCTCTGCCAGAGGCCGGCTGACAAGGTGCAAACAGCTCCCGCATGGGAGGTGCCGTTCGGGACAGTCCGGGACCTGGAACAGGGCAGTGTCCTGCGAGGCTGCAGATGGACCCGAGATCCACAGGCCTGGAGGGCCCCCCTGGCCACGAGCAGGTGGCAGGGTTCTAACTGCTCATGCCCAGCACTAGAGGTCAGGGTAGCCAGGGACCGGGAACAGGGCAATGGCAGGCCAGGCTGGGACACAGACTCAGGGGCTATTGGAGGTACCTGGCATCTGCCTCCTTCCAAGCCTTAACCTACGCAAATGTCTGTATTTCCCCTAAAGGTTGAGCTACAGCAATCTGAGCTGCTTTACCATGGCTGGATTGGGCAGGCCGGCCCAAGCATCCCCCGAAGGGACACCTAGGAGTCTTGAGCGCTGCAGAAGCCCGAGCCTCCCGAATAGTAAGTACCTGCGGAGACGATGACTCATGTCAATGGTCCCCTCAGAGCGATTTTTGGAAAGCGGGCTTCCTCCACCACTGAGGCAATGCAGGTGGTTAGAGAGGGACCCTAGCTTCACAGGCCTGGACAGCCCCAGCTGGCCGAGAGCAGTTGGTAGGGTCCTAGCTGCTCACGCCCCCCATTGGAGGTCAGGGTAGCCAAGAACCTGAAACGGGACAATGGCAGCAAGACCAGGACATCGGAGCAGGCTGTTGGCAGTAACTGGCATCTGCCTAACTCCAAGTCCTGCTGCCAGCGCAAGAGTGCCAGTCTCCCGTTGCTAGAGCACATTGCTAAGGAGTGACGCTGCCGGTGTAGACAGACAAGATGACCGTCTTCCAGGGGTGACTGCGTAGCTCTCACCACTGTAGGTGAAAGAGTTGCCTTGACCAGGCCGGAGCTAATTGCCCCCTGGCTTTCAGGGAGCTATTTTAGATGGGAGAAGTGTAGCCTTGCGCAGACCGAGCGCGCTCTCCTCACCCTCAGAAACTCTTATTTGCAGTTTGGCCCCTTGCACAGTTGCGTCTTCATAGGTTTTTTTTTTTTTTTTTATTAACAAGCCCCCAGCAGGGCCCCTCCTGAGCTGAGCTAGAGTTCTTAGGGCTGAGAACAGATGAGAGGACCTCTGACACAACTTACTTCATTCTTGTATCAGAACAACTGTAACCAGGCTTTTGTCTTTGCCACAAACAAGTGGATTTGAAATCATATGAAACCAACACATGATATCCACCCTGTGATTTCTGATCTTCCCCCACATTAATTAATACTAAGGGCTTAACGCCCGGTACAAATCTTAGTTCACAAAAATCTCATTCCACCTTGTGATTCTACATCACTTACATCTTAATCACGAACATGCATTCATCTTTTGGGAGTATTTTGATTTGACACACATTCTTTGACACCATGGTTTAATGACCAGTTTAAGTAACTATATTCCCAATATTACAACAAAGAACTCTTGGACATGGTAGCCTTTTCAACTGCCAAGTGACCAAACATAAGCTTCTTAGGCCAGTCTGTTCAACTTTCTTGACAAACATGTTTTTAAATCAAGATCACTTTTATAAAGCTTCAGGGGGAGCAAGCTTGCCTAAAACCCTATCAAGTACACGCCAGTTGCTGTAACACCAGAATTCAAGGTAATCATTATTTTAGGTAATATTTCTGTTCTTTTCAATTCCTGCCAAGGTATTTTGACTTTATGAGTCTCATCTTTCATTTATTAGATTTTAGGAGGTTCGACGTGAAATATTTCTCTGGTTATTTTCATAGTTCCTTTATCTTCCATTGACCACAAACAATCTCTATATCTTCTATGGTCAGATTCACTACCTCGTTTTACACATTCCATCATGTTGTGTTGTTTTTCCCTTGACTCCAGTAGCTTAGGCTGAGAGCAAATATTCTGATCCGGCTTCCTCCTGGTTGAGGAGGCATCGGGGCCACAGTCATGGGTACCTGTACCAGAGGTGTGGCCACATCCACGGTCTAGTGGGAATAAAGGTATTTTGGTTCTGTTCAAAACACATCCTTAGGAACAGGTTTTCCTTCTATCGTAAGGGGATTTTCTGTGGCCTTGACTCTCCCTTTTGATATTGCAGAATCTCAAAAGTTTGGTAACCCATGTCATATTTCCTCCTGTAAGTGCCAATATTCAGGTTACAGTTGCCCAGGGAATCACAGCCGTTAGGAGGTGTGGTATCTACTTGACTTCTGGTTGAGTTGTGTGTAATCTCAGATGCCCAGCATTGTCCTAAGATTATAGCTGTCCTAAGAGTATTCCCCACATCAAACAAATCTTAACTGCAACATTAACAATCTACAGTTATAGGGAAACATCTTTAAAATCCTTTCTGTTTCATTATTATTAGTGTTTTATCCAACTGCTTTATGTCAGATTTCTACTGCTCTATTTGCTTCAGTGTGAAATTCATTTATATTGCCTATCAATCATATCCACCTATATACCCAACTAGGACAAAGCTGTCATTGCATGTGTGTTAAAAAAAAAAAAAATGAAACCAAACAACTTCAGTTCAATTTATTTGATCAATTTGGAATTCCAAAAAAGTGGCCGCCATTGTTCCTCCAATGGAACCCCTACCAGTCTAACATGAATTGTAAGGTTTTTCCTTCCTTTTGCTATAAGGTTGGTATAAGTTATAAATTGGGCACAGGTGAAGGTAGATAAAACTGAGCACAGTTTGGAGATCTGTACCTGAATTGAAGGTCCTATACACGACAACTATTACAGGTTCTAGTATAACCAGGAAAAGTTTTTCTAACAAAGGTTCCCATATTCTTCGGGTAGAGATCTGTGGTATGAGATTGAAAGATAATAATATGTATTACACGTTTCCTGTGAGTCCTCTTTACCTCTTGCAAGGTGTCCCTGTTCTTTTAAGGTCTGGGCATAGAGTCCATGGATCTATTCATTTTCTAATAGGTCACTATGGATTAAATAGTGTAAGTCAGGAGTATAGTAAATAATCATTTTTTGCTTATGTAAAGATATAATTGCCCATTCTGTTTCTTCAACTCCCTTTTTACAAAATGTTCGATTACAAAGTAAATCAGGCATTAAATTAGGGTTATTTTAACAGAGTCTCAGTCACAGTGCTATACTCCGTAAGGTAACAGGGAAAAAGCCGGTACCTGGTTGTCTTGATATGTATGCTGGGCTATCCTACCGACAGCATTGAGTAGTTCAGACCAATCATCATCTCCCAAGTCCGTGTCTACTGGGCATGTTGTTCAGGATCCTCATTATTTCTTGCAGAGACCGAAGTGAAGGTTTCCACTTCTTCAGCTTCCTTCACTATTTGGTTTCTCCACTGGGTGACGGTTTCCCAGGAAATAGATGGTGCTGACAGTGACGGGTGTGGTGAGAGTTGGGCTAGGGTATACTGGTGATGTCGCTGATGCTAGTGAGTCCTCAGTTGCAAGAAGGTGACCAGGATGGAGGAAGTAGAGGATGTCACAGACGGTGGAGTTATACCTGGATCAGAAGGGGACATTCCACTTTGGAATGACGGCACAGCTGCTGTTGCTGAAGCTGTCACAGGCACCCATAGCTGCAGTGAGTATGGGATCCAGTAGTGAGCCATAGGCCAGACTAGCCAGCAGGCAGCATGCTGGACTGGCCAGCTTACTAATCTTGGCAGGGCCAAGTATGCATAGCGGATCCATGCCTGCAAAATAAAGATAGTGTCCTATAAATATTTCTTTCTTGTTGTTCTTTCTATTCTAAGATATCTTTAGTTATTGTAGACATTATTGACAATATTTCCCCAAGCATAATAGCCCTGAGTCAAGCTAGACTAGACATTAGGCATCTAGTGTTGTTACAATGAAAGTTGGAGTTCTTCATGCCTGAAATTTTTATAAACGGATCTTATTTTAACTTGATGTAATATGCTTTTTCCTTCAGTTGCCCAGTAAGTTTTATTAGGGACAGGTGCTATAATTCCCCCAAACTGTATCATTATTTTTAAAATTAATACTTTTCCTCTTAACTTCTATTCTGGGCTGCTGTTAGTGCTAATGCTTATTTCTGTGGGTGCTTGAAACGTGAATGCAATAGGAGTTTTTCCAGCCTTTCCATAGCTATGGTTTAGATATTTTGATTTCGTCCAATGGGGAAAACAGACTCCTGACAGAGGGAAACTATTCCTCCATCCATTTGTTGCACTGGGAAATATACCATTTCCATGTTACGAGTTTATGGTCAGGAATAGTTTCCCTCTGTCAGGAGTCTGTTTTCCCCATTCCAGAATAAGGTGTTGAAGTTTAATTGGTTTCTTTTCTGTTAGTGGCTCTGTATTGTGTAGGGCCTCATAGATGGCTCAGGGAGCCTTTCAATTGGCTGGTATGCAATCTATGCCCTTTATGACTGGGCCTGATATTTTTCTGCCTTTAGAGAACCAATCAGGCCTATAAATTTGTACTATGGGGTCCTTGGACATTACTTAGCTCAATGACCATCCTCAGGAGGACGGAATTCAGTTAACTCTTTTTGACCCTTTCTTTCATATCAGGATGTCATTCATATGGGAAATGCTGGGTTATGTGTGTTGTGTTTTCATCAAAGGCCTGACTGTCTTGTGTTGGATGGTTGTGGGCTATTCCTGAGCTGTTCAGGTATCTTTGTGGTACCCTAGTAAATTTGTATTGTCTGCCTTCCCATGTGAATGCAGTCATGGGTTGGCTTTCCGCAATTAGAATAGTAAAGAACATGTCAGATAAATCTACCACCAGGTAATCAGTTCCAGATCCAGTGGCGATATCATTTATGATAGCACCTACATCAGAGTGCTGCCTCAATTTGGGGACAGCGTTTGTTGAAATGCATATCATCTATTGTAAATTTATATGATCTGTCTTTTTAACAGGCCAGATTGGGTTGATATAAAATAAAACTGTCACCAGTTTAAGAGTGTGGGATCCCTTTTCCCTCCAGGCTATGTAGGTGGTTGGGAACTGGCCTGAGTTCCACAGGCCTGGAGGGCCATGGCTACCCTTAGAGGGCGAATGGTCTGCATACTAAGCAAGCACCAGCCATGCAAGTCAGAGTACCCAGGAACCTGGGACTGGGTAATGTGGGGAAAATTCAGATCTCAAGAGTGGGCTCTTGGGGATCCATGACCTCTGTCTAATTCTAAGCCCGAACCTACACACATGTTCATATTCCCCCTAAAGGCATCACTGAAAGAAAGGAGACTGACCTTCCAGAACAAACTCAGCAATGAAAACTCCTTGGTGTCTCTTATCGGAGGATACCCCATCAGTCAGCCAGTCCACACCTTGCCAAGGCAGTTCCGTTTCCTCCAGCTCCACCTTCAAGAGGAATACGCACATTCAGGTAGGTTAGAGCTCGCAATTAGGCAGATGCCTGCTAGCCCCCTACAGCCCATTCCTGTGACTCAGCCTCTCCCGACAGACACCTGCTTTTAAACAGGTCCCTGGCTACCCTAACCTCTGTGGCCTGTACATGTGCAGTGCAAGCCTTGGGCAGCCTAGGGCCTTCAGGGATGTGTAGTACTGGGTGTCCCAATCTAGCTACATTTCCTTCAGAGCAGAGGGAGCCCTCCCCCTGCAAATTTTTCTGAGACAGCAGCATTAAACTGGCAATAGTCTCCATTTGGTCTGGCTGCCTGCTGGAGTCCCAAGGTTTACCAGTGTGGGCACCCAGAGGAAGCCACCCAAAAAGTTTCCACAGTGGCATATTATTTTGAATTTAAGTTGCTTAAAAAATGGCCAGTGAACTTCCTTTGTTTCTTGAAAACAGTGAATCTCCTGTATGAAAGATACCCTCCCTGTGCCAGGAGGAAGAGAGACATCCTAATCCTGAAAAACAGGTAATCTAGGGCTAAAAAAGCCTACATAAACTGTTTTACTAATTTATTACCTCAGCCCAAATTTTGTTTAGAATTCTTTACTAACTGAAGCCCTTGAACATAAGTTTATTTGTCCTGTTCATTCCTCACAGATTTATATTTGTGTCTAAAACATTTTTAAAAACCACATGCCTTAGTCATTTCTTTGGGTCTTAACATTGGGTCTCTATGCACGCATAATTTGACTTTTTTTCTCCTGTGAATCTTCTCATGTCAATCTAACTCTTCAGCCTCCTAGAAGAATCTTTAAAGATATAAAAAAAATTTTTTCCTCCCCAACAGTTGGCACAGGGGCAGGATAATTTCCCAGGCTGGACACTATTTTCTTTGAGGCTGCAGTCGCTGAGAGATCCCAGCTCATCTGATACACAGCTAGCAGAAGGTAAGAATCTTTACCACATCAGCGTCCTGGCTCTCTGCCTATAGCATCTAATGGAGCAAGAATGAGGAGAATGCTTTTTCTCTTTCTAAATTTAGATCAGCAGAAGAAAATATTTGTGAAACTAGTTCCTTGGGCTTAGCAACTTTCGTAAATTTGATGGACTACTCTTGATTTGAATAATTCATCTCCTCCTCGAGATGGAATAACTTTGTTTCATAAAAAGGAATTACCATACGGAAAGAATGCAGGTGTAGGCCCTTATAAGTCTGCTGGTTGAGCCAGTCTTACAGACTGGTAAATTCAAATTCATAGTTTTCATCACATTAGTATCTGTTTAGACAAACTCTGCTGTGGGTTCTCTATGGGAAAAAAAAAAAAAAAATCTATGAAGCTTTTCCTTTTGTCTTGTGTTATTACCGTGAGAGCTTGGCTTTGTGACCAGTGCGGATCCTCTCTGGTCTCCACCAGCCCAAGAACGCACTTATCTGAGTGCACCTTGGTGGTCAAATAGGCTGAGGTTTGAAGACATGCACTTGGAAGAAGCATTCTTTTTCTGGCCATTCCAGCTGTCAGCAGAGTTTCCCCATAAAGCACATCTTTCTTTCATCTCAGCTTTTGTTGATTTTTATGTTAGTGCTGGAATGTACCATTCCAGTAGTGCCTGTTCAGTGTCCTAGAATAGCATGTCTGTGACTGGAGAGGTCTCATATTTTCACAGGAGACCAGAGACACTATCTTGACTACATCATTTTTATTGCTTGTGCAATGAAGGCCTTTGCTTTCTTATACTATTTTGGGGAATAAAATTTTGGATAATGGGGGCCAAGGGTCTAAGACTGGAAAGTTGCCTCAGTCTTTCCATTAAAAAAGTGTTTATGGGTTTGAGTCACTATTAAGATTAATAAGATTGTACTCACCAATGGCCAGATGATGGATGCTTTAAAGAAAGGAAGAAAATCTTTGTTGAATGGCTGGCCTTAAGGATTCCTTTAATAAGTCTAATTTCTGGTTTTTTATCTTAATGTCTATAGTCAATGTAAATTCCCCTTTTTAAAATCAGGCCTCCAACTGCCTTTTCCTACAAGATTTACAGAGAGCACTCGGGTCTAATCTTTACACCAAAGTATACAGGTTACTCAGGTAAATGCTGAAAGCCAGAAAGCGAATTTAACAGAAGCTGGTCCTTAAAATTCCTCCTACTTTTTTTTTTTTTTAATTTATTTAAAATTCCTCCTACTTTTCAGGGCTGTGTAATCAGGTTCTGCCAGCTTCAGGCATTCCTATGCAATGTCCTTTGCAGATGGATCCTAGACCTCTCCCCCCCGCCCCCCCCACTAAAAAGAAATTCATGTCCCCTGGAAAGCAGATCTTTTACCTCCACTTTCAGAAGATCCTACCAAATTTAGAGAAAAATCAGATTTGTGACCATTCACAACACTCCCCTAACAGAGAAAGCAGATGACCAAAATTCTTCCTAGGCCCTCCTACAAATGATCAGCTAAAGGCCAATATGTGGGGGCTAATAGAAGCCAAGGCTGAATTGTGTACTTAAAATGCTTTAAATAGACTTTACAAAGGCATAAATCATATATCTCCTTGATATAAAGAAGTTAGAAAGGTGCGTTAGTCCCTTGATAGGTTATAATCCAGTTTTTTGCCTTGCAAATCCCTACAAAACTGGAAATGCAGATCTAGAAAAAAGGTCAAAACCCACCTATCTTTAGCAATCCCCAAATGTGACCCATTCATCTCAAAATGCTTATAGACATTATAAAAGATCAGGATATTGAAACAAAAGTGACCCGTACTTAAAGGAATAATTTAACACTTACCTCAAAACACTTAAGAAAACACTTAGATTTCTTCTCTCTCCCTTGAAGTTAGAAATTTCATGGCATCCTTGAGGTGTGAACACAGACCACAACCACCTGAAAGTGAAAAAAAGAAAAGAAAAACGGCCTTGTTAAAAATACAAAGTACAATTAGTGCTCTTGCCCAAACTCTACACCACAGTTTCCTTAAGCTTACTTCCAGGGACAAACACAAATCTTAAACGTCCTCTCCAAAAACAGCAAAAGACTTGAATCATCTGAGTAAACAACTTATTCCAACGATGGTTCATAAACTAGTGAGTTTTATATTCTTTTAAAACCGAAGCTATGAGATGTTTGCCTAGATGTATATGTGTGTGTGTCATTTATAGATATTATTGCCAAAATTTGTAAAAGATTTCTATTTAATTGGCTTAAAGAAAATTAAGCATTTATATAAATTTAGTATTCATAACTCTCAAAACTAAAATACAAACTTAATCCAAATAAATTTCAGTTTCATATGATCTGGGAAAATATATGGTATTAAAAGTAATTTAAGGTTTTTGAGTTAAAGTAAACCTGCCTTATAGTTATCAGATTTAGAATGAAAACTTCTCTGCTTAGTTACTAAAATTTAAATTCATATTACAAAAACGATAGCTTAGGAGAATGGTTGATTTTGTCTGAGAGCTTGTGAAGTTTTTGTGGATGATCGAAATATAATTGTTAAGAACAAGTAAATCGAATTAGGTGTAAATAAGTTAAAAAGCTTTTAGGTAAACTTTTTCAATGGTTTCCCAATGTTCTTGGTAACCTGAAACTGTAAGGTTTTTTTTAAGTGATGAGTTAATTCACTGAATATAGGTTTACCTAGTTTTGGCCTCCTTATTACAAAGAAACTAAAGATGAATTTGGATCTGTTATGAAATACTTTTTATGCTTTATTGAAAGATTGTATTAAGCACATGTTTCCAGAAATATATTTATAAATTTGTCAATCTAAAGAATGCTGACATAAGAGATTCACAATTGCTTGCTATCTGGATTTCGCCAGAAGTGCATTTCTAAGGGTTAAACCTAAAAATTAAGGGAAACATCTCCATATTTAAGAAAAGTAAAATGTGTGCTTTTGGTAGAATAAGGTATGAGGAAGGGGACTGTATTTTTGGTTGGAGGAAAAAACTAATCTTGTCCTAACATGAGGCTGGTTATTTAAAAAGGAAAAACTTGAGACAAAATCTGAACATAAAACAGGAAAGTTACAAAAAATTTATGAAAAGGGAATCTTAATTTTAATATGTGGCCAAGCTAGTTAAGATTAAAATGAATTTATTGGGGCGCCTGCGTGGCTCAGTGGGTTAAAGCCTCTGCCTTCGGCTCAGGTCATGATCTCAGGGTCCTGGGATCGGGCTCTCTGCTCAGTGGGGAACCTGCTTCCTCCTTTCTCTCTGCATACTTGTGATCTCTGTCAAATAAATAAATAAAACCTTTAAAAATGAGTTTTAATATCAGAAGTAATCTGCGACAGATTCTGGTTTAAGAATGGTGATGTAAGATGACCTTGAACTCACCTCCTCCATAGACACCCCAAATCGACACCTATTTATAGAGCAGTTCCTCCTGAAGAACTGAGGGCTGACTGAACAGCTAGATTGAGAGAATGGCAGACACCAGATGAAAGGAAGTCCCGCCTTGATGCTACAAATTGCAGCAGGGAGGAATAATACCCAGGGACTAGGAGCAGAGCTCTTTGCCTTGGGGCACGGGGCGGGGGGGGGGGGGGAGCCTCAGTTTAAAAGATAACTACAATATAAAGGAACAAGCCTTGGGACCCTCTGGGTCTGACAGGCTGTCGAGCACCATGATTTACATTCCTGCATCTACCCTGATAATGCGTATGGAAGCAGGGTCCAGGGCCAAAGCCGGCCTGCTGCCTCCGTGAGCCCTGGGCCCTGACTACATACCAGCCCTGGATCTCCTGGAGTACTGACAAAAAGCTGTGGTTTAAAAGAACATAAGAGATCTAGCCCTAGAACTCTGCCAGATGGAAAGAGAGCTGCTGGAAGTCTGGGGCGGGGGGGCTGGCAAGTACCACACTTTATGTGCCTCCTTCACCTTGATAGCATCGATGAGAGCAGGGGTCTGGGAGCCATACGTGGCCTGCCACGTCAGCCCAAGGTACCCTGGGACATAGAAAATAAGACTCCGTTTAGAAGAGCGACTAGAATACAAAGGAACTAGCCCTAGAACTCTACTAAATGGTGGGGGAGCTGCTGGAACTCTCCCTGGGTCAGAGGGGCTACCAAGCACTAGTGTATGTTCCCCCTCCACCTTGACAAGGATGGGAGCACAGGGTCCAGGTGCCCTGGCTGGCCTACCACCTCCCTGAGCCTGGAGCCCTGAGCCCGCACCAGCCCCAGCCATTCACTAAGTGGCCCCAGTGCCACACACAACAAAACACCCCTGGTAGTGTTTACTACAGCTCCAGCCATTGCACCAAGGTGACACAGATGCAAAGCATGCCAGAACATTCCAGGACCATACCACTTTGGCTTGTAGGGCTCCCCTAGTACACAACATTCTGGGACCTCCCAGCTTATGCTTGCCTCTGCTCCAGCTGCCTCATCAGGGCACCCTCTGCACAGAGAACCCCAGGACCACCGAGCCCATGCCCACTTCAGCTCTGGCCATCCCACCAGGGCAGGCTCAGAATGGTGTTTCCTGGGAGCCACACACCAGCCATAGTTCCAGCCAACCAGCCAAAGTCACTAGGCACACACAGTCTATATTGAAGTTGACCATAAATAAGACCACTTTCTCAAGTTTAAGAAGTACCTGTTCCATCTAATTCATAGAGGCAAAACAGAAAGTCAAGCAAAATGAAGAGACCGAGGAATGTGCTCCAAATGAAAGAAGAAGACAAAACCTCAGAAATAAAACTAAATGAAATGGAGATAAGGCATTTAAAGTAACGATTGTAAAGATGCCTACCGGACTGGAGAAATGAATGGAAGAACTGAGTAAGGGCTTTAACAAAAAGATGGAAAATATAAAAGAATTAATCAGATTTGAAGAATACAGTAAGTGAAATAAAAATAGACGGCATCAACAGCACTTTAGCAGATGCAGAAGAATGGCTCAGCAATCTGGAAGACAGGGAAATAAAAACTCCTAAGCTGAACAGTGAAAAGAAAATAGAATTTTTTTTAAAGATTTTATTTATTTATTTGAGAGAGAGAGAGATCACAAGTAGGCAGAGAGGCAGGGAGAGAGAGAGGGGAAGCAGGCTCCCTGCTGAGCAGAGAGCCCCATGTGGGACTCGATCCCAGGACCCTGAGATCATGACCCGAGCCGAAGGCAGAGGCTTTAACCCACTGAGCCACCCAGGCGCCCCAAAAATAGAATTTTTAAAATGAGGATAGGTAAGGGATCTCTTGGACAGCATCAAGTGAACAAATATTTGCATTATAATGGTCCCAGAAGGAGAGGGGAAAAAGAGGAAGAAAATGTATTTAGAGAAATAATAGCTGAAAACTTCCCCAATTTGAAGAAGGAAACACATCCAGGTTGAGGAAGAATAGAGTTCCAAAGAAGATGAACCCAAGGGGGCCCACACCGAGACACACAATAATTAAAATGTCAAAGGTTAGGCCAATCTTGCATCCCCATGTGTGCACCTAATCTCAGCTGGTCCACCCGAGATCCCCTGAGCACCAATCCTACCTAGGCCCCTGTGGGACCCCATTTCCACCCCAAGATGGAAGAAACTGTCCTGAACCAGGGGAAACTTGCCAAGCTGAAAGCACACGTGCACATTGATGGAAAAAGAACTCACTGAAAGAAGGTAGTTCATAAACTGGCTACAGCAGATGATAAAAAATTTCAGTTCTCCTTAAGTTAGGGGCAAACAATATCTCTGGTATTGAAAAAGTGAGTATGTTCACAAACCAAGGACAGTGATCCACTTTAACAACCCTCAAGTTCAGGCATCCCGGGCAGCGAACACTTACAGGCCATGCTGAGACAAAGCAGCTGACAGAAATGCTACCCAGTGTCTTAAACCAACTTGGTGCAGACGGTCTGACTCCTTTAAGAACACTGGCTGAAGCTCTGCCCACACGATCTGTGGATGGAAAAGCACGACTTGCTACCAGGAAGGATGATGATGATGATGAAATTCCAGATCTTACAGAGAATTTTGATGAAGCTTCCAAGAATAAAGCAAACTGAATTGAGTCAACCTCTGAAGACGATAAAACTTGAAGTTACTGGGAGCTGCTATTTTATATTATGACTGCTTTTTAAATTTTTGTTCATGGATCTGATATACTCTAGATCTCTAATATTTTTAAAGTCCAAGCCCCTTTGACACGGTAGCTCTTTTCAGTTTTTGCTTATACACAAGTCACTCTTTGCAGCAAATTAAACTGAAGAAGTCTGGGAATAAACTTTGAAACAAAGTTAATAAAGTTCTTTGCCTAGTTAAAAAAAAAAGTCAAAGGTTAAAGAGAGAGAATTTTATAAGCAGTAAGAAGAAGCAAAAAGTTATGTACAAGGGAAACCCCATAAGGCTATCGGCTGATTGTTTTCAGGGGGAACTTTGCAGGCCAGAATGGAGTGGCATGATATATTCAAAGAGCTGAAAGAAGAAAATCTACAAGAATACTTAGCAGTGTTACCATCCAGAATCGGATAAATGGTTTCCCAGGCAAGCAAAAATTAAAGGAGTTCTCGAGGTAGAAAAGAAAAGGCTGTAATTAGAAGAAAATTATGAGTAAAAAGATGTAAAATATAACAACATATACATAAAACATGGAGGGAGAGTAAAAAAGTTTTTAGAATGTGTTCACACTTAAGTGACCATCAATTTAATAGAGACTACTATAAACTTAGGATGTTATATATAAACCTCACAGTAACCACAAACCCCAAACCTATCACTGATACACAAAAAATGAGAAAGCCAAACATAACACTACAGAAACTAATCAATCACAAGGAAGGAGCAATAAAAGGAATAAAGATCTGCAAGAAAACAACCAGGAAACAATACAATGGCATTAGGTACATACTATCAATAATGACTTTAAATGTAAATAGTCTAAATATTCAAATCAAAAGACATAAGGTGGTAGAAGGATAAAAACCACGACCTATCTGGTGCCTACAAGAGACTCACCTCAGACCTAAGACACGTACATACTGAAAGTAAAAGGATGGATAAAGATGTTTCTTGCAAATGAAAGCAAGGGGGAAAAATCCAGGGTAGCAATACTTATACCAAACAAAATGGACTTTAAAACAAAGACTGTAAGATGAGACAAAGAAGGACATTACATAATGATAATGGATCAATCCATCAAGAAAGTGTAATAATTATAAATATGCACCCAACATTGGAATACTAAATACATATAGTAAATATTAACAGACCTAAAGGGGAAATTGGTAATCATACAATAACACTAGGGGACTTTAACAGCCCACTTACATCAAGGGATAGACTGTCCGGGCAGAAATCAATAAGGAGGGAGGAGCAAGATGGCAGAGGAGTATGAGACCTAAATTTCGTCTGGTCCCAGGAATTCAGCTAGATAATTTTCAAACGATGAACACCTACAAACTCAACAGGAGATTGAAGGGAAGAATAGCAGTTCTATGAACAGAAAAGCAACCACTTTCTGGAAGGTAGGACGTGCAGAGAAGTGAATCCAAGGTGATATATGGGAAGATAGACCGCGGGAGGAGGGAGCCTCCGTCAGCTGGCTACTGGCAAGTGACAGAGCAGTAAAGCACAAAGAACTTTTAGAAGTCTGCTCCGCAGAGGGACATCACTCCAGTGGCTAAGGGGGGGTGGGTAGAATCCTTGCTGGGTCAGTGTGGTTTCAGAACCCTCAGGGTCACAGAAAGACTGGGGGTGCCTGAGTGTGGCAGAGCTCCCAGGTATCAGAGTGGGGAAACTGGCTGCAAAGATGGAGCCGAGGAGTGAACTTTCAGCTCAGGGTTGCCATAAACTGTGATCCCCAGCACAGTCGGGCTACTGCTCTTTGAGCAGGGACCCCACAAGTGGCAGATCCGGGGAGACTCCCCCCCCCCCCCCACCCTCCCCAGCTTCCTCCACTGGGAGGAGTGGCACGGGAGTGTGCTGCAGAAATCTGCAGGGTTTGGAGACTCCAAACGGGGCCATGTGCCAGAGATAGAAACTCTTGCTCACAGGCTGGGTGAGCTCAGAGTGCGGCCAGAGACCAGGGAGACAGGAGTGAATGACTGCTTTTCTCTGAGGGCTCACTGAAGAGGGGGCTCCCAATCTCTCAGCTCCTCTGGGGCTGGAGATTGGGTAGCTGTCATTTTCATTCTCGTCCTCCAAAGCTGTACAGAAAGCTTTAAGGGAACAAAAACTAGCTAGAGCAAACCCAAGCAGATTACTTAGCCTGGCCCCTGGCAAGGGTGGTGCAATTCTACCTTGGGCAAAGACCTATGAGAATCACTGCAACAGGCCCCTCACCCAGAAGATCAGCAAGAACATCCAGCCAAGACCAAGTTTACTGATCAATGAGAACTGCAATACACCAGTGCTAGGGGAAAGCAACACATAGAATTCATGGCTATTTCCCCATGATTCTTTAGTCTTCCAAAGTTAAATTTTTTAAATTTTCATTATTTTTTTCTTTTGCTATTTTTTGAATGTTTCTTCTTTCCTATTTTAACCTATTTTAACTACTATATCAATACCTTTTTAAAAATCTTTAATTTTCTTTTTTATACTCATATTCTATCCCTTCATAGTATTTAACCTTATTTTTTGTATACATATAAGTTTTTCTTTCTTTAAAAGTTTGGGATACAGTTTCTTCTAACAGACCAAAATATACCCTAAATCTAGCATATGGCTTTGTTCTAGTCTCCAGGCTGATGACACTTTTTTTCCCAATGAACTTATCAATTCCTTTTTAAAATCTTTTTTAATTTTCATCTTTACAGTCATATTCCATCCCTTCATCGTGTTTACATATATATATGTAATGTTTTATATGTATTTATATATATGTAATATTATAATATACATTATATATATATAATGTTTTCTTTCTTTAAAATTTTGGGAGATAATTTCTTCTAACAGAATAAAATATACCCTAAATCGAGTGTGTGGATCTGTTCTGTTCACCAGCCTAATCATTTATTTATATATATATATATATATATATATATATATATATATATATATATATTTTTTTTTTTTTTTTTTTTTTTTTTCCCCTTTCTTCTCACCCTGGTTTTGGGTCTGTTCTGATTTGGTTAGTGAATATTTTTCTGGGGTTGTTGTTACCCTTTTAGCATTTTGTTCTCTCATTCATCTATTCTCTGGACAAAATGACAAGGTGGAAAAACTCACCTCAAAAAAAAGAACAGGAGGCAGTACCAACTGCCAGGGACCTAATCAATACAGACATTAGTAAGATGTCAGAACTAGAGTTCAGAATGATGATTATAAAGATGCTGGCTGGGTTTGAAAAAAGCATAGAAGATACTAGAGAATCCCTTTCTGGAAAAATAAAAGAACTAAAATCTAACCAAGTTGAAATAAAAAAAACTGGTGGTGGGTATTGAGGAGGGCACATATTGCATGGAGCACTGGGTGTGGTACATAAATAATGAATCTTGTAACACTGAAAAAATAAAATGAAAGTATTTGGGGAAAAAAAAATACCATCAATTTTTTTCAAAGAAATGGAACAAATAATCCTAAAATTTACATGGAACCAGAAAAGACCCCGAATAGCCAGAGGAATGTTGAAAAAGAAAACCAAAGTTGGCAGCATCACAATTCCAGACTTCAAGCTCTATTACAAAGCTGGAATCATCAAGACAGTATGGTACTGGCACAAAAACACACATAGAGCAATAGAATAGAATAGAGAGCCCAGAAATGGACCCTCAACTCTATGGTCAACTAATCTTTGACAAAGCAGGAAGGAATGTCCAAAGGAGAAAAGACAGTCTCTTCAACAAATGGTGTTGGGAAAATCGGACAGCCACATGCAGAAGAATGAAACTCAACTATTTCCTTACACCATACACAAATATAGACACGAATTGGATGAAAGACCTCAATGCGAGACAGGAATCCATCAAAATCCTTGAGGAGAACACAGGCAGCAATCTCTTCAACCTCAGCTGCAGCAACTTCTTTCTAGAAACATCGCCAAAGGCAAGGGAAGTGAGGGCAAAATGAACGATTGGGACTTCATCAAGATAAAAAGCTTTTGTATATCAAAGGAAACAGTCAACAAAACCAAAAGAGAACCGACAGAATGGGAGAAGATATTTGCAAATGACATATCAGATAAAGGGCTAGTATCCAAAATCTGTAAAGATCTTATCAAACTCAACACCCAAAGAACAAATTATCCAATCAAGAAATGGGCAGAAGACATCCAAATGGCCAATAGACACATGAAAAAGTGCTCAACATTACTCAGCATCAGGGAAATCCAAATCAAAACCACAGTGAGATACCACCTCACACCAGTCAGAATGGCTAAAATTAACCAGTCAGGAAACGACAGGTGTTGGTGAGGATGCAGAGAAAGGGGAACCCTCCTATACTGTTGGTGGGAATGCAAGCTGGTGCAGCCACTCTGGAAAACAGTATGAAGTTTCCTCAAAACATTGAAAATAGAGCTACCATATGACCCAGCAATCACACTACTGGATATTTACCCTAAAGATACAAATGCAGTGATCCAAAGGTGCATGTAACCCAAATGTTTATAGCTGCAATGCCCACAAAAGCCAAACTATGGAAAGAGCCTAGATGTTCATCAACAGATGAATGAATTAAGTTGTGGTATATATACAATGGAATATTATGCACCCATCAAAAAAAAGAAATCTTGCCATTTGCAACAACGTGTATGGAACTAGAGGGTATTATGCCAAGCGAAATAAGTCAATCAGAGAAAGGCAATTATCATATGATCTCACTGATATGAGGAATTTGAGAAATAAGACAGAAGATCATAGGAAATGGGAAGGAAAAATGAAACAAGATGAAACCAGAGAGGGAGACAAACCATAAGAGACTCTTAATCACAGGAAACAAACTAAGGATTGCTGTAGGGGAGGGTGGTGGGATGATGGACACTGGGGAGGGTAGGTGCTATGGTGAGTGCTGTGAATTGTGTAAGACTGATGAATCACAGACCTGTACTCCTGAAACAAATAATACATTATATGTTGATTTAAAAAAAAAAAGAAAAATCAACAAGGAAACAGTGTCATTGAATGACACATTAGACCAGATTGACTTAAGAGATATATGTAACATTTCATCCAAAAACAATAGAATACACATTCCTTTCAAATGCACATGGAACATCCTTCAGGATAGATCACATATTAGGCCACAAAAGAAGTCTCAATAAATTTAAGAAGACTGAAGTCATATCATACATCTTTTCCAACCACAATAGTATAAAATTAAAAATCAATCACACACACACACACACACACACAGCGCATGTGGAGGCTAAACAGTGTGCTACTAAACAATCAATGGGTCAATGAAAAAAATCGAAGGGGAAATAAAAAAAATACATGGAGACAAATGAAAATGAAAACAACAGTCCAAAATCTTTGGGACATGGCAAAAGCAATTTTAAGAACAAAGTTTATAATGATAGTCTTACCTCAAGAAATTAGAAAAATCCCAAATAAACAATGTAACCTTATACCTAAAGGAACTAGCCAAAGAAAAAACAAATCCCAAGGTTAGTAGGAGGAAGGCAATAGAAAGATCAGAGCAAAAATAAATGCAATAGGACTATAAAAACAATTTTTAAAAGATGAATGAAAGCAACAGCTGGTTCTTTGAAAAGATAAAATTGATAAACCTTTAGCCAGACTCATCAAGTGGGGAAAAAATTAAATCAGGAATGAAAGAGTAGTAATAACCAACACCAGGGAGATACTAAGGATTTTAAGAGACTACTATACAAAATTATATGTCAACAAATTGAATAACCTCCTCCTCCAGGAGATTCAGAGGAAAGATTCTGACAAGTACTATATAATACAGGTAATAGCTAGTACCTTTAAGATCATGCTACTGGACTGTGTAAGGATTTATAGACCTCTAATGAAGAAACTGATGGCTCCATACAACTAACAAAAAATCAAAATCAACTACACAGAACTGAACAAACTGAGGAGGATAATTATACTTTTTTATGATTTTTGCTTGAGATATTGCTGGATCCTTAATCTTTTGTTTTCTAAATATAAGAAAATCTTCCCTCTTAAGCTAATTATGACTTACACTAATCTGGTAAATCATACCTTTGTAAGCGGGATTGAAACATTTATCTTTTTCTCCCTACCTGATCCCTCTAGACTCAAACTCCACAGAATATGTTTTTATATATTTCACAGTATATATTTATTTGCATATGTTTAATAAGAATCTATTCTCTTTGTGACAGGACACAATTGGTAATATTGATTATATTACCAATGCTTTGACTGGAATGTCATATTTGAAAGAGATATGCCATTGCCTGCCTTTACTCTGTATAAAAATACTTTGACCCTGACATCTGGAAATCTTAACTGGCTACCCTCAGAATTTAGGATCTGGCTTATAATGTGCTCCAATCATTAACCATTGTTTCATTTTGTTTCCATTGAAATGCCTCTTATTTAATAAGATTACTTATTATTGATTACTTGAACCATAGGCCTAACTTTGGAAAAACACTTGCACACTGCCTCCTGAAATGAGTTTAACTGAACTGACCTCTTGTCAGGACTAAGAGACTGGTTCAACAAGAACCAATTTTAGTATGCAGAACTTCCAGGGAAGTTTCAGAGGAGGGAACCATAGGGGCTAAAGGCAGGCTGCCTCAAAAAATGTGCCCCTTTGGCATATTGATTGTTTTGAATTAAATTTACAAAGGGAGGCTACTGTATGAAGAACACTCTGACACTCTTTTATCTCCAGACAGCAAGAAATAAATCTCCCATGTGAGAGGTACCCTCCCTGTACCAGGTAGAGATATCCTAATCATCAGAGTTAAGGAATTCAGAGTCAAGAAGACTGTATTATCAAACCTTGTTATTTTACTAATTTACTATGTCAGCCCCAGTACTCTTAAGAATTCTTTACTAATTAAGCTCTAGAACATAAGTTTTATTTGTCCTGTCAATTACTCACAGATTTTATGTTTCTTTGGATAAAAAAAGTTGCATAACTTGGTCATTTGGTCATTTTTTGAGTCTCAATTTCATCATCGGGCATCTATATACACATAATAAAACTTCGGGTTTTTCCTCCTGTTAATCTGTCTCATGTCAATTTAATTCTTAGATCATTTAGCAGAATATTGAAGGGTAGAGAAAAAAATTTCCTTCCCAAAACCAGTAATCAATGCTCTCAGGTATCTCTTAATGAAAGGTGCCCTGCCCAGCCTGCCCAGCAGTGCCCTGGCAAGGCAGTTCAGATTCCTCCAGATTTGCCTTTAGGAAGAATATGCATATTTATGTAGATTAGGGCTTAGATTTAAGCAGATGTCATGGGTCCTCAAGAGCGTGCTCTTGAAACTTGGACCCTCATGACATTTGCCCTCTTCCAGGTCCCTAGCTACCGTGTCCTACACAGGCCACACATGCATAGTATGCACCTGTCAGCCAGCTTGGGAATCCAGAGGCCCCAAGGCCTGTGGAACATCAGCTGGTCCCCAACCATCTGTATCACCTCTTGGAAAGTGGAAGTCAATCTCTGACAATATTTCTGAGGCATCAGCTTTAAGCTAGGGACATCAGTCTACATTTGGCTGGCTTTCTGATGAATTCTGGAGTTCAGTAATGGAAGCTCCCAGATGTCCCTTATTAGAGGCTACACCAGCTGGTCTGCCTGCCATTATCCTGGCAAGGCAGTCCAGTTTTCTCCAGCGCTTCCTCAGTGTGAAGATGCACATTTGTGTAGAAGAGGGCTTGGAATTAGGCAGATGACTTGTACTGCTCCCATCACCAGGCTTCTACTAGAACACTCCCTGGAATAAGTGCCTGGCTACCTTGACCTGCATGGCCCACACATACACTATTTGCACCCCAACATCAAGCTGCTACAATAAAACACTTAAAACACAGGTGTGAACAACAAAAGGAGAATAATTAATACGACTCATTCACTAACCTTACCAAAATTATCTAAGAGGTGCTTTAGGGGTAGAACTAATTATATATTCATTTCTGAGGATCACTGGAGACCTACTGAAGACTTAGTCCAGACAAAACTTAAAATTAAGGAATCTCCAGATGTTGGCCTGATCACACAACCCAGTGAGTTATATTCTGTATTAAAAAGAGCAACTAAGGAAGACATCCCAATACTTTTATTAGGAGCATGAAGTAACATAAATGCTGACAGGCAGAAAAGAGAAGTGCCCTCACAAAAGGTCATCTCCAGAGTAGGAAGAAACCCAGAACCCCTTGCTTCCAAGGGCACCAGTCCACACCCCAGGACAGGGATTATTTTCACCCTTTTGACCTTGGTAACTGGAACTAGAAACTAGGGCCATAAAAAACAGACAAAACTATAACAAATGAGAATATAGAACCAATCAGAGTCACTGAAGAATAAGCTTATACCAGACAAGAAATGATAAAAATTAGAATTCCAACAAATTTAAATGGACGCAGAAACTCAGTGCCTATTAGATTTATGGCCCAAAGAGAACCAAAACATGGTCTTCACAGGAGCAGAGATTGTACAACTTGGACCTGTCACCACTGATGCTAAATTGAATCAACACCTTAGAGCATTTGGAGAAAATACTACTACTTTACAAAGATCTTTGGGTAGCATCAACCTAGAGATTAAGATGGCCTATACCTAATATATCATCCCTTAAAACATCTTCATGGATGATAGAACCCAAGATGGCAGTGGAGTAAGAGGACCCTAGGCTTATCTCATGCCATGAACACATCTAGATAACTATTAAACATCCTAAATACTCCAGAAATC
The DNA here is from genome assembly GCA_028534135.1 of Potos flavus. Taxonomy (NCBI): domain Eukaryota; kingdom Metazoa; phylum Chordata; class Mammalia; order Carnivora; family Procyonidae; genus Potos; species Potos flavus. Next base: position 17,734,218 of record CM052893.1, on the reverse strand, counting down.
AACCTGAAGACTGATAGAACAAACTCCACAACTAAAGGGAGAGAAGAGGCCACATCTAAGTAGGTAGGAAGTATGGAGACATGGTTTAGGGGAGAACTGCATTGCAGATGCTGCAGAGGGGAGGGAGCCATGATCATAGAGAAGGGTGAGAGAGAGGGGGGAGCACACAGGGGAATGAACAAGAAGAAGATGTCCCCAAAGCCATTGGCTTGTAAAATGAGAGGGACGGAGTTTCTTGAGTTCTTGCAACCAGCAGGGCTTAACCTGGAGTTTTAAAGATAAGCTGGCTTGGCTGGGATAGAGCCCAGTGGGCACTGCCCCACTCCTTGGAAGAAGGCAGGCAAACAACCTGGGGACAGTGTGGAAACAGCAATCTGAAGAGCGCCTGGGGCACAGAATGGGGAGATTATTTGCTCATCTCAGCATCCCTACGAGGCAACGTTCACAGAGACATCTCTCCGGGAACAAGGAAGCTGGCCAATGCCATTTCCCTTCCCTGCCTGTCAACATAAACACAGAGCCACCAGCAGAAGGCAGCACAGAGCCAACGCTGGCTGCTTAACTTGCTTACACCAAGCCCCATCCCCAATCCCACCACCCTGTACACTGGCATGACTGCCCTTCTCAGTCAAGCATGCCTCAGTCCCAATGCAGTGGGCCTCACCTCAAGAAGACCAGCACAAACCCCTGCCCACACCACATCTCATGACCAGAGAGTTCTACAGGCCTCAGTTCTGGTGGAGTTGGTGTCAGGTATCATTTCACAAGCAGATCAGAGCACACCTAGTTAAAACTTGCCACATTCAGGCCAGGGACTAAACACTTCCCACAGAAGGCAAGGAGAGCCTCTGCAGATAACTGGCCTGAAGGACAAAGCAGCTAAAACATAACAGCACAGTGCATGCAGTACACCCCAGAGACACTCTCTAAAGTGCCAGACCCTTGATACTACATGACTTCTTCTTCATAAAACCATTACTTTAAGAAGAAGGAGACATAACTGGCTTTTCTAAGAAGAAGGCGGAGACTTAGACAAAATGTGACGCTGGAGGAATTTATCCCAAATGAAAGAACCAGATAAGGCCACAATCAGAGATCCAAGCAAAACAGATATAAGTAACATGCCTGAGTTAAAGCAGTGATCTTAAGAATACCCGCTGGGCTTGAGAAAAGAATAGAAGATATCAGTGAGAACCTTACGACAGAGATAAAAGAGTAAAAATAGAATCAGAGATGAAGAATACAATAAAATAAATGAGTTAGAAAGAGGTTTGACTTAATGAACAGCAGGCTAACAAAAGCAGAGGAATGAATTAGAGTCCTAGAAAATAAAATAATGGAGCTGAACAAAAGAGAGAACAGACTTAAGGAACTCAGTGACTCCACCAAACATAATAACGTTTGTATTACAGGAGTCCCAGAAGAAGAGAGAAAAGGGGTCAGGAAATTTATTTCAAGAAATAATAGCAGGAAACTTCCCTAATCTGAGGAAGGAAATAGACATTTAGATCCAGGAGGCACAGAGAACTCCCATCAAAAAAAAAAAAAAAAAAAAAAGCAGGCCAACACCAAGACATTATAATTACATTTGCAAAATGTAGTGATAAAGAAAAAAATCTTAAAAGCAACAAGACAAAAGAAATCCTTAATTTAGCCTTAATCCATAAGAGTAGCTGGAGATTTCTCAACAGAAACTTGACATGCCAGAAGAGAGTGGCACGATATATTCAAAGTGCAGAGACAAGTGGGGGCCTCAGGCGACCACTGAGATGGTGGCTGGGAGTGTGCACTGCCTGTGGGAGGCTTCACTGTTCAGTGGAGTTTGCAGAGGGGGAGTTTGTGTGTTCTGGACCACCCAGAGGGGAGCAGCCTGAGGCTTCTCTCTGAGGTGGAGGTCTGGGTGCAGACAGTTTGCTTTCCACTAAACCTCCGAAAAGCTGCAAAAAGCCGCCAAAGAACAAAAACCTCCAGAGAACAAAAGCCTGAAACACCAGTTTCCACAGAGCCCGGCCCCTTGATAGGGGGCAGGGTGACTCAGCCCAAGCAGGACTGACTGAAAAACAATGTAGCAGGCCCCTCCCCCAGAAGACAAGCCAAAAGAACAAGAGGACAACCACCACAGGGTCCCCACAAAATGTAAAACCCCAACATCAGGGGAAAACAATAGATTAAGCTCCTGGTATTGCCCCAAAACCTGTATATTTCATAGATACAACTTTTCTTTTTTTTTTTAATTCGTTCTCATGATTCTTGTTCTTTTAATTTTTTTTTAACCTACTTACCATTACAACTAGAGGTTTAATACAACATATTCCATAACTTTTTAACTTGAACCTTTTTCATACATATACCTCTGTTTCTTTTTCTTTTCTTTTTTTTCTTATACATATAGATATAAGCTTCAAGGTAATCTTTTTTCCCTATTCAATACTACCCCTATACATAAACCAGTTTTAATTTCCCTGTATCTCTGGAAAGTTGAGTCCTTTAACAAAGATAACAAGATTCACCCAGGAAGAACCGAAATAACCTTCCTCACCCACATCAAAGGTTTATAACCACCTTCCCATCTTATTCTTCTGTTAGTGTTTCTGTGTATTTGTTTTTGTACTATATAAATCTTATTCTTGGGGTTCATTTTGGCTGGGTTTTTCTTTTTTTCTTTCCTTGTCTTTTACTTTTGTTGGTCTTTTTGTTTGTTCGTTTTTGCTTATGTACCTTATAAATCTTACTTTTGGGGCTCATTTTGGCTGGGTTCTCTCTTTTTTTCTCTCTCTCTTTCTCTTTTTTCTTTTTTCTTTCTTTTGGGTGGTGACTTCTGATTGCTCTGAAACTTTCTAGGGTGCACCTTGCCTAGACTGTGGTTGATATATTCAGCTATACATCCCCTCAACCACCTCTCACCAAAATGACTAGGAGGAGGAACACCCAATAAAGGAAAAATTCAGAGACTGTGCCTTCTGCCACAGAACTATTGGATATGGACATGAACAATATGTCGGAAAGGGAATTCAGGGTAACAATTAGGGTAACAATTCAGGGTAACAATCCAGGCAATGGCTAGGTTGGTGAAGACCATTAGTGGCAACATAGCAACTCTAAGGCGGAAGTGAGTGTTGATTTGGCAATACTAAAAAATGCTATCAGTGAGATCCAATCTAATCTACATACTCTAACAGCTAGGGTAACTGAGGCAGAAGGTCAAATTAGTGATCTAGAAGAGAAACTGATAGAAAAGAAGGATCAGGAGGAGGCCTGGAACAAACAGCTTAGAAGCCATGAAAACAGAATTAGGGAAATAAATGATACCATGAAACGTTCCAACATCAGAATTATTGGGATTCCTGGGGGCTAGAGAAAGAGAGAAGACTAGAAGATATAGTTGAACAAATTCTGGGTGAAAATTTCCCTAGTCTGGAGAAGGGAATAAGTGTTCATGTCCTAGAGGAAGAAAGGACACCCCCAAGATCAACGAATCTAGAAAGACCTCCAGACATTTAATTGTGAAATTTGTGAATCATAATTTTAGGCAAGAGGTCCTAAGAGCAGCTAGGGGGAAGAGATTCCTTACGTACAGAGGAAGGACCATCAGAATAACATCAGACCTGTCCACAGAAACCTGGCATGCCAGAAAGGGCTGGCAAGACATATTCAGGGCACTAAATGAAAAGAACATGCAGCCAAGAATACTTTACCCAGCAAGGCTGACATTCAAAATGAACGGAGAGATAAAGAGCTTCCAAGACCAGCAAGGTTAAAAGAGTATGTGACACCAAGCCAGCACTACAAGAAATATTAAGGGAGGTTCTATAAAAGAAGAAAGAACCCAAGAGTGACATAGAACAGAAATTTACAGAGACAACCTATAGAAACAAGGGCTTCTCAGGCAAAATGATGTCAATAAAAACTTATCTTTCAATAACCACTCTCAACGTGAACGGCCTAAATGCTCCCATAAAATGGCACAGGGTTGCAGACTGGATAAAATGACAGGATCCGTCTATATGCTGTCTACAAGAGACACATTTGGAACCTAAAGATACATCCAGACTGAAAGTGAAGGGATGGAGAACCATCTGTCATGCCAATGGGCCTCAGAAGAAAGCTGGGGTAGCAATTCTCATATCAGATAAATTAGATTTTAAGCTAAAGACTGTAGTCAGAGAGACAGAAGGACACTACATCATTCTTAAAGGATCTATCCACCAAGATCTATCTAACAATTGTAAATATTTATACCCCCAATATGGGAGCAGCCAACTGCATAAGCCAACTGTTAATCAAAATAAAGAGTCATATTGATATGAACACATTAATTGTAGGGGATCTTACCACGCCACTCTCAGTAATAGACCGATCATCTAAGCAGAAAATCAATAAAGAAACAAGAGCTTTGAATGACACATTGGACCAGATGGACCTCATAGATATATACAGAACATTCTACCCTAAATCAACAGAATACTCATTATTCTCAAGCACACATGGAACTTTCTCCAGAATAGACCACATAGTGGGTCAAAAATCAGGACTCGACTAATACCAAAAGATTGATATTATTCCCTGCACATTCTCAGACCACAATGCTTTGAAACTGGAACTCAACCACAAGAAAAAGTTTGGAAGGAATACAAACACTTGGAAGCTAAAGACCATCCTGCTCAAGAATGTTTGGATCAACCAGGAAATCAAAGAACTTAAACAATTCATGGAAACCAATGAGAATGAAGACACATCAGTCCAAAACCTATGAGATACCAAAGGTGGTCCTAAGGGGGAAATACATAGCCATCCAAGCCTCACCCAAAAAAACTGAAAAATCCCAAATACACCAACTCTCTTTATACCTAAGAGAACTGGAAAATCAACAACAAATTAAGCCAACCCCATGCACAAAAAGGGAAATAATTAAGTTTAGAGCAAAGATCAATGAGTTAGAAACTAGAGATACAGTAGAACACATCAACAAAACTAGAAGCTGGTTCATTGAAAGAATCAATAAGATCGATAAACCACTGGTCAAACTAATCCAAAAGAAAAGAGAGGATCCAAATTCATAAAATTATGAATGAAAGGGGAGAGATCATGACTAACACCAAGGAAATAGAAACAATCATCAGAAATTATTATCGACAATCATATGCCAATAAGTTAAGCAACCTAGAAGAAATGAATGCATTCCTGGAAACCTACAAACTTCCAAGACTGAAACAGGAAGAAATTGACAACCTGAATAGACCAATAACCAGTAATGAGATTGAAGCAGTGATCAAAAACCTCCCAAAAAACAAGAGCCCAGGACCTGACGGATTCCCTGGGGAATTCTACCAAACATTCAAAGAAGAAATACTACCTATTCTCCTGAAGTTGTTTCAAAAAATAGAAACAGAAGGAAAACTTCCAGACTCTTTCTATGAGGCCAGCACTACCCTGATCCCCAAACCAGGCAAAGACCCCATCAAAAAGGAGAACTTCAGACCAATATCCCTGATGAATATGGATGCCAAGATTCTCAACAAGATCCTAGCTAATAGGATCCAACAGTACATTAAAAGATTATCCACCACAACCAGGTGGGATTTATCCCTGGGATGCACGGGTGGTTCAACATTTGCAAGTCAATCAATGTGCTGGAACAAATCAATAAGAGAAGAGAGAAGATCCACATGGTTCTCTCAATTGATGCAGAAAAGCATTTGACAAAATATAGCATCCTTTCCTGATTAAAACTCTTCAAAATATAGGGAGAGAGGGAACATTCCTCAACTTCATAAAATCTTTCTATGAAAAATCCACAGCGAATATCATTCTCAATGGAGAAAAGCTGACAGCCTTTCCTTTGAGATCAGGAACACGACAAGAATGCCCACTCTTGCCACTGTTGTTCAACATAGTACTAGAAGTCCTAGCAATATCAATCAGACAACAAAAAGAAATAAAATGTATTCAAATTGGCAAAGAAGAAGTCAAACTCTCTCTCTTCGCAGATGACATGATACTTTATATGGAAAACCCAAAAGACTCCACCCCCAAACTACTAGAATTCATACAGCAATTCAGTAATATGGCAGGATACAAAATCAACATACAGAAATCATTTGCTTTCTTATACACTAACAATGAAAATATAGAAAAGGAAACTAGAGAATCAATTCCATTTACTATAGCACCAAGAACCATAAGATACCTTGGAATAAACCTAACCAAAGAGGTAAAGGATCTGTACTTGAGGAACTACAGAATATTCATGAAAGAAATGGAAAAAGACACAAAAAGATGGAAAAGCATTCCATGCTCATGTATTGGAAGAATAAACATTGTTAAAATGTCTATACTGCCCAGAGCAATCTACACTTTTTTTTTAAAGATTTTATTTATTTATTTGACAGAGAGAGAGATCACAAGTAGGCAGAGAGGCAGGTAGAGAGAGGGAGGGAAGCAGGCTCCCTGCCGAGCAGAGAGCCTGATGTGGGGCTCGATCTCAGGACCCTGAGATCATGACCTGAGCTGAAAGTAGAGGCTTTAACCCACTGAGCCACCCGGGCACCCCCAATCTACACTTTCAATGCCATCCTGATCAAATTTCCAGTGGCATTTTTCAAAGTGCTGGAACAAACAATCCTAAAATTTGTATGGAACCAGAAAAGACCTCAAATTGCCAAGGAAATGTTGAAAAAGAAAAACAAAGCTAGGGGCATCACGTTGCCTGATTTCAAGCTTTACTACAAAGCTGTGATCACCAAGACAGCATGGTACTGTCACAAAAACGGACACATAGACCAGTGGAACAGAGTAGAGAGTCCACATATGGACCTGCAACTCTATGGTCAGATAATCTTCGACAAAGTAGGAAAAAATATCCAGTGAAAAAAAGATAGTCTCTTCAATAAATGGTGCTGGGAAAATTGGACAGCTATGTATAGAAGAATGAAACTCGACCATTCTCTTACACCATACACAAAGATAAACCCACAATGGATAAAAGATCTCAATGTGAGGCAGGAATCTATCAAAATCCTAGAGGAGAACATAGGCAGTAACCTCTTCGACATCAGCCACAGCAACTTCTTTCCAGACATATCTCCAAAGACAAAGGAAACAAAAGCGAAAATGAACTTTTGGGACTTCGTCAAGATAAAAAGATTTTGCACGGCGAAGCAAACAGTGAACAAAACAAAGAGGCAACCCACAGAATGGGACAAGATATTCTCAGATGACACTACAGACAAAGGGCTGATATCCAAGATCTATAAAGAACTCCTCAAACTCAACACCCAAAAAACAGATAATCACGTCAAAAAATGGGCAGAAAACATGAACAGATACTCCTCCAAAGAAGACATACAAATGGCTAACAGACACATGAAAAAATGTTCATCATCATTAGCCATCAGGGAAATTCAAATCAAAACCACACTGAGATACCACCTTACACCAGTTAGAATGGCAAAAATTAACAAGACAAGAAACAGTGTTGGAGAGGATGTGGAGAAAGGGGAACCCTCTTACACTGTTGGTGGGAATGCAGGTTGGTGCAGCCACTTTGGAAAATAGTGTGGAGATTCCTGAATAAATTAAAAATAGAGCTACCCTCTGACCCTGCAATTGCACTACTGGGTATTTACCCCAAAGATACAGATGCAGTGAAAAGAAGGGCCATATGTACCCCAATGTTCATAGCAGCAATGGCCACAATGGCCAAACTGTGCAAAGAACCAAGATGTCCTTCAACAGATGAATGGATAAAGAAGATATGGTTCATATATACAAAAGAATATTATGCCTCCATCAGAAAGGATGAATATCCAATTTTTGTATCAACATGGACAGGTCTGGAGATTATGCTCAGTGAAATAAGTCAAGCAGAGGAAGTCAATTACCATATGGTTTCACTTTCTTGGGGAGCATAAGGAAAAATATGGAGGACATTAGGAGAAGGAAAGGAAAAGTCAATTGGGGGAAATCGGAGGGAGAGATGAACCATGAGAGACTGTGGACTCTGAGAAACAAACTGAGGGTTTTGGAAGGGAGGGGGTGGGGGGATGGGTGAGCCTGGTGGCGGGTATTAAGGAGGGCACGTATTGCATGGAGCACTGGGTATGGTGCATTAACAATGAATCTTGGAACACTGAAAAAATTAAATTAAATTAAATTTTTTTAAAAAAGTATCCATTGAAGGGCACCTGGGCAGCTCAGTTGGTTAAGTGTCTGCCTTCAGCTCAGGTCATGATCTCAGGGTCCTGGGATCAAGCCCTGCATCGGGCTCTCTGCTCAGTGGGGAGTCTGCTTCTCCCTCTCCCTCAGCCCTTACCCCTGCTAGTAGTCTGTCTGTCTGTCTGTCTGTCTCTCTCTCTCTCTCTCTCCCACAAATAAATAAAATCTTTTTTAAAAAGTCTTCACGGAAAACAGAGGAAGTTACTAATATAATAATAGGACTATTAAATGCAATCTGTGATAGAGAACAGATACCCTCACTAATATATGTGGAAGCAACAGAAAAATCTGAAAGATCTAAAAGCTGTGCCCCCATATGAGAGAACACCATTATTTACAGTATTTGCAGGTGGCAGAAACACAAGAGAACTGACTGACTTGATAAGAACAGCTGAGGAATTAAATCAAGATAAAGAGTATGGCTTTAACACTTATGTATGTAGACAAAAAGGGTTGCCCCGAATGTAAATAAACCAAATCAAAATAGAACATATAGACCTAAATCTACAAGGCCCTTTTGGCAGTCTAAACCATTTAGACCACCGCCCTTTAAAACAACTATAGAATAGAAACCCAACAGAAACTTCAAAAACTATACACAGTGGCAAAGAGATGGAAACTAAAAACCTTTTAGAGTAAATAGACTTACAGAAAATAAGCCCATGTATAGACTCACTAATCCATTTACTGTAAATACTAACACCTTTATAAAACCTAATTCCATTAGTACACAAGCCACTGAAAGCCAAAGAAGAACAAACCCCATGAGACTCCCAGAGGGACTCAGCAGTCTCTGTGTCTTGGCCCAAGCTGGAGACAATCGCCTGTTTGTTACATTGGCCATAACAACAAAAAACCCTTTTGTAAGTAAAAGTACTATACATACCAGCATGTTGTTAGGTGCCGGAGCTCAAGTAACAATGATGCAAGGATATCCTACCAATTTAGCAAACTTTAACAATAAAAAGGGACTAACTGAAGGATTAGGAGGAAAATTCACCCCCATGAGCACATAGATTACTAAGAATTGATGATAGACCACCCATTAAGGCTAAATACCTTCTAGATCCCAATTAAGAAAATACTCTTGGAATGGATGTAATAGGACATACAAAAAAATCAAGGAAAACATCCAGTAAGTCCTGAACTATTGCACCTACTACTTCACCATATATTAACCCAATCTGGCCTGTTAAAAGCCAGATAGGTCATAGAGATTTACAGCACATTATAGGAATCTAAACAAACACTGTCCCCAAATTGAGGGAGCACTCCTGAATATAGGCGCTAACATAAACAGTATCACCACTGGATCTGGAACTGATTACATGGTAATAGATTTATCTGATATATTCTTTACTATTCCAATTGATGAGGAGAGCCAACTCACATAGGAAGGCAGAAAATACTAGTTTAACAGGTTACCACAAGGATATCTTACCAGCTCAGTAATAGCCCACAACCATCTAACACAAGACACCCAGGGCATTCATGAAAAACACCACATATACCCAAATTAGCATTTCCTATCATATTTATGACATATTTATGGTGATAACTTGGAAGAGTAGACTAAGGTCTCAATAGAGTTAAATAAGTTCCTTACACTCAGAGGATGGACGACTGACCCAAATAATGACTAAGAACCCCACACTACAGTAAAATTTCTAGACTTAAGTTGGTCCTCTGAAGGGAGAAAAATACCAGATCCAATCATAAACAAGACAGATTGCAAACCGCAAAAGCAGCAGCTCAGAAACTGATAGTACTGTTTAGATATTGGAAACAGCACATACCACATATGGGGATCCTATTAAGACACAATTAAGAAATAACTAGGAAGAGTAGGGAAATTAAGCGAACAGATTCAAGAGGCAGCCTATTTGAAAAATGCTGTCAGGACTTAATATATTGGCATCAGTTAATGAAGACTCCAAATATAGAGTGCCTATAATCACAAGAGTTTACAACACAGTCACTGTGGACTAAAACACTTCAGGACCCAAAGTTTTACCCAACTGCATTTTGCACTAAGCAGTTCCCACGGTCCGACAACATATACCAACCAACTGAAATGTTCACTTAGGCGCTCTACGAGGCCCTACATCATAGAGCCACTCACAGAAAATACACCAGTTAACTTAAATTTCAACAACCTATTTTGGAATGGGTAAAGCAGACCCCTGGCAAACAGGGTAACTACTCCTGACCGTAAACTCTTAATGTGGGAATGGTATACTTCTGAGCAGGACATATGGATGGAGGGTCAACCCTCAGCATGAACTGAGGTAATCTCAGCAAAGCCAGTGATGGTGCCAGAATTTTCAAGAGGTGAGCCCAACTAGGTTCAAGCAGTTGGACCATCGGGAGCACCCTGGCCTATGGAACTCAACAATACATGGTTTATTAATAGATCACCTCCATGACACCATCTGAGTGATCTGGCAGTTTGTAGCCCTGAGGACTAATGATGATCTAACCCTGACAGGATCAGGCTTAGAAAAATCAGCACCATATACTGAACAAATAGTCATAAAATAAGTGATTGAATAATCTGTTAATGAAAATCAGAATGAGGTATTATCTTTTCTCAAACTAATGGGCAGTAGCTAATGGAACAGTTCTTTGGTCAGGAACATGTTGGGGAAATGACTAGAAAATGGGAAATAAGAACATATAGGGGAAGGACATATGGCAGAATATAGCATTGGCTGACATCGCCATATTCATCACACATGTGTGTGCACATCAAAAGGACAATGCTGAAGTAACCAGGTAAACAAACTCACTAGGAAAACTAAGGAGGCAAAGATTCCTAAATTTAAATGGAGAATGATTCATCGCTAAGGAGGATATCAACACAAAATGTAACCACACATATACAAGAAAGGCAATGCAACATACACCTTGAATCCCACAGACATGCCAGTTGATAGGATCATTGCAGGGGCACATTACCAAGCAGGTCATGCTGCACACATGGCTGCAGAACACAGTTAGAGGGGGAAAAAAAAACTATCAAAACCCTCCACATTCAAATTAAATGTGGGAATTGCAAAAAGTTTAGAGCTTGTAGGTCACGAACAAATGTCCAGATAAAGTCAAAGACTCTCCCAAATTATACAAGTTGATTTTGTAGAACACTTGCCTACATCCGCGAATAAACTATATGCATGCACCACTGTAGGGACATGGTCAAAAATAGGAGTACCCTATCCTTGCAGGAAACAGGATTGTAAAAAAAAAAAAAAAGTCCACTATCAGAGAATTAGAAACCTGGATGCTGGCTAGGATAGCCCAACCATCATAAAAATCAGTTCAGGACACGCACTTCACAGGAAAGCAAATACAAGAATGTACTAAGGAACAAGGAATAATATGGAACTTCCACTTAACCTATAACCCAACTTCCTCTGGATTCACTGAAAAGTGTAATGGCTTGCTCAAACAAAAGCTTAGGTTGCTTACTAATAATCTAGATATCAAAGCTTGGAATAAAGCTATCTGGGAGGCCATAAGATCTCTACACCATAACTGTAGAAAGGATGGAAAAACTCCTATTGAATTCAAATTGCAGATGCCACAGAGATAAGCATTAGCACTAACAACAATCCAGAATCTAAATTAAAAGTATTAATAAGTATGACATATGTACATACATATTAAAAATCCTGGGGAAATTATGGCACCTGCCACTAATAAAACCTACTGGGTGTCTGAAGGAAAAGGCATACAAATTACAGAAAATAACATGATGTCTCTAGAAAAATTTCAGGCACGAAGAACATCATCTTTTATTGTATCAACACCAGAAACCAAATGTTTAGCTAAGCATGATGTAAGGTGATCATGCTTGGGGAAAGATTAGCAGTAATGGCCACTATGACTGTAGATTTCCTTGAGTGGCAAGAAAAGGAAGAATTAAAAATTTATAGGATACTGTCTTTCTTTTATATGCATGAATCCAGTATGTATCTCTAATCCTATAAAAATTATTAAATGATTAGGACAGCATGCTGCCTCTGGCCATACTGTTTTGCCTATTGCTCACAACTAGATACAAAACTCATTGCAGCTATGGATATCCCTTTGACAGCTCTAGTATTAGCCGTTGTGCCGCTGTTCCAGGTTAGATTGCTACTTTCTGGTCCAATACAATGTCACTGTCTGTGACATCCTCTACTCCCTCCACGGACCATCATCCTGGTCTGGTCACCTTCTTACAACTGAAGACTCATCAGCATCACCAACATTGCCAGCATCACCTAAACCCAACCTCTCCACTCCACTCTTTCTATCAGCACCATCTACTCTCTGGAAAATCTTCAATCAAGGAAGAAACCAAATACTTAGGGAAGCTGAAGAAGTAGAAACCTCCACTTCAATCTTCACAAGAATCAATGAGGATCCTGAACAATACCGTCAATAGACATTGACTTAGACGATAAAGATTGGCCAGAACTACTATTTTGCTGTTGCTATTATAATCCAGCATATATAGCAAGACAATCATATCTTACTGAATTGAGTGAAGCATTGGACACCTAGCAGACTATTGAAATAAGTTCAATTTAATTCCTGATTTACTTTGCGATTTAGCATTTTATGAAAGAGGAGCTACTGATTATACAGAATGGGCAATTATATCTTTAAATATAAATAGGCCAAAATGGGTTATTTACTGCACTCCCAATTTACTCTGTTTAATCAATATTCACTTATTAGAACATGAACAGATCCATGGACACCTTATCCAGACTTCAGAAGAACATGGACACCTTGTAAGGTATATAGAGGACACATAGGAAACTTAACATATAACATAACATTATCCTTCAGGTACATGTAAGGCTTCTATCTCACACCACAGATTTCTACCCCAAATATAGGGAAACCTGTTAACAATAAAATCAAAAATAAAGTATTAGGAGAATAAAATAAAAAAGCTTTTATGAAAGACACCATTAACAAAATGAAAACCATCAACTGAATGGGAGAAGATATTTACAAATTATATATCCAATAAAAAGTTAATATCAAAAATATATAACTTATGCACTTCAACACCAAAAAAAAACCCCAAAATCCAATTAGATTAAAAATGGGCAGTAGACATGAACATACACTTTTCCAAAGACATACAGATGGCCAACAGACATAAGAAAAGTTGTTCAATATTACTCATCATCAGGAAAATATAAATCAAAGCCATAATGAGATATCACCTCACACCTGTTATAATGGCAAAATTAAAAAATACAAGAAACAACGAGCATTAGCAAGGATGTGGATAAAAAGGAACCCTCATGCACTGTTGTGGGAATGCAAACTGCATACAGCCATTGTGGAAAACAGTATGAACGCTCCTCAAAAACTTAAAAATAGAACCATATTATCCAGTAATTCCACTACGGGGTATTTATCCAAAGAACATGAAAACACTAATTCTAAAAAAATACATGCACCTGTATGTTTATTGCAGCATTATATATAATAGCCAAACTATGGAAGTAACCCAAGTGTCCATTAATAGATGAATGGTTAAAGAAGGTGTGTGTGTGTGTGTTTGTGTGTAAAAATGGAATATTACTGAGCCATAAAAAAGAATGAACTCTTGCCATTTGCAACAACATGGGTGGATCTAGAGAGTATAATGTTAACTGAAATAAGTCGATCAGAGAAATACAAATGTCATATGATTTCACCTACATGTGGAATTTAAGAAACAAAACAAACTAAGAAGAGACAAACCAAAAACAGACTCTTAACTATAGAGAGGAGAGGTGGGTGGGTGGGGGGTGAACTACTTGAAGGGAATTAAGAGTACACTTATCATGATGGGCACTGAGTAATGTATAGAATTGTTGAATCACTAAATTGTATACCTGAAACTAAGATAGTACTATATGTTAACTATACTGGAATCAAAATAAAAATAAATAAAATGATTGGTTGATATGTGGAATACACTTAGTGCAGCTATAGTGTTATGTGATACTGGTGGCCAGAGATCACAGACAACCCAACCCAAAGTAAGTAGATGCTACATCCAAATGGCTGTGATTCCTGGGCAGTGTGGAATTAGACCATTGGCACTTAAAGGAGGGAACACGACATTGGGTCACTGCACTTCTATGGTTCCCCAGTATCAGCAGGGAGAGCAGAGCCTACAGAAGATAGAAAGCCCCCTTATGATAGAAGGAAAACATGTTCCTAAGGATATTTGTTGGAATGAAACCAAAATACCTTTATTACTACTAGACTTTGGCTCTACCTATGGTACAAGTCTATGACTATGGCTATGGTTTTGATATTTCCTCAACCAGTTATACGTAACATGGGAAACTGGACCAGGATAGTATGCTATAACCCAAATCTCGCCCTAACTTACTGGAGTCAAGGGGAAAATAAGGAACGTAAAACATGATGAGATGTGTACAACAAGAACAGGTAATAAATACAAAAATAGAAGGAAAAAGAAGTTATCATGGTCAGTAGAAGAGAAAGGAACTATTAAAATAACCAGGGAAATAATTCACATTGAACCTCCTAAGAGTAATCTAGTAAATGCAAATCATACACTAGAAAAGACAAGTAATGGCACATTTGAAAGATGAAGCTAATAAAGTCAAAATAACTTTGCAGGAATTGAAAAGAGAACAAAAACGTGCATCCCTAAAATAATGACAGGCTTGAATCCTGATGTTATGGTAATTGATAGTTCTGTGCAGGCTTGTGTCCCCTGGAGCTTTATAAAAATGATCTCTACTCAGAAATGTACTTGTGAAGGAAGTTAAGCTGAGTGGTCTAAGAAAGTTTTTTAGCTATTTGGCAATTGGATACGATATCATAGCAGAGAGTTCTTTAGGTTTATATTGATAATATTAGGAATATGGTTGCTTAAACTGGTCATTAAACTATGGTCTAAAAGAATGTGTGTCGAGCCAAAAATACTCCCAGAAGATGAATGAGTGTGATGAAGAATGTAAGTGCTGTAGAATCACAGGCTGGACTGATATTTTTATGAACTTACAGATTTGTACTGGGCATTAGGCCTTTCATACTAATTAATGTAGAGATGATCAGAAATCACTGGGTGGATGTTGTGTGTTGGTCTGATACTATTTCAGATCCACTTGTTTATGCCAAAGACCCAAAAAAGCTGGTTAAAGTTTTTCTGATACAAGAATGAAATAAGTTGTGTCAGGATGTCCTCTCATCTGTTCTCAGCCCTAAGAACTCCGTGGCTTAGCTCAGGAGGGACCCTGCTGGGAGATTATTAATAAAAACCTATTAAGAAGCAACTGTGCAAGGGGCCATCCGATTGCAAATAAAGAGTTTCTGAGGATGAGGAGAGCGCGCTCGGTCTGCGCAAGGCTACACTTCTCCCATCTAAAATAGCTCCCTGAAGGCCAGGGGGCAATTAGCGCCTGCCTGGTAAAGGCAACTCCTTGACCTACAGTGGCAAGAGCTACACGGTCACCCCCTGAACACGGTCATCTTGTCTACACCAGCAGCGTCACTCCTTAGCAACACGCTCTAGCAACCGAAGACTTGCACTCTGCGCGGGCAGCAGGACCTCAGCTCTCGGTTGGCTCAGCCCCGATCCCCAGTGCCAACTTATATAATCGTATCTATCAACTAAACTTAGACTTAGTCCTTTCATTTCCCCTTGCCTGGAACAATAGCGTGATTAATCTAACATGGTTTTGGAGTAGGTCACTTCTTTCATGGCTAATTAGAAGAAACTGTTCTGTAGGCTCTTGGCTTGCAAAATTCGCACAGTGAACCAATGCAACGACATTACTGGCAAAGTCACAGGGCTCCTGGCTGGCTTGGTCAGTGAAGCATGCAACTCTTGACCTCAGGATTGTAGGTTCGAGCCCCATGATAGGTGTAAAGATTACTTAAAAATAAAAATTAAAGGGGCGCCTGGGTGGCTCAGTCGTTAAGCATCTGCCTTCAGCTCAGGTCATGATCCCAGTTTCCTGGGATCAAGCCCCACATCAGGCTCCCTGCTTGGCGGGAAGCCGGCTTCTCCCTCTCCTATTCCCCCTGTTTGTATTCCCTCTCTCACTTTCTCTCTCTGTCAAATAAATAAAAAAATAAAAAATCTTTAAAAAATAAAATAAAAATCTTAAAAAAAAAAAAAAAAAAGACATTGGAGTCCCTGAGCATTATTTGCCTCCCTATATCCATAGGGGGAATCTGTGCATTTGCGTAGCTAGGGTTCAGAATTGGCAGATGCAGGCACCAACAATAGCCTGCTCCTGTGACCTGGCCTTGGCTGCCATCGCCCTAGTTCAAGTCTCTGGCTACCCTGCACTACACACTGGGCATGAGCTGTCCTCACTGTCAGCCGCCTCGACCAGCTTGACCCCTCCAAGCCTATGGAGCTAGAGCCCACCTCCAGTGAGATGCGCCACCTCAAAGGTAGAGGGAGCCTACCCCCCAAGAGTCAGTCCACACGTTGTCAGCCAGTCTTTGGCTGTGGGGGTTCTTTAGGTCCGTGGAGCTCAGGCTCTTCCCAATCACCTGCTTACCCTCTAGAGTAGAGAGTGCCGACCCCCAAAAATCTTTCTGAGGCTAAAGCTTTAAACTGGTGACCGTCCCCATTTGGACTGCCCACCTGATTGGGTCCAGCCTCCCCCAGCAGTGGAGGCACCCAGGTGTCTATTATGTCTAGGAACCAGGACCCCCAGATCTCTACAAATGGAGGGTATCCTGTCCTGCCAAGGCAGCCTCTACCCTGATCTACTCGGGCCCACACATGCGCAGTCCACAACCTGTCATCCGGCGTGGGTGATGGGGGCATTCCTCTCCTCTGAAGCTCCAGCCAAACACTAACCACCTGAGCCCAGCATCCCCTCCGGGAAACCTCTGATACTCCAACTTAAGCTGGCAACTGTCAGTTCCCCTCTGGACCGGCTGCCTAATGGGGTCCCAGGCTTCTCCAGGAATCAAGGCACCCAGGTGTCTCCGATTGAGGGTACTCCTGCCATCCCACCTGCCCCTGCTGGCGAGGCAGTCCAGATTCCTCCAGCTCTGCCTTCACGGAAAAACCTGTGCATTTGTGGAGGTTAAGCCCTGGGATTAGGCACATATCTGCTGCTTCCGGTAGCTCCCTCCTGTGACCTGAGCTTCCCCCCCTAACTGCCCTGTTTAAGGTCCCTGTCAACCTTGACCTGTGACCTGCTCACACATATGCAATCCTTACCCTGTCACCTGGCCCTGGACCCCAAATGGCCTCAGGGTGGAGGGGCCTCACTTTCCAAACATCTTTCTGGGGCAGCAGCTTGTCCAAACATCTTTCTGGGGCAGCAGCTTGAACATGAGTATAGTTTGTCCCCATTCGTCCTGGCTGCCTGATGAGGTCCCAGAGCTCTCCGGGAATCAGGGCTCCAGGTGTCTCTTATTAAAGGACATACCACTGGCAAGCCTTCCAGATCCAGCCCTGGCAAGGCAGTCCAAACTCCTCCAGCTCTGCCTCCCCCTGAGCCACCGCCACCCCCCGAAAATTATTCCGATGTAGCTACTGCGGCGGGCGATAGACGGTCCCCATGTAGACTTACCGCGTGCTGTTGTCCCAGGCTTTAGCAGCAACCAAGTTTCCCAGATGTCTTATTGGAAGATTCCCAGGCCAGCCTTCCTGATCCAGCCCTGGAAAGGCAGTTCAGATTACTCCTGTTCTGCCTTCAGTGAAAATACGCTCGTGTGTGAGCCGACCTTACCCACTCCCTGGATACTCTGACGTTTGCAGCCTGTGTGTGCAGCCCACATCCTATCAGCCCGTTCCAGCCCTTGCAGTATGGGCTCTCCAGGCCCGCGGAGCTCAAGCAGATCTCCAAGCCTCTGCTAGCCTCCAGGGTGGAGTGAGCCCACCACCTGAAAATCTTTGAGGCTTCAGCTTAAATCGATATCAATCAGTCCCTATTAGGTCTGTCTACCTATTAGGGCTCCGGGCTCCTCCAGTAATCAAGGCTCCCAGGTGCCCATGCTGGCGGGAACTCCAGCCATCCGATCCAACCTCGCCCAAGCAAGGCAGTCCAGATTCCTTCAGCCCTGCCTTCGGTGGGAATATGCATGTTTGCTTATGTTCCTCCTTGAAAACTGTCATATACCAAGTCCCCCCAAGAGCTCCTTCCTGTGACCTGGTCTTGCCCAACCAGCCCTGGTCCAGGTCGCCAGGCTGCCCGGACCTGTGAGGCCCGCACATGCGCAGTCAGCACCCTATCCGCCAGCCCTTAGCTGTTGGCCCCCCCATACCTGTGGAATTTAAGCTGGTCTCGAAACAGCTGTAGCCGGCAGGGTAGAGCGAGCCCAACCATCCTCCCAAAAAAATACTTGAGGCTCCATCTTAAACTGTCCTCAATTGGTCTGGCTGCCTAGTGGGGTCCTGGGCTTCTCTAGTGATCAAAGCTCCCAGGTGTCTCTTATCGGGCAGTAGCCCAGCCATTGCACCCAGCCTGCCCTGGGAAGGCAGTCCAGGTTTCTCCAGACCTGCCTTTGGGAAAAATGTGAGCATGTATATAGGTTAAGGCTTGGAATTAGGCAGATGCCAGGCACTTCCAATAGCCTGCTCTGTGACTGGCCTCCCAGGACACTCTCCTCCAAATCCTCTGCCTCCCCTGCCCTGTCAGCCACTCTCTGGAGCTGCGGCCCTCTAGACCAGTGGAGCTAGGGTCCATGCTCAACCATCTTAATAGCCTCAAAGGTGGAGAGTGCCAAGCATCCCCAAATCACTGAGACGCCCACTGAGAGGGGCGACAGTTAGCCCTATGTAAGACTTCATGCCTGCTGAGGTCCTGAGCTTCTGCAGCTACCAAGGCTCCCAGGTGTCCTTTCTAGAGTATTCCCAGGCTAGCCCACCCATCCAGCCCTGGCAGGGTAGTCCAGGTTATTCCAGGTCGGCCTTCCGCAGAGGTATATACACTTGTGTAGGCTAGGGTTTGATATTTGGCAGAGGCCTTGTAACCCCAAGAGCCTGCTCCCATGACCCGGTCCACCTAGACATCTGCCCTGCTCTGGGTCCCTGGCTATCCTGACCCGGGGGGCCCGGACATGCACAGTATACACCCCCAAAGCAAGCCTGGGGCAGACTGGGTCTCCAAGCCGGTGAAACTCTGGTCAGACTCCCAGGTCTCCAAATGGAGGGATACCCTGTCCTGCTTGACTGCCCCTTTCGTGGCAAGGCAGTTGAAAATTCTCCAGCTCTGCCTTGGGGGGGAGGGGGCGGAGATTATGTGAATTTGTGTAGGTTAAGCTTGGGATTAGGCAAATACCAGGCACCCCTAGTATCCCCTTCCTCTGACTGGGAGTCTCCTGACACTTGAGCTTTCCACGTCCCTGGCTCTTCTGACCTGCACAGCCTACACGTGCACAGTATATACTTTCAAAGCCCTTGGGCAGGTACCTTGGACAATCTCCCCCCGACCCGGCCCCCCGCCTCCGCGGCCCCAGGCCTGTGCAGTCCCGGCCCATCCTCAACCACCCGCATGAAGTTTGGAGGGAGGCCACTGAGAGCCGCAAAAATGGACGATAATCGGGCCCCACGTACTTACCGTCGCCTACTATCCGGGGCTTTTGCAGCAGTCAAGGCTCCCGGCTGTCAGACATTGGAGGATACCCTGGCCAGCCTACTGGATTCAGCCCGGGCAAGACAGTCCCGATTACTCCAGCTCTGTCTTCAAAGGGAATATGCACATTTGTGCCGGATAGGGCTTGGAATCAGGCAGATGCCTCGGAACGCAAGAAACCCACTTCCGTGAGCTGGCACCCTGTTCCAGGGCTCTGGCTACGCCGACCGGGAGGCCCACGCATGCGCAGTACATACCAGTAAACCACATTGGGCGGATTAGTCTCTCCACCTGTGAGGCTCCGACCAGACCCCAATCACCTGAATATTGCTATAAGCTGACAGCTGCAAATGGGCTACAGGATTTACAGCCTACTGGCGTCCTAGGCTTCCCTAGGAACCAGGACTCCCACTTGTCTCCAAATGGAGGATACCCTGTGTGACGGCTGGGCCCTTCCTTGGCAGGGCAGCTGAAAAACCTCCAGCTCTGCCTTCGGAGGGAATATTCCATAATGAGTGGGTAGACCTTACGTATCAGGCCAACTCCTTTTCCCCCTAATAGCCCTGTCCTGTGACCCAGCCTCACCCAACATTGCCTCGTTCCGGTCGCTGGGTAACCTGACCTATGGAGCCCACACATGGGCAGTCACATCCCATTGCCCAGCCTTAGGCTGCAGGGACATTTCAGGCTTCTTCAGGGGTGGACGGTGGCATCTCTCTGCCCTGCAGGCTACAGGTATTTGGGACCGGCAGGAGCTCCACAGGCATGGAGGGCCCCAGTGCCTAAAGTTCTGCTGCTGGGGTGCATACTATTCATAGGCGGGCGCCGGAGATCAGGGACCAGGAACTGGTCGAGTGTTGGGAGAGGTCAGGTCTCGAGAGTGGGCCCTTGGGGGGTCCATGGCATCTGCCTAATCCCACGTCCTAACCTACACAAGGACACATATTCCTCCTAAAAGCAGAGGTTTAGATAATGGACTGCTTTGACAGGCCAGGCTGGATAGGCTGGCCGAGGGATCCTTCAATAAGAGACACCTGGGAGCCTTGATTGCCGGAGGATTCTGGGACCTCATCAGGCAGCCAGTCCCAATGGGGACTGTTATCAGTTTAAAGCAGCCACCTCACGAAGACTTTCATGGGTGGTCTTCCTTTGCCCTGGACAGTAGCAGCTGGTTGGGGAATGGTACAAACTCCACAGGCCTGGAGAGACCCAGCTGCCCAAGGCCTGTGGACAGGATGCATAGTATGCACGCTTGGGTCCCCAAGGTTAGGGAAGCCAGGCACTGGGAACTTAAGTGTCAGGAGACACCAAGTCTCAACCACAGGTTCTTGGAGGTGGGGGGTTGACATTTGTATAATTCTAAGCCCTAGCCCACAGAAATGTGCTTGCTGAAGGCAGAGCTAAAGAACCTGACTCCCTGGCCAGGGCAGGTCTGGGCAAATTGGTGAGAATATCCTCCACTAAAAGGCACCTGGAGCCTGGGGCACTGATAAGCCCAAACCCCATCAGGCAGCCAGTCCAAACGGAGACTGAACTGACTCTTGGTAGGATAAAGTAGCCATCTCAGAAAGATGGTTGGGGTGGGCTCCCTTCACACTGGAGGCAATGTGGGTGGTTGGGGACCGGTGTTCCACATGCCTGGAGGCCCCCCAGATGCCTCTGGCTGACTGAACGGGTGCAAATTGCACAAGCATGAGCCACACAGGTCAGGATAGCCAGGGAACTGGGACAGGCTGCGGGTCTTGAGAGGCTGGCTCATGGGAGCGTTGTTCGGGGCACAAGGCATCTGCGTAATTCCAAGCCTTAAGAGATATGAACCTGCGTAAAACCTCTGAATATGAGAGATCCTGAGAGGCCAAGTCACAGACCTGGGTCTTAGGGGAACAACAGATCGGCCTCATTGCAAGCCCTCACCCACCCTAGGCTCCTATTCCTCCTGAAGAGCCGATGGCAGGAACTGGATTGCCTTGCAGTGGGGAATGTTCTGGGAGAAACCCTGGGTCCCCATCAGGTGCCAAGTCCAAGTGGGGTCACTCAGCTTTGCAGCTGCTGTCTCAGAAAATTTGCAAGGGGTGGGCTTCCTCCATCTGAAGGGTCTGTTATTTGTTATCTGTAATAGTAAAATATCAGAATGGTCCGAGTGAGATACATTCTAAAATGAAAATAGCAAAAGACAGATAAATGTGTAAAATAATCTCTAAAAAGTGACTTTTACATATAATATTTTAAAAGTATACTTACTTTTAAAAAGGCTCTACTTTTGACTTTGTTAAACGATTAAAATAAGAACATTTCTCTGGATTTTGGCTTATCTTTTAATAAATCTGTCACAATAAGAGAAAAAATAAACCATCCTTAAATTCCTAGAATAAGGAAAAAAATAATAATCTCTATAAAAAAGAGATTAATAGGGTGGCTGGGTGGCTTAGTCAGTTAAGTGACCGATTCTTGATTTCAGCTCAGGTCATGATCTAAGCGTTGTGAGATGGAGCCCTGCGTTGGGCCCCACGCTGAGCACAGAGCCTGCTTAAGAGTCTCTCTCTCCTTCTCTCTCTGCCCCTCGCCACCTACTTGTTTACTCTCTCTCCCTCACTAAAAAAAGAGAGAGAGAGAGAGAGAGATTAATGGACACTGGAAGGATGTCAGAAACTAATACAATTATAACCTTATTCAACGAGGGAAGAGGTATGACAGAAGGAAGATTACTCAGCATAAAGACCCTTCTCATAGCAGTCTGCCTTTTAAAACATGTAGCTTTTCCATTTTTTTAAGTTAGATTAGGAAAATAAGCAGCAAAATCCAAAATTGAAAAAAATACGAATGCAAATAAATGTAAAATTTGATAAGAGAGTCAATCGGAGATAAGAATTATTTCAAGTTGCTTTTTAAGAAAGTACTCATACTCGGAGTCAAGCATCCTGGGACAAAATAAACACATGAAATTTTAACCTTCATTTGCTAGTTTAACTGGTGATAGTAATGTTTGCATGACACTTTTAATAGTTTTCATGGATATTGAAAAATAAGAATATATAAGTAAAGAGGAGAGGAGAAAATGTGTTAAAAAGGGTTTTTAACTCTATATTATTAAACTTGAGTTGGAAAATCCAATAAGAACTAATGAATTTGAAATTTCATTTCTATTTCAAATGTCTGACAGCCAGAAGACCCTGGAAGTAAAGACACTTCAACAGTATTGAACACTCCCAACCAGCATGGTACAACTTGGGTTCTAAGCCCCGTGCTCCAATAGAAAGAATCAGAACTTCTTGGAAAGATGTATGGTTATGGGTGTTGCACAGGGAAGTAGACAGTGAGCCTGGAATGTCATGTTGTGCTAAAGAGAAGAGAAATACTCAAAGTCTAATGGGGATATAACTCAGCAATCAGGAGCCAGTTGCAAGACACTCACTAGCCAAATTTGGGATTATTTGTGCTTCAAAGAATAATGATTATAACTGATTGTGACAAATTGAGTAAATAAAAATTCACAAATCCAGCCTGATACCATGTTTAAAAAGTCTTTAAAGCGATCACAGAAGGTCACTATTACATCAAGTCTTTACTCCAAAAATTGGAAATAAAGGGCAAAAATAAAGATTTACCAAATTTTTTTAGGTGAAAGTTTAAACAGAGTTGATAAATTAGCACTCATCTTTACACAAGAATGACAATCAGTGCAAAAAAAATGATACGACTGATCTTAAAAATCACTATTTTGAAATAATTGATTATATACAAGTATCATATAGAGATTCCACAAACATTAGGTGAAAGATTTTGGAGAATAGTATATACACAAGCGCTAACATTAACAGCAAAGATCACTTGCCAATTCTAACAGTATTCCTTTATATGTGAGAAAACTGGCTGTCACCAATGATTCACATTTAGATAAATTGACTCCATTGGTGACCGACAGGTTTCTCATTCTAGGCAGGAATGCACTTGATTTGATGCCATGCAAAGTTACAAGATATCACTTTAAAATATTTTTATCTTAATTATGTATATCTTTATTTTCACCTTAAAGTTGTGTTTTTGTAGAAATCTAAAATGTTTATAGTCAGCTGATTTTAACTAATTGTTGTTTGAAATGTATGAACATAAAAATCATATTTCAAACTCTTGTCATTGAATGTTTCCAAAGCCCTCCATACCAGCAAAATCATGAAAATGTTTTTAGATCTGAGGATAATCACGAGGTCTTCATAGTTCTCAATGTGTATTGTCTTACTTTTTATGTATCTTTATTTTAAAATAACGTATCCTAATGTTCAAAAGTGATATATATTAAAGATAGAAAAATTAGAGAATACAGGTAAGTTTAAAGGAGTTAAACAGCCCCTCTTCCCTCTATTATCTCTAAATTCAATTACAGTTATTATAAATTTTTGTGCTTTCTGCCAGCCTATTCTATAAACATTTATTCAATGTTCAAAGCATAGAGTGTGTGTGTGTGTGTGTGTGTGTGTGTGTCTAAACTTGATATTGGACTTTTGAAATCACTTTTAATGTAATAATAGTTATCCACCTAATTAGATTTGAATTCCTCTTTATGATTTGTTTGAATTATGTTTGCTAGATAGACATAAGAGATCATGCATTTCATCATTTTTTGGCATATATATCTATTGAGAGATAAGCAAAAGTAAATAACTTCTTACATTTTATAAATAACATAGGTATGACACAGTTAGGTTTCTATGTGTTGTGAAGTGATATGATTTTGAAGATGGGTGCAAGCATTTCCCCCCCTCCCATTTCTTCTGAAATGGAGAGCCTCAGGAGTTATGGAGAAATCTTCGAGAAAATTAGGAGGATGGAAAGAAGCAGGCATTGAAGTGATCACAACTAATTTCTTACCACAGATATTTTATGACTAGGACACATGGCATTTTGGTTCACCAAGTTTTAATATGGTGCTTTTAAGGAGTGATTCATTTGTCCCTCAGGTTATACCTATCATCCACATACTATTTAACACAAATTCTGATTTATGAATAAAAATGAGTTAAATAATAGTTGAAAAAATAACTGAGAAGAATTGGATTCATAATGAAACCTTCAGAATAAATGTACATATTTTAATTTTAGGACTGTATCTTAATCATTGCTTTAGGCACAAGTGGGATACGTCAGTTTCCCTTCCTGACAGGTTGTTCGAAATGCGTGACCTTGTGACTTTCTATGATATCCAGCTTTACACGTAAATTCAACAATATCCCCTGTTTGAGAATAAAATTTTTTCTCTTGTCTCCATCTTAACTGTATGTTATGTTTGTCCATGATTTCTTCTGATACCACACATGCATCTGAAAGTACAAAAATGAACATAAAACATTAAGTAGCATACAAATATTTGCCACAGAATTTCAGACTTTCAAGTAGAATATTCTACACTGGCCTAGTGCTTCCTTCTCAAAAACTTTTCCAAACCAACTCACTGAAAATCCATCATGTAGATTTAAATCATTTTAAATAACGGATGTAAAAATGAGGTACTGTGCTTAATGTGTAATAACTAGATATTATAATCAAAGATACAAAATGTCAGCTATCATATGAAGAGCTTTTATTAAAGAATCTTTTGTTGCTGTTATTGCTTGAACAAGAATTTTTCCAACTTGATTTCCTCGTATATTAATATTTGGTAGTCAAGAATTCAACAGAATTGTTGTTAATCCATGAAAACTCCATAAATAGGAAAACATCATATTCATTACACGAATTTTCCCAGGATCTATGAGAATATGAAAACATTTACCTAGGCATCTTGGGGGTTTCGACCACTGTCCATTACTACATATTATAGTCCTGTTTCCCTGAAGTGCATAGAAGGCTTGGCATCGGTACTCAACCGATGATCCTGGAGCATAAGTTGATAATGGGAATGAGGTAATGTCTCCATTGTCGATAAGCGGAGGGGGCCCACATTTTCCTTCAGGGTCTTAAAAAAAAATTATTTGATTTATTGGAAGACCAAAGGAAAACAGACAAAAGCAATAAAAATATAGCACAGTCCTTAATCTTAAGACATGTGATTTGTGCTAACATAAACGATTCACTGAAGAAATTTCAATCACTTAAAAAGAGTTACATTTTTAAGCCCTTCCTTTCACCCCACATGAAAGAACACATAAGGTGTTAGCAAATATGTCTGTTTTGCATTATTTCAGTATTAAAAAATGCTTTTCTTAGAGAATATAAGCTGAACAGATGGATAGCTTAGAAACAGAAATGTTGTTATTTTTATATACAACATATTGTAGTGTCTATTGGATCTAGTCATTTTTTTTTATTATGTTCAGTTACCCAACATATAGCACATCATTAGTTTTTGATGTAGGGTTCAACAATTCATTAGTTGTGTATGACACCCAGTGCTCATCACAACACGTGCCCTCATTAATACCCATCACTGGGCTACCCCATTCCCCACCCCCTCCCTTCTGTAACCCTCAGTTTGGTTCCTGGAGTACAGAATCTCTCATGGTTTGTCTCCCTCTCTGAATTCTTCCCATTCAGTTTTCCCTCCCTTCCCCAGTGGTCCTCTGCGCTATTCCTTATGTTCCACATATGAGTGAAACCATATGATAATTGTCTTTCTCTGTTTGACTTATTTCACTTAGCATAAGCCCCTCTAGTTCCATCCATGTCAATGCAAATGGTAGGATCTTTAGTCATTTTCTATTGATTTTTTCATTTTTATTACAAAATAAATATCCTCCCCTTTAATAAAATTCAAAGAATTACAAATCTGTATAACATGAAAGGGAACAGCTGGCTTCCTGTTCAGACAAGATGAGGTAGAAACATTTCTGCTTCCAACATAAAAAGAGATTGTCTAGGCCTAGCGAGACAGAGGCATTTCTTACAATACCTGAATTACTCCAGAGAAGAAATCTGACCACTCTTTTCTCCACCTTGATCAACAGAGGCCAGGTGAGGAGCCTAGACTTCTACCCACACTCCTAGGGAACAAGACACCATTCCCTTTTCCCATGATGTCAGGGGAGGCCAAGTGGGAAGCCTGGACCTGAACCCTGCCTGGTAGTAATGAAGGCCTAGTAAATAAAATATTTCAAAAAAATGCAGTTTGATTTATTGATTGATTGACTGATTGATTTTATTTATTTGAGAGAAATCCATCGGGAGAGCACAAGCAGGGAGAGCTGCAGATGGAGAGGGAGAAGCAGACTCCCCGCTGAGCAAGGAGCCCAATGCTGGGTCTCGATCCCAGGACTCTGGGATCATGGCCTGAGCCAAAGGCAGATGCTTAATCCACTAAGCCACCCAGGTGCCCAAAATGCAGTGCTTTAAAACATAATACTCACACTGTCTAGAATATAATTGAAAATCATTTATCATAGCAGGGATGAGAAAAATCTCAAAAGAGAAAAGAAAATCAACAGAAGGCCACGCTGAGATGACATAGATATTGGAAATATTTGACAGTGATTTTTAAAAATTCAATGGGAAGTAGAGAACTAAAAAATGTAACAGAATTTCTTTTCAAACTCACTAGGTGGGCTCAGAAATAGATTGCAGATGCTAGAAGGATATATAAACTTGAATGCAGAGTAATACAAATCACTCATTTTGAAAACAGACTGAAGACAAGCAAACAAACAAAAAAAGGGACAGAGCTTCGGGGACCTTTGTGGGAAGGTAACAAAGAGTAGACACTTGGAAAAAGAAAGAGGAAGGGACTGGAGATGAAAAAAATATTTCAAAAAATAATGGCTGAAAATTTCCCAAATTGGTCATAAGACATAAATACGTATGCTTAAAAAGCTGAGAAATCTCCAAACAGGTTAAACTCAAAGAAATTCATGCCAAGAAACATCATAATCAAACTGCTGAAAACTATTAAGGAAAAAAGATCAAAAGCTAGATGGAAATTATGCAAACCAATGGGGGAGAAAGACCTCAAATATCAGTGGGGTGCTCATCTGTGACCATGGGCTCAGAAAGAACTGTCAACCCCGAATTCAATATGTAGTGACATTACCCTGTGGGAGTTAAGGGAGAAATAATGACATTCTGAGGCAAAGGAAAACAGAATTTGTCTCCAGCAGACCTGTCCTTAAAGAATTTCTGAAGGAATTCTCTAAATAGAAAGGAAAAAATAACAAAAGAATTAAGACTCTGGGAAGGGAAAAAAAAAAATGGAACTAATAAAAATAGGGGTAATATAACAGCCTCTCTTTTTCCTAGTTAGTTGGTTAAATTATGTTTGATATTTGTACAAAATTACATCATTTGATATGATTTGACATCTGAGCAAAACTATTATCACATGCTAATGTATGTGGAGGAAATGCTTAAGATCTTTATGTTAAAAATGTGGGGAGAGTAAATAGACCTAAATGGAAGCAAGGTTCCGACATTTCACTTGATGTGGTAAAATGTCAATACCAGGGAGAATGATAACCTATATGTGTGCATCTTCATACCTACAGCAACACTAATAAAACTATACAAAGAGAAACATTCAAAAACAATATAAATATATCAAAATAAAATGATTTTTAAATGTTCCAAAAATCCACAGGGAAGGCAAGAAAACAGAAATGAGAAACAGAGGCAACACACCCAAAACAAATAATAAAATGGTTGATACAGCCCCTGATTTATCGATAATTACTTTAAGTGTAAATGGTTTAAATACTTCAATTAAAAGACTGAAAATGGCAGGATGACATATAAACAAGACCCAACTATATGGCGTCTATAAGAAACTCTCTTCAAACATGAAAACATAGGTGGGTTCAAAGTAAAAGATTGGAAAATATATATGCCAGGCAAAAGTTGATTTGAAATACTGCAAGGGGCTAATATAATAGCACCTTTGTTGGCTCCCTTTATTTCCTGAACTCTAAACACTAGGGACTTCTATGACCAAATACTTGGACTTCTTTTTCTGTATTCGCTAATCCCCAGGATAAACTCAGGTAGTAAGCTACCTTGAAATATAATCCACATGCTGAGGAAGCACAAATTTATATCACCTTCCATGATCACACCACAGCTGCCTATTTCATGTCTCAAAGTGGAATTTCATAGAGTTGTAAAATGTACTTAATGCAGCTTTAATACATTTGTTCCTCAAGAAATAACTGAGTGTCTTAATGCTTAAGACACGGAATTTTCCATGATTCCAATTGTTCTTTTAAGTTGGCCAAATCTTTCATGAAACAAATATACTACATTACTTAGTTCAGCCTGCCAAAAAAAAAAAAAAAATTGAATTTTAAGTACAATCATTTTATCTGTATTTTTAAAAATATTCCATAGAAGAGAAATGGCAGCTGATGGTGATGGTGGTTCAGACGAGACTGAGGACCGGGAAGGGAATGTGACCTCCTCAAAGTCACAGAGTAATATTTGGTAGAGCTGGACAAGAACCCAAGCCTGTAACTGAAGAGACCAGAGATCTTTCTGTTACACTCTTCGGAAGTGGACAATCTTTGCGAATCATCTTGTGGGAAAAATGCCTAAAGTCAAAAGAAGACAGAAATCTCCTCCAGATGATTGGGAGTTGATGGAGCCAACACTGAATGAATTAGATCAGAAGATGAGAGAAGCTGCCAGAAACTCATGAGGGAAAGAGGGAAGTGCAATCTCTGTGGTCTATCTTCAGGATCCACCACCAGAAAATCCGCTATATTTTTGTGCTCTTTTAGAAGCGGAAAGCCATAAGCAGAGAACGATATGAATATTGTATTAAAGAAGGCTATGCAGATAAAAACCTGATTGCAAAATGGGAAAAGCAGAGGTATGAGAATTTATGCTGCCTGTGCTGCATGCAGACATGGGACACCAATTCTGGGGACAAACTGCAATTACTGGATCCTCAAAAGCAAGCTGGAAGTGGGCTGGATCAATGCGGGGACACACTGTGCTGCCAGGGCCACTCCCGCTCCCGCTGAGGGCCTCACGCTTGACCCCTCTTGACCCTGGACTTTAGACTTCCCAGGTTTCCGCCTCTTGTGCCACCCCCTCTCCTGGAAGCACAGCTCTTCTCCCAGAGCGGTGCTCCCGGCCTGAGCAGGAGCATGGTCTCTACAGGTAAGGGCTTTGGTGTTTATCAGCTGTGATTTATAGAAATAAAACTTTTAAACCTTTAAAAAAAATCCCAAAGTACTACTTCATGTCATATTTATAGCAACATATTTTATCTTTAATAAGTTCTCTAAAGCTTGAGGGGAAATGAGATAATCTTCTTCCCACTGAGGTGGTTCTGTCCAGGTTCCATTTAAACATATCGCTTTGGGGTCGCCAGGGTGGCTCAGTTGGTTAAGCATCTGACTCTTGATTTCAGCTCAGGTCATGATCTCAGTGTTGTGAGATTGAGCCCCACGTGGGGCTCCCTGCTCAGTGGGGAGTCTGCTCTCTCCCTCTGCGCGCCCCCTTCAGACTCTCTCTCTCACAAAACAAAAACTAAATCATATCACTTCTACTTCACCAAACAAATCTAAAGTTTTGACGTGTTCATAACGTACCGCCTCACTAGATGGATACCTACCTGGGCATCTTATTTGGTAGAATAGCATTTTACACCATGGGTGGACTCACACCAGAAACATCGA
This sequence comes from Potos flavus, assembly GCA_028534135.1. NCBI lineage: Eukaryota > Metazoa > Chordata > Mammalia > Carnivora > Procyonidae > Potos > Potos flavus. Next base: position 17,703,833 of record CM052893.1, on the reverse strand, counting down.
TTAGAAAATAAATGTATCTCCAATGTAATGATAATTTGAGTAGTAAATCAACAAATGGGACTCCAAGTATATTTTGAGCAAGATTTAAAATCAATAATTAAACCATCATTTAAAAAAACTGCTAATTTTAAGAAATTTACACATAAGATTGAGGAAGAGGAGATAAAACAATATTTTTTTGGTAAGATATAAGCTTCTATACCTTAAGTTTCTCTCCCATTCTTCACTAGACATTTGATAGACTTTTTTTTTTTTTGGCAGAGATCTATTAAAAATGAGAGTTTTTTTGGCTATTTCCCTTTGGGTTTAATAACATAAATATTATAAATTATATAAACTTTAAATGAATTTATAAACCATAAGAAAATTATTTCTATAAAGGCTGTAGGACCTGGCCTGACTTTGCAGGGTTGAGAAGGTATACAAGCTTAATATTTCTCCCACAGGGGGAAGCAAGACATGTGGAACAGGCACAACCACAAAAAGATCTGAAAAATCATCAGAATCCCTAAGATGGCTGACAGAAGGTATTCCTCTGCTGAAATCAATCACTAAAGGTGACAGAAGGTGAATCTTACTTCAAATTAAAGGCAACAACATAAAACCTCAAGGAACATAAAAAAAAAAAAAAAGTCAAGGAAACATGATACCACCAAAGGGACACAGTAATTTTCAACCCTAAAGATTGGAGATCTGCAATTTACCTAATAAAGAACTCAAAGCAGCTGTCTTAAAGATGCTTAGGGAGTCACAAGAAAACGCAGAAAGACAATTCAATAAAATCAGGAAAACAATATACAAACAAAATGAGAAATTTAACAAAGACATAGAAATCACAAAAAAGAACCAAATAAATTCTGTACTTGAAGAAATGAAATAAAAAAATTCAATAGAGAGCACTGACAACAAAATAGATCAAGTGATTTTTTTCCTAATCTTTCACTTTGAGTGGAACTATGTTTTCATATTTGAAGTGAGTTTCTTGTAAATAGTACATAGTTGGATCTTGTTTGTGTTCATCCTCACATTCTTAGTCCTTTAACTGAAGTATTTGGACCATTTACATTTAAAGTAATTATTGCTATCTTAAAGGATATGTCAGTCATTTTATAATTTGGGGTGTGTGTGTTTCCTCTGTTTCTCATTCCTGTTTCCTTTTCTTGCCTTCCCTGTAGGTCTCTTCAATACTGTAAAATAATTTTATTTTGAGACATCTATATTGCTGAGTATACTCTTGTATAATTCTATTAGTGGTAGCTCTAGGTATTAATATGTACCTATATAGCTTAACATTCCTTTCTGGTATTCACACATTACCACTTCAAGTAAAATGTGGAGACTTTACTTCCATTTGTGTCCATTTACTCTCCCTACATCTTAAACTTTGCATGTAATGAATATCTCCTTTCTGTTCTCTCTCAATGAGTTAGTCACATTCAGTCAGGGAACAGAAACCAATTTCTACTGGTGAAAATTAAATATAGGTAATTAGTTGCAAAGGTGTAGAAAGGTCTGCCAGACCAAATGGGAGAATGAAGAAGCTGGAGGACATAAAGAACAATAAGTATAATATCAAAAAGCAAAAGATTCTATTGCTTTAAAGATGTTACCTAAAGCTTGAACCTCTATTGTTGGAAGGAGTTTTGCAGTTACTTCTGGGTCTAGGGAAGAACAGGAACAAACTAGCAGGACTTCCAAAAGTAGTGTTCTCTCTGGATTACCCAATCTCCACTTGAATACATCTGTTTCTAACTACTGTTGGGAACTGCTACACTGGTAAAGCCAAAATGATCTTCCTCGTTTCTGATTTCTGACTAGTCCTTCTATGGGTGAAACTCAACGAAAACCAACAAACAAAGAATAATAGGAAATATAGTTTATATAGTTGAAGTCTTTAGAAATTTGGATGTGGTGCTTGATGACATCAATGAAATAACATAATCCACCACTGTCCATCACAATAACAGTAATGATAGCTTCGCATAGCAAGATCAAAATTGTCTTCCTATAATGAAGATGACTTTGTTCTCTTCCTATAAATGGGAGTCAGTACTTCCAAGAGTCATTCTATTGGTATTTGGTGATGTTATTACCTTACTTTAGTCGCAATCCCACAGAGGTATTCTGTATCTTAAAAGCTAAATAATTTCTTTTCATAAAGCATAAGGTCAAAGAAGAAAAAACAGTTAAAAATATGCAAATATATTTATAAGAATCAAAACAGAAAGTATACTGCCATAGTCCTCATGTAAGTTATTGATCATTAGGCTGTGGTTGATATTATAATTTTTCTTCTACACACCATTATGTTTCCTTCCTCTTCAGTCAGCATCTAAACTAGTTCAGGTCCTTTACCTGATGGGGTTAACAAAACTTCATTTCCAAATTGTCAGAATCCAAAGCAACCTTATATTTAGCAGGTTGCTGATGTCTTCTATTAACGTTTATTGATACACAGAGAAGTGTAAAGGAGAAGCCTCAGAGAATTTTCTGCATTCAAATATAATTTCTCTGCTCTCAACAGGTAGTAGTAAACAATAATTCTGTGGCAATCCAGTTCAATATCCCAACCTGTGTACACAAGCCACTCCTATGCCTGTTAGTTTAATGACATGAGAGGCCCAATTTAACAACAGAGTTACCACCAACTTCCAGTAAAGGGAAATGTTGATTTGGTCCCAGTGAAAGCATTGTATCTTTTGACCTACCTTCTAAACTAGCAGAGTACAAACTTGTAAGCCTGGAGAAAGAAAGTTATTAGTGATTAAACATCTTAACAGATGCAGATAAAGTGATAATCTAATACAATTCAAGACAAATACTTAGTCAAAAAAGAAAATACGGGGCGCCTGGGTGGCTCAGTGGGTTGAAGCCTCTGCCTTCGGCTCAGGTCATGATCTCAGGGTCCTGGGATCGAGCCCCACATCGAGCTCTCTGCTCAGTGGGGAGTCTGCTTCCCCCTCTCCCTCTGCCTGCCTCTCTGCCTACTTGTAATCTCTCTCTCTCTGTCAAATAAATAAATAAAATCTTTAAAAAAAAAAAGAAAATACAAAAAACAAAATTCTTACAAACACAAAAAGAAGGAAATTTCTTTAAACAAACAGAACAGAGCTGCTGCGATCTTATGCTGCCAATGTTCTACAATCCCAATTTACTTGCAACAGAGTTAATAGCTGTGATATTATGATTTATAATAAATATATATTTAGTCCTTGTCCCCACGTCTGGCACAGAGCTCCTAAAATGCTTGGAACTTCCTAAGTGATGAGTGTGAGAAAGGTGTCTTTAGTTATGTTGATGAGGTGGATTTTGGAAACACCAAGGGTAGGGTCTGGTTGCCAGAGGAACCAGCCCTATCTTTAGAGAGTTGAAACTTGCAGTCCCACTACCCTGACCTCCAGAGAGGGGAGAGGGACTGGAGATTGAATCAGTTGTGACGGTCAATGATCTAATCAACCGTGCCTATGTAATGAAGCCTCCATAATAACCCAAAAGGACAGGGTTCTGAGAGCTTCAGGATGGTGAGCCCATGGAGCTGCAGGGAGGGTAGAGAACTCAGAGCAGGCAAAGAAGCTCCATGCCCTTCCCACATATCTTACCCTGCACATCTCTTTCATCTGACTATTCCTGAGTAACATCCTTTTATAATAAACTAGTAATCTAGCAAATAAATGGATTGCTTTTCATTTGTTTTGTTTCATTTTTTTAGTTCTGTGAGCTGCTCTACCACATTAATTGAACCTGAGAAGGAGATCCGAGGAACCTCTATTCTATAGCTGTTTGGTTAGAGGCACAGGTGACACACTGAATTTGCAACTGGTTTGTGAAGGGGGGTAGGGGCCCCTCTAGTAGGACTGAGACCTTAATCTGTAGATCATGCTATCTCCAGATAGATAGTGTCAGAATTAAGTTGAATTGTAGGACACCGTGCTGGTGTCAGATAATTGCTTGGTGATGTGGAAAAAACACACATCATATTAGGAAAGATCGAATCCTTTGATCCCAGTTGAATAGCAAATTTCAGTCCGGATTACAAATAGACATCTTCAGGGGACATAAGGTAAAAGGCATATAGGGTAACAAAATTTTCAATTTTACAATTTGGTTTTGCACAATTAAAATAAAGCAAGTTTTCTCCCCTCCCTTTGTTTTGGTAGGCGTTAAGGAATTGATAGGCAGTCAGGGACCCGGACTTAAGAAAGGTTGCACAAACATCTGCGGGGAAACATCTGCGGGTCAAGCTTTCCATGCCAAAAACCAGACAAACAGCCACTGCACAAAGAACCTAAGGAAGATAAAAAGTTGACAACGGACTGTGTAAGGCTAAACAATGGGCCCAGATAACAGGAAGCTAGGGCATAGCACTATACCCACCAAGTCCATGGCACCATAGCCTTATATAGAAAAGTTCAACTGACCAATGGGAAAACTGGTGGGGGAAGGGGCCATAAACTCTGCCCCCTGCCCAGACAAAAACCATAAAGACCCCTAGCCAGCACCATTGCCCCAGTTTAGCTCCTCTAATCCCCTCCCATGCCAGAGTCTTTATTTCTGCCCAGTAAAGCTCTTGTTTCTCACCCTTTAGTTAGTTGCCTTGTCTGGGAGTCTCATGCTTCAAGCGAGCTCTCTCTGATGCAAATCTGGTAAACACCTGACCACAGTAACAGTTTCCTTTCTATACACCATCCACTCCTGACAGCTGGTCTTGTCAGAGTAATCAAATTGTGCCACGTTTTAAAAGTATTACGATAGGACCTTACTTGGACTCGCTTTTTTTAATGTATTGTTATGTTATGTGAAATTATTAGGGATTATATACAAAATATCCCATATATCTGAGAAGCAGCACAATATGTGATATCAGGACTTGTGTGATTCTGAGGAAAGAAATAATTTATTGGTGAAATTCTAATATAAAGTGAGGATTGCAATATCTTGCAGCCCTTCTATTCATGCCACATTAAACCACACATACCCTGGAAATAAATAATTCTGCTTTGCTATATTCCAGTATAAAAATGATTTTTGCAATGGCTAATGATGGCCAGTTGCATAGTTAGCCATTATATAAAGTTCCTGTACTCTTATACAACCTACTACAATGTCTCTTGGGACACTAGTCATTTAATTTTTTTCATTGTTCTTAAAAATCAACTGCTTGCAAAAATTAAAAAAACAAATTGATAGAAGGTAAAAAGGGTATATTAACTTCCTGTTTCAGAAAGCTGAAACTGCAGCATTTCTAGACTCCCTCTGCTAAGTATAACACAAAAGCCTGACATATATAAAACAAACACAAGGAAACTCCAAACAATGCAGAGAAGTCAGATTTGCTGGGGATATAGAAACAAAAGGAACAACACAACTGTGAATTGTTTGGGTTTCTTTTTGCCTCTTGCATATCCCAGACATGCCATGAGAGAAACTTTCAACCTGGAGTCATGAAATTTACACCAAAAAAAACCCAAAAAACAAACAAACAAAAAAACCCAAAGAATCTGCTCTCTTTTCTAGGCAAAGGCCAAGAAAAACAGCTTACAAAAACAGATGCTTTTTTTTTTTAATAACACCTAACTTACTCTAGAAGTTATAACATGAAACACTGCAGACTGCTTATCAATCGGCAAAGGCTAAGTGGGTAGCTTAGATTTTCCACCGGCCCTACCAATCAAGGTGCTCCTTGCCCTTCCCATGTCAGCAGAGGCTGACTGCTTATGCTATTCTTATGTCCACAGTTTCAGCAATAAATTACCTCTCCTCTCCCATGGTATCAGCGGAAGCCAAGTGCATAGTTGGAAATGCACCTTGCTTGGTGCTCCCAGTCCAGGAAGATGTCAGCAAAGGCATGTGATAGCACTTTTACTCCTGTCCAGCACTAATAACGCATTGCCTCCTTTACCTGCAAGAGTTTTATCTGTGGAGGACTGATCAAATAGAAGCTTTAAATAAAATCCTAATTCTCATTATATTATATCCCAATGGTCCAGGATACAACTGGAAATTACTCATCACACCAAGATTCAGGAAATCTCAAAAGAGAAAAGAAAATGAATAGATGCTAACTCCGAGATCACTCAGATTGTGGAACTCTTTGATATCAAATTTAAAGAATCAAATAAGAACTACACATTGAAAAATACGTAAGATAACATTTTAAAAAATCCTCATTGGAAGGAGCTCGGTAATAAATTAGAGATAGTGGAAGAATGAATCATTGATGTTGAAGATAGATGAATAGAAATTATCTAATCTAGAAATAGGATGAAAATGTACAAAATTAACAGACTGCAGGGACTTGTGGGAAAATAAATAAGATTGGCATTCCATAAAAGGGAAAGGGTGTAGAGCTAGAAAAAAAATACTTAAATAAATGTGGTCAAGAATTTCCCCAAATGCATGTAACATATAAATATACTTATTTAGGAAACTGTGCAAGCTCTACGCCATGTCAAGACACATCATTATCAAATTGCTGCAAATTAAAGAAAAAGAAAAAAAATCCTAAATGGAGCTGGAGAAAAATAATGCAGAACCAATACGCAAACAGTGATTCCAATGAGAGTGAATTACTCGCCCCAAACTAACGAAGCCAGGCCAAGCGGCCCAAGATTTTAAAAGTGGTGGAACAAAAGAACTGTCAACTGCAAATTCTATATCCTTCAGGAATACAGGAAAATAAGGTAGTCTCAGACAAAGGAAAACTGAGAGAATTTGTTGCCAGCAGAAATACCCTTAAAGAATGACTGAAGGAGAAATCTCTAAGCAGAAAAGAAAATATAACAAAAGAGAGAATCAGGGGAGGAGGGCAAGATGGCAGAGGAGTAGGGGATCCTATTTCAACCGGTCCCCTGAATTGAGCTGGATATCTACCAGACCATTCTGAACACCCATGAAACATCAGCGTGAGATGTAAGAAGATACATCTGGATCTCTACAAACAATATCTCTGGCGGTTGCTCTCAAGGTATGAAGTGGGGAGCTGGGATTCTGCGGGCAGATATCAGAAGACAAATGGAAACGGGGGGGGGGGGGGGG
>CM052893.1:17611511-17696298 GCA_028534135.1 Potos flavus | reverse complement strand
GTGATCCGAAGGGGCACGTGTACCCGAATGTTTATAGCAGCAACGTCCACAATAGCCAAACTATGGAAAGAACCTAGATGTCCATCAACAGATGAATGGATAAAGAAGATGTGGTATATATATACAATGGAATACTATGCGGCCATAATGATTTTGTTTTAAACTCTGATAAAAATCTCCCAGAGGTTTCTAACTGCACATAGACTAAAATCCAAAATATGTGCTATGGCCTATAACTTCTAAATTAATTAATTCAACATTCTGCCTCATCATGAGCCAACCACATAGACCTCCTTGTTTTGTTTCAATGAGTCCAAACCTTTTGATGCCTTCAGGCAATTGATCTAACTCCTCTCCAGATGCCATCCTTAAGGTTGGAGAAGATTCAAAAACTATCTCATGTGAAATATGCCCTTCCTCCAGTCACTTTATTAATATTATCTTTTATAAGGTGCATGATTCATTATCTTTAAGTTTCTATTTTCTTCTTTGTAAAATTATTATTTTTACTGTCAGTTTTCCACTTGACATTATAATCTATGAATAAAGAGACACAGACTCTTGTAGAACACTGATCTCCAACAGCTGTGGTCCTGCTTGGTATATACAAGTTCACAATAAATATTGATTAGACGAATTAATAATTAGTGGGAAAATATGGAGGGCTAGAATAGACAGTGTTCCCTTGGAGGCTTTGACTATGCTTTAGGAATCTTACTATTCTTGAGACCCTTATTCACATCCAGTAACTGCTTTGTTTCCATTAAAAGTACGAGAAACTCCAACTCAACTTCGGCTCCAATAGATTCCTGTTTTTTACTTGATTTTTTATGAAGGAGTTTTCCATGTTCTAAATTATACCCTGGAAATCTGAATTTCAGACGTACAAAGTTCTAACAATGAGGAAATTATCAATACGTTTGTGCTAGTCTTTAAATGAGATCGATTTAGCTCTTGCCAAAAAAGGTAAGTGCCAAGTAGCTATGTTTCCTGGCAACAAGATCTTGCACATGCGGTATTTTAACTATTACACTATGTAAAATTTAATTTATCCTCATGCTGTGTCAACTGATTTTGCATCATTTCATCATAAACATCAGATTTGTGTTACTAAAACATGCAAGGATCTTTCGAAGATTTTCATTTGTGTTCTTAACTAGTGTTTTCTAATATTGCTGATATTTAACTCATGTAAGTAGACAAAATGTTTTTCTAGTGATTATCCAGAGACTTTTATATCTACTCAAGATACAGTTGGAAGCCTAAACCTAAAAGGGGGGACAATCACAACTGCAATGCTGCATATCTTTCATGCTGCTGCATCTTTATAAAATAAAAAAGAATACAGGATCCCAAAGGACAGTATTTTACTTACCTAGCTCACTGCATTTGGGAGGAATGGACCAGCCACGTTCTGCACATCGGGTGCTGTTCTGATTATATGGAAGCCTGTAGCCCTTATTACAGACAATTTGTACGGTGTCACCTTCCTGGTGTGTCCGTCCTGAAGATGACGAATGACCATTTTCCACCCAAGGGAAAAAGCACTGCCCTGAAAACCCAAAAGATGATGAATATAAATCTTACAATGAAAGAGGATTACATTTTGCAAGCTTCAAAAGAGAAATCAAGGGCAAAAATTCGACTCTTAAAAATTAGTTCATGCAAGTTTAAAAGAAAAGAATGTAATGTCATTAATCACCACGTGCATATATAAAACTTTTTACATTTGTAAAATTCCTCTAGATATCAGAAAAGTTAGTTTTTATTTCTCATTTGATCGTTTAAATCGATTTCTGAAGTAGATGACTTTTCTCTCCTTTGCCTTTGTTACTTTTCTCTTTCATGACACTGCCTTCTTCATGTCTCTGCTTTTTCTCTGACTCATTGAGAGGGTAAGATGTATAATTTTAAAAAACAAAGATGTAATCAGTAAAAACCACAAAATTAAGGAAAGTAGCTTAAAAATGCTTCTTGAATATTCGAAGGAACAGTGCATTCTGAATCCGTTATTACACATACAAATAAACTCTTTTTTTTATTTTTTTATCTGAGAGAGAGAGTGAGCACAAGCAGGGGAGCAGCAGGCAAAGGGAGAGAAAGAAGCAGGCTTTCTGTTGAATAAGTAGCCCCATGCAGGGCTCGATCCCAGGACCCTGGGACCATGACCTGAGCTGAAGGCAGATGCTTAGCCAACTGAGCCACCCAGGTGCCCCACAAATGAACTCTCTTGAGAAAATCTACATTCATACAATTACCAAATGAGTTGTTTAAGTTAAACAGTAGCAGTTAACAGTATTGACTATTAGTATTTAAAACAACAAGATCTAGATATTCCACAAAAGTTTGTACTTGTTTTTTTCTGATTTGATTTCCACAAACAGCTTCTTACAAACGAGGAATGACTATCTTGCCTTTGCTGGCTCCTCCAGCCCCCAACTTTATGATTGTCTAAACTCTGTGAGCCCCAGTGGCATTCCCCTCATCCCCATCTCCCCCAATGAATGCACTGAATAATTCATCCAGATAGTGACCTGATATTTACTCACTGATACACTTTGGTGTTGGTGACCATCCTTCCTCTGTGCAGATTATTTGAGTCCAGAGTGAGTGTGAAGGAGACGCGAAGCTGTGATCACAAGAATAGTAGAAATATTTTCCTGTGGCAACCGGGAAGCTTTGTTTATATCTGTCTTCATCATATATGTTTCCATGTTTTATTTCTGGAAAATCACAAGTTCCTCCTTAAGAAAAAAAACAGTATCATACATGAATAATTATATTTTATTTTAATAATCATCTTGATGAATTTATTATTCTTTTTAAATTAATTGTTCCATTTATGTTTGTGATTCAAGAACTGGGACAATCTATAACTAAGAGTACAAAGCTATTTGAGGCATTTGTGATGTTTAAGTTCTTCAGAAGTATTTCCAAGATTAAAATGTAAACACTGAAGAAAGAATAAAAATGATTCTACCCGGTAGGCTTCCCAGATTTAAGAACTTCACTTGCGATGGGATGGTCAGACTATTGATAGTTCCCTATTCACTTCCTGTGTCTCTTCTTCCAGTGTCTTCTGCAGATCTCCCCTCAGAAATCTTGGCCCTTTCCATCCCTCTTCTTCTACTCTAGGCAACACATTATAGGATATATGAACATATACACATATGAAACTATAACTGTAAAATGAGTGGCTTAGGGGCGCCTGAGTGGCTCAGTCGTTAAGCGTCTGCCTTTGGCTCAAGTCATGATCTCAGGGTCCTGGGATCGAGCCCCACATCGGGCTCTCTGCTCAGTGGAGAGCCTGCTTCTCCCTCTCCCACTCTCCCTGCTTGTGTTTCCTCTCTCGCTGTGTCTCTCTCTGTCAAATAATAAATAAAATCTTTAAAAAAAATAGCGTTTAAAAAAAATGAGTGGCTTAAATATCAGAAATTAATTTTTTTATAATTCTAGTGGCTAGAAGTCAGATATCAGGTGTCGGCAGGAATGGTTCTTCTGTGGCATCTCTCCTTGGCTTGTAGATGGCCTCTTCTCCCTCGGTCTTCACATCATCTTCCCTTTATGAGTGTGTGTCCTAATTTCCTCCTCTTATTGGACACCAGTTTTATTGGTCTAGGATCCACTCAAATGACCTTGTTGTAACTTAATTTCCTCTCTAAAGACCCTATTTCCGTATACAGTCACACTCTTAAGTCCTGGAAGTTAGGATTTCAGCATTTGAATTTTGCAGGAACACAATTCAACCCATGCCAGTAAACATCCAAAGATGTTTTCTGTATACAAAACGGTGTGCTTCCACTGAGCTAGTTCATATCTCCTTTGAGAAACATTGGTGCAAACAAACTTATAGGGCATTCATCCCAAAGGCTACTTTCAGAAAGAATTCACTGAGGGAGGATAGTTTCAAACTAGATGGGATATTGTATTGTCTTTTTGTTATTGTTGCTAGTAAAGGGAATTGTCTGGATACGGTCTTAAAGAGCATATAAAACTGTGTACAGCAAATTACCAAAATGAATTTTAATAAATTCAGGAGTAAAGCATTGTGATTTATATTCTATTCAAAAATGGTGCAATGAAGTATCCTAAAGCACATAAAAGATTTCATTTATAATAATTTGGAAATGAGAGTTTTTGATTTTAAAAGAAACTTTAAAAAGATATCATAATGAAGAATTTATAAAGACATTAAGGAAGGAGAAAAATGTAATTGTATAAATAAATCTCTTAAAGATTTTACACATGCGGCAAAAGGTATCAGAACTAGTACAAAAAAATTTGCTCTCTAAAGTTTAAAAATCTACCAATTATATTATGTCACGAGATATAATTTTTAATATACAAGGATTGAATTCAGAGATATAATCTAGAAAATATATTACTCAAAAGGTGAAAACAAATTAGTGAACAATGTGCTACATTTAATGCTCTGAAAGTATTTATTTACTCAATATTTACCAATGGACTCAGAAATGTAAATTAAAATTTATTGTTTTGATGCTAATTTTGTTAAAATATTAAATTGTCCATAATTGTTTGTAACAGCTTTAGTTTTGTTAAAGATTTATTTATTTATTTATTTATTATTTATGAATGAGAGTGCAAGCAGAGGGAGGGAGTGGAGGAGAGGGAGAGAAGCAGACTCCTCGCTGATCCCAGAGCCAGACATGGGGCTTGATCCCACGACCCTGAGATCATGACCTGAGCTGAAACCAAGAGTCAGAGGCTCAACCAACTGAGCCACCCAGGTGCCCCTCATAACAGTCTAGCTTAGGACAAATACATATTCTGTACTGTAAAGATAGATATTTTTATATTTTAAGTAGTTTTAGTTAAGTGATATGTATATAAATGTATACTTAACAAATTATATACCTACATATTGTGAATAACAACACAGACTTTACAGTTGTTCAAATCCAAAATATTTTTTTTTAGATTTTATTTATTTGAAAGAGAGAGAGTGAGAGAGAGCATAAGCAGGGGGAGAGGAAGGGACAGACTCCCCTGCTGAGCAGGGAGTCCAATATAGGACTCGATCCCAGGACCCTGGGATCATGACCTGAGCTGAAGGCAGTTGCTTAACTAACTGAGCCATCTAGGTGCCCCCACAAATCCAAAATATTTTAGAATGACTTTATCTCAACCAAAAAGCATCCTCTTGCATTAACAGAAATTACTATTAAGTGTTAATCATTACCGATTAATTCAGATTTTTAAGTGACTCTCAGTAGTTAAAAAATCTGACAAATATTGAACTTCTAAATTTAAGAAGTTTTGACATATGAATTCACAAAACCATCACCATTTGTGTTAAAATGTTAACCATTAACATTTGTGTTAAAAATAAGAAACCTCCATATATGTTGAGGTCAGAATCTCACTTTTCTTGTGACATATTTCCTAAAGTTGTGTGAGCATACTCACACATCTCCATAATCAGCATTGAGTGTCCCTTTCCTGTCACATTTAGGAAGTAAAAAACAGAATTTATTTTATTTTCCCGTTAGATAAACACAAGAATTTTCCTATAAAGTTATGCTCCATTATGGTGTCACAATACAGACTATTTTTACTAGTAAATTCATTAAAAGATATAGACACATGAAAGTAGATATGATATGAAATTACGTTTAAGAGAGAAGGTAAGTGTTCAGATCTGTTTTCAATTTACCTTGTCCTTGAGCACAGGAAACCCACGAGATGAGAATAACACTGATTAGTAACAGCATGTTAGTTATTCCAATGCTATATTAATACAAATATTCAGTTGTGCTGTTTGGAGTTATAAATCTGGTTTACTAGCAGTTATCAAGTGTGACCCTGACTTTAAGTGCACTACCATAAAGCTTGTTAATTTTGATTGCGCAGTAAATATCAAAGTTCAAAGAAGTTTGCAAAATCCCTCAATTCCTATTGGTTAATTGTTTCACAATGATTTCTTGAATTCATTCCCGGATACGTACTGTACACCTTTTTTTAGGGACAATAATAGACTGGCTCCAAAAGTGATGTAAAACACTAAACTTTAAGTTAAACACGCATTAAAAATCAATACGGCTCTATTCTCAACCAGGTGAATCATACGCAAATAACTGAGTCCCTGTCATTATATTTTTCTCTTGGCCTTTACTTACCTTCATTACTTCATTACTTAGGGATCTATGAAAATCAGTGTGTATATTTGGACCCCGTTCCACTATCTGTATTTTCTTATGCTTAGGGAAAAACTGCTTTACTCTTAAACTCACATTAGGTTATACTACTAAGTACTAGAGTTTCAGCATATTCTTGGCACTTAAAACATTTTTTAACTAATGTGTTTAAGTCACCTTTTATTCAGGGTACAATATATTCAGATGCATGTAATGATTTCCCTTTTCATGTAGGAATATAGCTCAAATGTCCTCATAGCTGTCCTTTCACTGATTTATTAATTGCGCTAATTCTTTATTTTTTAGATATTCATATACGTTTATGTATATGTAGCCAATTATATTTGTCATATTCTAAAATACAATTATTTAGTATAAGGGAATTGTTTTCAAGCAGATAATGAATATGGAAAATATAATATTATTATAAAGGAGGAGAAAATAAATAAGTCATCAGTGTCACAGAGATAATGCATTGAAGTTTATTTATTTTCTTACTATAACTACTTAGTTTTAAAATATTAAATAATTTAGTAATGTAATAATTACTACTTCCAGAATAGCAAAAGAGTTTATATTAAAGTAACAGATATAAACTTAACATAAATTACAAAAATGAACTGCTTGAATGAGTAAATGCAAGCAGAAAACGGATAGTGTCCAATCTTTGAAAGAATAGAATTGAATTGTGAGCCATATTTATCCATTTTATGAATTTAGAACACATCCACATCCATTTGGTGCATGGATGACAGAGCTCAGGCAGAAAGCAGGGGTCTCACTTGTGGGACAATTTAGAAATCTGAGTATGGGGCTGGGAGAACCTCTGCCAGGTGAGAAGAGAAATTTATGGAGCCCCATCAGGGAAATCCCAAATACCCTCCATATGTCCCCTTAAATTATTTCCTAATCTACATGAGCCTGAATGGGGCAAAACCCCAAGCAGCCCAGTGGGAATAAATTGCTATAAGGATGAAAACTGAAAAATTCAAGTAGGACTTAGTGTGGAAGAGAATGAGTTTGGAGTTCAAGGCCAGCATAGTTTAGTAAATTCCTCACATTTTACCACCCAGTCAGATATGTCTTAGGAGTAAATACTATGTCCCAGGGGTTGACTAAGGGCTATATCCTTGTATTAAGGCAACACTGAAATAGACCAACCTTAAAAAAATTTAAAACAATGACCTCACAGAATTATAGTATTTCACGAGGAACATAATTTCTGTTCCATATTCTTTTATGAGATAGTCAGCCAAATATGGTCATAAGAGGAGACAGAGGATAGGTTTAAGAAAAAAACAAAGTTTATTACACTCACAAGTCCTAGAGACAGAGGCAGAAGATGGGAATGAGAAGGTTTAGGAGCCAGATTGAAGAGGTTGGTTAGTTTAGTTGGCTTGGTTGGTTAGTTTGCAGATCAAAGACAGGCTTATGGCTGGGCTCTTTCCTATCTCTAAGATTTAGTAGTCTCTCCTCAGCCAGAAGGTTTTGTAAGATATCAAACCATCATAATATACAGAAAATGAAAAATATTTACAACAGGACTTTTATTTGAAGAAAAACCCATATTATTCAGAGGCAAATGCCAGAACCTATAAATCTCTACAATGTGCTGTTGGTAATGTTCAATGTGGAATAAAACTTATGGAACATGCAAAGAAGCAGAAAAATATAAGCCATAGTCAGAGGACAAGAGCTATCAAAAGAAACAGACATAAAGACAAATAGTATGCTAAAATAAATAAGGTAAACATAACTTTTCAATGATTATGAAATATAAGTCAAAGAATCTATAGGAGGGGCGCCTGGGTGGCTCAGTGGGTTAAAGCCTCTGCCTTTGGCTCAGGTCATGTTCTCAGGGTCCTGGGATCAAGCCCTGCATCGGACTCTCTGCTCAGCAGGGAGCTTGCTTCCCCCTCTCTCTCTGCCTGCCTCTCTGCCTACCTGTGATCTCTTTCTCTCTGTCAAATAAATAAATAAAATCTTTAAAAAAAAAAAGAATCTATAGAAAAAGTTATATATAATTGGTTAAGAGTTGTCAAGTTTCAGAATAGAGGTATTTCTAAGTTTCTAAGAAAATACCAAATGTGAATCCTAGAATTAAAATTATAATATTCATAAAAACTGGAGAGCAATAATAACAGAATGAGAAATATATAAGAAGAAATAAATGAACTTAAAGATAAGTTAATAAAGTTATCAGAAATAAATATCTTAAAAATAAGAAAAAAAATTAAACACTCAATGATCTGTAGGGTAGTATCATGTGATCAAACAAGAAGAAAGAGGAAGTACAAGGCAGGAAACCAATTTGAAAAATTATAGATAGCAATCTTCCAAATGTTATTAAAGACATGAAGCCACAGAACCAAGAAGATCAGCTAACAAGAAGAATGACAAATATACAGAAAACCGTAATTTTAAAAAAACCTGCTAAAAACCAACATTAAAAAGAAAAATTTGAAAGCAACTGGAAAAAGGATGGAGAAGAACATACATAATACACAGATAACGCCAACACAGAGACAGAGCTAATACTGTCAGCAGACTTCTCATCAAAAACAATGGGGCCAGGGAGTAGTCCAAGATGGTGGAAGAGTATGAGACCTTAGTTTTGCCTGGTCCCAGGAATTCAACTAGATAGCTATCAAATCATTCTGAACACCTGTGAACTCAAACAGAAATCTAAGAAAAGAATAGCTTCAACTCTACAAATAGAAAAGCAATCACTTTCTGCAAGAATGACAAGATGGAAAAACTCACCTCAAAAAAGAGAAAAAGAGGCATTACTGACTGCCAGGAACCTAACCAGTATGGATATAAGTAAGGTGTGAGAACTAGAGTTCAGAACAAGGATTATAAAGATACTAGCTGGGCTTGAAAAAAGCATAGAAGAGGGGCGCCTGGGTGGCTCAGTGGGTTGAAGTCTCTGCCTTCGGCTCAGGTCATGATCTCAGGGTCCTGGGATCGAGCCCCGCATCGGGCTCTCTGCTCAGCGGGGAGCCTGCTTCCCCCTCTCCCTCTACCTGCCTCTCTGCCTACTTGTGATCTCTCTCCTTCTGTCAAATAAATAAATAAAATCTTAAAAAAAAGAAAAGAAAAGAAAAAAAGCATAGAAGATACTAGAGAACCCTTTCTGGAGAAATTAAAGAACTAAAATCTAATCAAGTCAAAATAAAAAAGGCTATTAATGAGATGCAATAAAAAAGGGAGGCTCTAATTGCTAGGATAAATGAGGCAGAAGAGAGAATTAGTGATGTAGAAGACAGAATGATGGAGAATAAGAAGCTGAGAAAAAGAGAGATAAACAGTTACTGGACCAAGAGGAGAGAATTCGAGAGATAGGTGATAAAGTGAATCAACAATAGAAAAATTGGGAACCCAGAAGAAGAGGAAAAAGGTGGGGGGGCAGAAGGTATACTGGAGCAAATTATAGCAGAAAATTTCCCTAATCTGGGGAAGGAAATAGGCATTTAAGTCCAGAAGGCACAGAGAACCCTCCTCAAATTAATAAAAATAGCTCGACACCTCAACATATAATAGTGACATTTGCAAATCTCAGACAAAGAGAAAATCCTGAAAGCAGCTCAGGACAGGAGGTCTATAACCTACAAGGGTAGAAATATTAAACTAGCAGGAGACCTATCCACAGAGACCTGGCAGGCCAGAAAGGACTGGCATGTTATATTCATGGTGCTAAATGAGAAAAATATGCAGCCAAGAATATTTATCCAGTAAGAATGTCACTCAAAATAGAAGGACAGATAAAAAGCTTCCAAGACAAACAGAAACTAAAAGAATCTGTGTCCCAAACCAGACCTATAAGAAATACTAAAGGGGATCCTTTAAGCGGAGAGAGAGCCCAAAAGTAACATAGACCATAAAGGAACAGAGGCAATATACAGAGACAGTGACTTTATAAGTAATACAATGGCACTAAATTCATATCTTTCTTTTTTTTGTTTTTTCCACCTGCGGGAAACCCACTTTATTTTTCGTTTGTTTTTTGTTTTTTTCTGGGTTTTTGTTTTTGTTTTGTTTGTTCTTTTTTATTTAATTAATATATAATGTATTATCTGTTTTAGGGGTATAGGTCTGTTAAATTTATTTCTTCCAATAGTTACTCTGAATGTAAATGGGTTAAATGCCCCAATCAAAAGACACAAGGTATCAGAGTGGATAAAAAAGTAAGACCCATCCATATGCTATCTGCAAGACACTCGTTTAAGCCTGAAGACACTTCCAGATTGAAAGTGAGGGGGTGGAAAACCATTTATCATGCTAATGGATATTAAAAAAAAAAGCTGGGGTGGCAACCCTTTTAAAACCGAAGACTGTAATAAGAGATGAGGAAGGACACTATCATAATCAAAGGGTCTATCCAATAAGAAGATCTAACAATTGTAAATATTTATGCCCCTAACATGGGAGCAGCCAATTATATAAACCAATTAGTAACAAAATTAAAGAAACACATCAATAATAAAACAATAATAGTAAGTGACTTTAACACCCACTCGCAATAATGAACAGATTTTCTAAGCAGAAGATCAACAAGGAAACAAGGACTTTGAATGACACACTGGACCAGAGGGACCTCACAGGTATATTCAGAGCATTCCACCCTAAAGCAATAGAATACACATTCTTCTCAAGTGCACATGGAACGTTCTCTAGAACAGATCACATACTGGGTCACAAATCAGGTCTCAAGTGGTACCAAAAGACTGGGATCATTCCCTGCATATTTTCAGACCACAATGCTTTGAAACTGGAACTTAATCACAAGAGGCAATTTGGAAAGAACTCAAATACATGGAGGCTAGAGAGCATCCTACTGATGAATGAATGGGTCGACCAGAAATAAAAAAGAATTTTAAAAATTCATGGAAACAAATGAAAATTAAAACACAACTGTTCAAAACCTTTGGGATGCAGCAAAGGCAGTACTAAGAGAGAAGTATGTATCACTATGAGTCTTTCTCAAGAAACAAGAAATTGTTTATTATAAGAACAAATTATGAGCAACTATACGCCAACAAGTTAGGCAATCTGGAAGAAATGGATGCATTCCTAGAGATGTATAAACTACCAAAACTGAACCAGGAAGAAATAGAAAACCTGAACAGACCCATAACAAGCAAGGAAATTGAAGCAGTAATCAAAAATCCCCCTGATGAACATCCTGATGAATATGAATATAAAAAATTCTCACCAAGATACTAGCCAATAAGATCCAACAGTATATTAAAAGGATTATTTACCATGACCATTCCTGGGCTGTAAGGGTGATTCAACAACTACAAGTCAATCAATGTGATACAATATATTAATAAAAGAAAGGACAAGAACCATATGATCCTCTCAATAGATGAAGAAAAAAACATATGACAAAATACAGCATACTTTCTTGATTAAAACTCTTCACAGTGTAGGGATAGAGGGAACACACCTCAATATCATAAAAGCCATATAGGAAAACCCCACAGGGAATATGATTTTCAATGGGGAAAAATAAGAACTTTTCCCCTAAGGTCAGGAACATGTTAGGGATGTCCACTCTCACCACTATTGTTCAACATAGTACTAGAAGTCCTAGCCTCAGCAATCAGATAACGAAAATAAATAAAAGGCATCTGAATTAGCGAAGAAGAAGCCAAATTCTCACCCTCTGCAGATGACATGATACTCTATATGGAAAACCCAAAAGATTCCACCCCCAAAATTGCCAGAACTCATATAGGAACTCAGCAACATGGCAGGATATAAAATCAATGGACAGAAATCAGTTGCATTTCTATACACTAACAATGAGACAGAAGAAGGAGAAATTAAGGAGTTAATCCCATTTACAATTGCACTAAAAACCATAAAATAGGAATAAACCTAACCAAAGAGGCAAAGAATCTGTACTCAGAAAACTATAGAACACTCATGAAAGAAACGGAGGAAGACACAAAGAAATGGAAAAACAGTCCATGTTTCTTGGATTGGAAGAACAAATATTGTTAAAATGTCTATGCTACCTAGAGCAATCTATACATTTATTCCGATCCCTCTCAAAATACCATCAATTTTTTTCATAGGGCTGGAATAAATAATCCTAAAATTTGTATGGAACCATAAAAGTCCCCAAATAGCCAAAGGAATGTTGAGAAAAAAAACAAAGCAGGAGTCCTCACAATCCTGGACTTCAAGCTCTATTACAAAGCTATAATCATCAAGACAGTATGATCTTGGCACAAAAAAAGACACATAGATCAATGGAATAGAATAGAGACATCAGAAATGGACCCTCAACCCTATGGTCAACTAATCTTCGGCAAAGCAGGAAAGAATGTCCAGAGGAAAAAAGACAGTCTTTTCAACAAATGGTGTTGGGAAAATTGGACAGCCACATGCAGGAGAATGAAACTAGACAATTTCCTTACACCCCACACAAATATAGACTCAAAATGGATGAAAGACCTCAATGTGAGACAGGAATCCATCAAAATCCTTGAGGAGAACACAGGCAGCAACCTCTTCGACCTCAGCCGCAGCAACTTCTTCCTAGAAACATCGCCAAAGGCAAGGGAAGCAAAGGCAAAAATGAACTATTGGGACTTCATCAAGATCAAAAGCTTTTGCGCAGCAAAGGAAACAGTCAACAAAACCAAAAGACAACCAACAGAATGGGAGGAGATATTCGCGAATGACATATCAGATAAAGGGCTAGTATCCAAAATCTATAAAGAACTTACCAAACTCAACACCCAAAGAACAAATTATCCAATCAAGAAATGGACAGAAGACATGAACAGACATTTCTGCAAAGAAGATATCCAAATGACCAACAGACACATGAAAAAGTGCTCAACATCACTCGGCATCAGGGAAATCCAAATCAAAACCACAGTGAGATACCACCTCACACCAGTCAGAATGGCTAAAATAGACAAGTCAGGAAATGACAGGTATTGGCGAGGATGCGGAGAAAGGGGAACCCTCCTACAGTGTTGGTGGGAATGCAAGCTGGTGTAGCCATTCTGGAAAACAATATGGAGGTTCCTCAAAAAGTTGAAAATAGAGCTACCCTATGACCCAGCAATTGCACTACTGGATATTTACTCTAAAGATACAAATGTAGTGATCCAAAGGGGCATGTGCACCCAAATGTTTATAGCAGCAATGTCCACAACAGCCAAATTATGTAAAGAGCCTAGATGTCCATCAACAGATAAATGTACAAAGAAGATGTGGTGTGTATATATATATATATATACACACACACACACACACACACACACTGGAATATTATGCAGCCATCAAAAAACCCAAAATCTTGCCATTTGCAATGACATGGATAGAAATAGAGGGTATTATACTAAGTGAAGTAAGTCAATCAGAGAAAGGCAATTATCGTATGATCTCACTGATATGAGGAATTTGAGAATCAAGACAGAGGATCATAGGGGAAGGGAGGGAAAAATGAAACAAGATGAAACCAGAGAGGGAGACAAACCATAAGAGACTCTTAATCTCAGGAAACAAACTAAGGGTTGCTGGAGGGGAGGGGGGTGGGAGGGATAGGGTGGCTGGATGATGGACAATGGGGAGGGTATGTGCTATGGTGAGTGCTGTGAATTGTGTAAGACTCATGAATCACAGACCTGTACCCCTGAAACAAATAATACATTATATGTTAATTTAAAAAAGAAAGAAAAATTATAACCTATTCATCAATTGCTGACATAGGATGAATAACACCTATTATAATTTGTAACCCAACTATAACAATCCTAAATTTATTAGGTTACATTATAATAACACATACTATATTTATATCACTTAAATATAACTTATCTGCCACAATACTATTGCTCTCATAATATGAAATAAAATGCCTTGATTATCATATTCATTCTTCTTCTTATATTAGCATTAGGAGGCCTCCCACCACTTTCAGGATTCCTACCCAAATGAATAATTATTCAAGAAATAACAAAAAATAACATTTTGTCAACATTAATAACTATCATCGTACTACTAAATCTATATTCCTATATACAATTAATTTACTCCACATCACTGCTTCCATCAATAAACAACATAAAACTAAAATGACAATTAGAAAATATGAAACAATCTTTTTATCACCACTAATAATAGTTTCAACATTATTTCTCCCTTTAACACCAATATCATCAGTGCTGGACTAGGAATTGAGTTAGTATAGACCAAGAGCCTTCAAAATCCTAAGCAAATATAATTTAATCTCTGAAAAATAGGGATTGCAAGACTTGATTCTGTATCAATTAAATGCTAATCAGACACTTTTATTAAGCTAAGTCCTTGCTAGATTAGCAGGCTTTCACCCCACAAATTTTTAGTTAACAGCTAAATACCCTAGTCAGCCGGCTTCAATCTACTCTCCCTCTGTTTATGGGAGAAAGCCAAAAGGAATCCAGCAGAACTGAAGCTGCAATCCCCCACGGAGATAATATTATATGACCACCTGCCATATCATGAGCCTTGGGTTTTATTTTCTTACTTAGAATAGGAGATCTAACAGGGATTGTTCAGCTAATTCATCCTTGGATGTTGTTCTCCACAATACATCCTATGTAGTAGCACATTTTTGTTATGTCTTATTGATAGGAGTATTTGCCCATTATAGGAGGATTTGTTCACTGATTCCCATTATTCTCAAATTATACACTCAAGTCAACCTGAGAAAAATCCACTTCATAATTATATTTGTAGGTATTAACATAACTTTCCGTAGAAGTTTCTTGGCTTTTCAGCAGTACCAATATGTTACTCTGATCACCCAGATGTACATATACAACAAGAAACACCATATCATGTGTAGGTTCATTTGTCTCATTAACAGCAATAAATGAATAATTTTCATAATTTGAGAAGCATTTGCATCTAAATGAGAAGGAGCAATAGAATTAACTACTTAATCTTGTATGACTTCATGGAATCCTCGCCCCCTCCCATATCATACGCTTAAAGAAACTAATAACCTACTTACATAAACATAAAATAAGAAAAGAATCCTCCAACTGGTTTCAAGCCAATATTATAATCACTATTTGTTTCCTAAATGAGAAATTAGTAAAAATCGCATAACTTTGTCAAAGTCAAATTATAGGTTCAAACCCTATGACATTCCAGCTGAGTTTTCAAGATGCGACATGACCTTTCATAGACATTTACACTCTTGTGATCATACACTAATCATGTTTTCCTAATTAGCTCTTTAGTCCCTTATATCATTTTCCTAATATTAACAACTAAATTAACTCACATAAGCGCAAGAGATACACAAGAAGTAAAAACAGTCTGAATTATCCTACCAGACATTATCTTAATCCTAATTGCCCTACCATCACTATAAATTCTTTACATAATAATCAATAACCCTTCCCTGACTATATATTGAAGCTATAAATATACAAATTATGAAGACTTATATTTCAATTACTATATAATTCTTATATCAGACCTAAAATGAGGAGAATTATATCTACTAGAAGTTGACAATTGAGTAGTTTTACCTACAGAAATAACCTAAGTATTCATTTCATCCAAAGACTTCCTACATTCATGGGCTGGCCCCTCTTTAGGCCTAAAAACAGATGACATCCCTAGACATCTAAGTTGAACAGCCAGCGTATCTACAAGACTAGGCTTATACTATAGACAATGTTCAGAGCTGTAGGTCAAACCAGTTTTATACCTATTCTTGAATTAGTTCCAATGAAATACTTCCAAAAATGGCATGCATCTATACTGTAAAGTCATTAAGAAGGTAAATAACCTCAACCTTTTAAGTTAAAGACTTAGAGTTTAAACCTCTCCTTAATGATATGCCACAACTAGATACATCAGCATAACTTATTAGAATTATATCAATAATTATAGTATTGTTATATTTCAACAAAAAAATTCAAAACATTTCCATCTTTCAAACCCCAAAGTAAAAGCAATTAAAACATTAGAACATTTCACCTCTTAAAAAATAATAAATGCAAATATATTCCCCTCTTTCACTACTCCAACAGACTACCATTATTCTAATTATTAGATTCCCAAGCATTCTGTTTCCCACACCTAATCAACTAATTTATAACTAATTTCTACTCAACCATGACTAATTCAACTTATATTTAAACAAATCATAACTATACACAATCATAAAGGACAAATTTGAACCCTAATACTTACATCATTCATTTATGAGTTCAACAAATCTATTAGGCCTTCCACCACACTCATTTATACCTATCACACACTCCTAGTACATTTAGGAATGGCTATCTCTCTATGAGCAGGAACAGTAAATACTGACATCC
The DNA here is from genome assembly GCA_028534135.1 of Potos flavus. Lineage (NCBI taxonomy): Eukaryota > Metazoa > Chordata > Mammalia > Carnivora > Procyonidae > Potos > Potos flavus. The sequence continues at coordinate 17,679,794 of CM052893.1, read as the reverse complement.
ACCATAAAACAAAAGCATCTTTAGTTTATATCCTACCCCATGTTACACCTATTCTACTTATTCCTATACTAGTTGTTGAAATCATTGCCTGTCTAGTCAACCAATAGTCTGGCCAAATGATTAACAGCTAACATTACTGTGAAATATCTAATTCACCTAACTGGGGAAGCGACTCTAGTCGTATTATCATATTTATTATTCTTATCCTACTTACTATCTTTGAATTCACAGTAGACTTAATTGGAGCTTATGCATTTATTCTACTGTTAAGCCTTTACTTACATGATAACACTTATAGACCTACAAATGTATGCACATCACATGGTAAATCCCACTCCTCTCTGGGAGCCCTCTCTGCTCTTCCAATAACTTCTGGTCTGGTGATATGATTTCATTTTAACTCAATATTCCTATTATCCTTAGCCGAGATACTAAACATATACCAATACTGACAGGACATCATTTGAGAAAGGACATTTCAAAGCCATCACACACCAACTGTCCAAAAAGGACTATGATATGGAATGATCCTATTTATTATTTCAGAAGTCTTCTTTTTTACTGGTTTCTTCTGAGCTTCTTATCTTTCAAGGCTAGCTGCAAAACCTGAATTAGGTGGTTGTTGACCACTCACTTCTAAATCTCCTAGAAGTATCACTTTTTAATACTTCAGTTCTATTAGCTCCTAGAGTCTCCATTACTTTAGCTCAACACAGGCTAAAAGAAGGAAATTGAAAATGTATATCTTAACTTTCTTCCATGCTAAAAATTATTATTCAAACCATAACACTAATGTCATTAACATGATTATCAAAAAATAACATAATCTGAATTAATACTGCAACTTAAGCCTGTTAATCAGCTTTATCAACTTATTCTCCTGGATCAACTTAATGATAATAGCCTTAACTTTTCACTAATCTTCCATTCTGACTCCCCATCAGCAGCTCTGCTAACATTAATAATATGACTTCTCCCATTATTACTTACAGCCAGCCAATGTCATCTGTCCAAAGAATCACTAACCTGAAAAAAACTGTATATCAAATACTTACTACATTCTTTTTTTATTATGTTCAGTTAGCCACTGTATAGTACATCATTACTTTTTGATGTAGTGTTCAATGATTCATTAGCTACATATATTACAGACATTCTTAATTATAACTTTCACTGCTAAAGAATTGGTCCTATTTTACATTTTATTCAAAGCAACATTAGTCCCAACCCTAACATTACCGACTGAAGAAATCAGACAGAATGATTAAATGAAGGACTTAAATTCTTTTTTTTTTATTTATTTTTTTTATTTTTTAAGGACTTTATTTCTTATTTTATACACTAGTAGGATCACCTCCACTTCTCATCATGCTAGTTTTAATCCGAAATCATATAGGTTCATTACATTTTCCAATACTTCAATACTGAAACCAAACAATACTCAGTTCTTAATTCAACATTTTCCTATGACTGGCATGCATTTTTGTAAAAATATCTCTTTATGGCCTGCACCCCTGATTACCAAGAGCACATGTAGAAGCCCCAATTGCTGGATCCATAATATTTGCAGCCATACCACTCAAACTAGGTAGCCATGGTACACTACAAATTACAATACTAAACCCCTTAACCAATTCCATGTCTTACCCTTTCCTTATATTTTCCTGGTGAGGAATAATTACAACCAGCTCCATCTATTTACATCAGACAGACTTAAAATCACTCAATGCATATTCCTCTGTCAGCCATGTAGCACTAGGGATTGTAGCCATTCTCACCCATGAGGTCACGGAGGAGCTACAGTCCTGATAACTGCTCATGGCCTTACCACAACAGTACTACTTTGTCTAGAAAATTCAAACTATGAATTAATTCACAGCTGAACTATAATTCTATTTAATGGACTGCAGATACCCCTTCCACTAATAGCAGCACGATGACTACCAGCAAGGCTTACCAACTTAGCTTTACCTCCAACAATCAATTTAATTGGAAAACTATTCATAGTAATACCATCATTCTCGAACATTACTATAATACTAATAGGAATCGATCTTGTGATTACTGCCTATATTCCCTTTATATATTAATCACAAAGCAAATAAACATATCATATCAATAATATTAAACCATCATTTACACAAGAATATGCCCTCATAACCTTACATTTATTACCCCTTCCACTTTTATCGCTTAATCCTCAAATTATTTTGGAACTTCTGTTTACTAAAAACATTAGATTGTGAATCTAACAATAAAAATTTGTATGTTGTTTTATCAAGAAAGTATGCAAGAACGGCTAATTCATACCTCCATATATGATAATATGGCTTTTTCAAGCTTTTAACCAATAGACGTATTCCACTGGTCTTAGGAACCAAAAAATGGCTGCAAACTCCAAATTAAACTAATAAATCTATTCACCCCTTCTATATTAACTTTACTATTTATGTTAGTTTTACCAATAATAATAACCACCTCTAACATCTGCAACAATCTATATCCATACTATGTAAAACCTATCATTTCATATGCCTTCATCCCCAGCTTAATTCCCACAATATTCATTTACTCATGCCAAGAAATAATTATTCCAAACTGTTACTGAATAAATTCAAACCCTAAAACTATCTCTTAGCTTTAAATTAGACTATTTCTCTGTAACAAGTATATTAGTAGCCCTTTTTGTTACACGGTCAATTATAGAGTTCTCAACATGATATATACATTCAGACTCCAATATTAACCAATTTTTCAAATACCTACTTATATTCCTTATAACTATACTAATCTCAGTCACAATAATCTTTTCCGGCTTTTCATCAGATGGGAAGGAGTTGGAATATATCATTTCTAATCAGGTGATGCCATGGGCCAAGCTGGTACAAACAGTGCTGCCCTCCCAGCAACCCTATACACCTGTGTTGGAGCTACTGGATTATTATACCAATAGCATGACTTCTGTTTAATTTAAATTCATGAGACTTTCAACAAAGTTTTATACCCAACCTCAATCATGCTAATCTTCCATGAATTGGGACTTTTTTTAGCCACGACTGGCAAATGTGCCCAATTTGGCCCTCACCCATGACTTCCCTCAGCCACAGAAGGCCTAACATCCATCTCAGCCCTACTTCATTCAAGTACAATAGTTGTAGCAGGTATCTTCTTACTAATCCATTTCCAGCAAGATAGAAAATAACAAAGCCATTCAAACCCCAACACTGCCTAGAAGCTATCACCATGCTATTTACAGTAATCTGTGCTCTTACTCAAAATAAGGTTTAAAAAATTGTTGCTTTCTCTACTTGGAAGTCAAGTAGGCTTAATACTACTGACTATAGGCATTAATCAACTATATTTAGCATTTCTTCACATCTTAACACATGCGTTCTTTAAAGCTATGCTGTTTATATGTTTTGGGTCCATTATAAAAAACCTAAATGATGAACAAGACATCTGATAAAAATGTATTTAAATCTAGCAGCAATAGGTAGGATTATGAATAGGTATACCCATAGGAATAGGTAGACTTAATTTCACCATACATTCAGGTTTTTTTAGTGCCAGAATTTTTAAAATGTCAGAATGAACCAATAATATTAGCAAAAATAGGATGATTTGATCATTCAAACATTGTAATGGTAAAATATATAAATGGCTCTATATATTTAGACATCAGAAGTATCGTATTTGATGACAATTGATTATTTTCCATGAATTGCGCTGAATAGAATTTCAGTTTGCATCGTGTCCTCACCTTCACACTGAGGTGGAGAACTCCATTTTCCCATGTAGCACGTTATCCCAGATTCTCCAGATATCCTGAACCCATCTTCACAAATATAATTTAATTTAGTGCCGTGTGCATAAAGCGTGGGTTTAAATGTTTCTTTTCTTTCTTCCGAAGAATGAGATGCTTTCACGAGTCCATGTTCCATGCAAGGTGGTTGAGAACATGGAATCTTTCCTATATGAAGAACAGAGATCAAAGAGTCAAGCACCAATACAAAGCTTACACAGAAAAATATAATCAAATACTACTTGGGATTTTAAAATAAGGACAATATGAACAAATTAAATCATTTAAAACTGAAATATTTGCAACTTGCAAGGATATATGTCTCCATAATATCTGTGCTGCTATCCTCTGAGGTTCAATATGCTTCTTCATTCTTGTCTTGCTCATCATGAGGAGTAAAGAAACATAAAAGGAAATTTTCTCTCATATCTACATAGTAACCCAAAGTTTTTGTCTGTGTTCATTTCACGGAAGCAGTGAATGAATGCTGATTAATTTGTAGACTTAGGTTGTACTTTACTGTTTCAAGATAAAGTGGAATATAGAGAAAGTCTTCCTCTTGTTCATTTACAGAAGGCACAGGGGAGTGTTAACCATGGAAGAACATCATAAAGCAAGTTATGCACTACTGACCAACACAGCGTGGTATTGACCGCCATCTTCCATCTTTGATTATGGGTGTTGGGTAGGGGAATATACTATGAGCCTGGAATATTGTGTTGTGCTATAAAGAAAAGAAATATGGTGAGCGCTGTGTATTGTGTAAGACTGATCAATCATAGACCCATACCCCTGAAACAAATAATACATTATATGTTAATAATAAAAAATAATTAAAAAAAAGAAATGCTCAAATTAATGGGGATATAACAAAGCAATCAGGAGCTAGGTGCAAGAAGCACTCACTAGCCAAATCCGGGATAACTTAAGCTTCAAAGAATAATACTATAATCGATTGTAACAAACTGAATAAAAATTCACGAATCCACACTGATACATTTTTCAAAAAGAAAGAAAAGAATCCTTTTTTTTTTTTTTTTTGAAAGAAAAGAATCCTTAATGCCATCATAGAAGGTCACTATTACATCAAGCCCTCACTCGAAAAATTGGAAATTAAAGAGCAAAAATAAACATTTACCAAATCTTGTTCGGTGAAAGTTTTTTAAAAAAAGTTGGAAAATTAACACTCATCTTTACACAAGAATAACAATAAGCACAGAAAAATTATAGAATTGATCTTTAAAAATCACTACTTTGCAGCCAACAATCAATAATTGGTTATTGGCCATACTAATTGTAGATTAAGTGTTACAAATAGATTCCATAATCATTAGGTGAAAGGTTTTGGATAAATAACATATACACCAATGTTAAGAGTAAAAGCAAAGATAATTTACCATTTAAATGTGAGAAAATTGGCCATCATTTGTGATTCAAATTTAGATAAATTGGTTCCATTGGTGACAGCCAGGTTTCTCATTTTTTCCCGAAATTTTTATTTAAATTCTAGTTAACATGCTTAGAATGACACCTGATTTGATGCAATATCAAGAAACAAGATAACACCTTAAAATTTTTTCTTATTTATATCCTTATTTTCATCTAAGTTTCATGTTTTTGTAGAAACTTAAAATGTTTATAGTCAACTGATTTTAACTAATTATGTAGTGTGAAATGTATGAACATAAATCTCATATTTCAGACTCTTGTCGCTGAATGTTTTCAAAACCCTTTATTCCAGCAAAATCATGAAAATGTTTTTAGATTTGATGATCATTACCAAAGAGGTTTTCATAGGTCTCAACATGTATTAGTTTTTAATATATCTTTATTCTAAAATAATATATTCTTGTGATCCAAAGGTGATATGTGCTAAAGATAGAAAAAAAGGAGAATACTGTTGAGTATTAAGGAATTAAATACCAACTCTGACCACTAACTTTTCTAACTATAGCTATTGTAAATATTCTATTGTGCTTCTGCTGACCTTGTTCTATAAACATTTATTTGGTGTTCAAAGCATGGGGTATGTGTTTTGCGCTTGTGTGTGTTTATACTTGATATCATAGATTTTTTTGTCACTTTTCATGTCATGTTATGATGGTTATACACACAATTAGATTCTACTTTCTCTTTATGATTTAATTTTTATGTGTGCTAGAGAGTCATCTTGTAGGAGATCAGGCATTTCATCATTTTTTCGTATATATATCTATTGGTAGATAAGCAAAAGTAAGTGAAAACTAGTTATATCTTATTACTAACATAGATAGGACGTAGTTAGGTTTTATGTGTTTTTGAAATGATACTATTTTGAAGATGGAGAAAGGTATTTTCTCCCATTTCTGCTGAAACAGAGTCTCAGGAAGCCTCAGAAATGATGGAAGGAGTTTTGAGAAACTTAGGAGAAAGATGGATAGAAGCAGGCACTGAAGTGATTGAACCTAATTTCCTGCCATAGATATTTTATGAATAGGACACACAGCATTTTGGTTTGTCAAGTTTTAATGTGGTGTTTTAAAGATTTTATTTATTTGAGAGGGGGAGAGAGAGTGCATGAGTGGTTGGGGGAGGGGTAGAGGGAAAAGGAGAAAGCAGACTCCCCACTGAGCAATGAGATGGGACTTGATCCCAGGATCCTGAGATCATGCCCATCCATTAAGCCACCTACGCGCCCCTAAAGTGGTGCTTTTAAGAAGTGATTCATTTGCTTTTGTGCCAATATCATGCAGTCTTGAGTATCACAGCTTTGTAATATAGCTTGAAGTCAAGCATTGTGACTACTCTGGCTCTGGTTTTCTTTTTCAACAATCTCCTGGTGATTCAGGGTCTTTTCTGGTTCCATACAAATTTTAGGATTGTTTGTTACAGCTCTATGAAAAATGTCAATGGTATTTTGATAGGGATTGCATTGAAAGTGTAGATTGCCCTGGGCAGCATAGACACTTTCACAATGTTTATTCTTCCAATCCATGAGCATGGAATGTTTTTCCATCTCTTTGTGTCTTCCTCAGTTTCTTTCATAAGTGTTCCGTACTTTCTAGAGTATAGATTTTTACCTCTTTTGTTAGGTTTATTCCTGGTTATCTTATGGTTTTTGTTGCTATTGTAAATGGAATTGACTCTTTAATTTCTTTCTTCACTCACATTGTTAGTGTATAGAAATGCAACTGATTCCTGTGCATTGATTTTGTATCCTGCCATGTTGCTGAATTGCTGTATGAGTTCTAGTAGTTTGGGGGTGGAGTCTTTTGGGTTTTCCACATAAAGTATCATGTCATCTGTGAAGAGAGAGAGTTTGACTTCTTCTTTGCCAATTTGAATGCCTTTTATTTCTTTTTGTTGTCTGGTTGCTAAGGCTAGGACTTCTAGTACCACATTGAACAAAAGTGGCGAGAGTGGGCATCCTCGTCATGTTCCTGATCTTAAGGGAAAAGCTCTCAGTTTTTCCCCATTGAGAATGATATTCGCTGTGGGTTTTTCATAGATGGCTTTTATGATATTGAGGTATGTTGCCTCTATCCCCATATTGTGAAGCGTTTTAATCAGGAAAGGATGCTGTATTTTGTCAAATGCTTTTTCTGCATCAATTGAAAGGATCTTATGATTCTTGTCTCTTCTTTTGTAAATGTGATCTATCACACTTATTTGCTTGCAAATGTTGAGCCACCCTTGCATCCCAGCCTGGTTGTGGTGAATAATCCTTTTAATGTACTGTTAAATCCTATCGGCTAGGATCTTGTTGAGTATTTTGGCATCCATGCTCATCAGGGATATTGGCTGTAATTCTCCTTTTTGATGGGGTCTTTGTCTGGTTTTGGAATCAAGGTAATGCTGGCCTCATAGAAGGGGCTTGGAAGTTTTCCTTCCATTTCTATTTTTTGGAACAGCTTCAGTAGAATGATTTCTTCTTTAATGTTTGGTAGAATTGTCCTGGGAAGCCATCTGGCCGTGGACTCAGTGGAACAGAATAGAGACCCCAGAAATGGACCCTCAACTCTATGGTCAACTAATCTTCAACGAATTAGGAAAGAATATCCACGGAAAAAAGTCTCTTCAATAAATGGTGCTGGGAAAATTGGACCATTCTCTTACACCATACACAAAGATAAGCTCAAAATGGATGAAAGACTTCAACATGAGACAGGAATCCATCCAAATCCTAGAAGGGAACATAGGCAGTAACTTCTTCAACATTGACCACAGCGACCTCTTCCAAGACATGTCTCTAAAGGCAAGGGAAACAAAAGCAAATTTTTGAACTTTTGGGACTTCATCAAGATAAAAAGCTTTTTCACAGTGAAGGAAACAGTCAACAAAACTAAGAGGCAACCCACGGAATGGGAGAAGATATTTGCAAATGACATTATAGATAAAGGGCTGGTATCCAAGATCTATAGAGAACTTTTCAAATTCAATACCCAAAAAACAAATAATCCATTCAATAAATGGGCAGAAGACATGAACAGACACTTCTCCAAAGAAGACATACAAATGGCTAACAGACACATGAAAAAATGTTCAATATCACTAGCCATCAGGGAAATACAAATCAAAACCACAATGGGATACCACCTTACACCAGTTAGAATGGCAAAAACTAACAAGACAGGAAACAAGTGTTGGCAAGACTGTGGAGAAAGGGGAACCGTCTTACACTGTTGGTGGGAACGCAAGCTGGTACAGCCACTCTGGAAAACAGTATGGAGGTTCCTTAAGACGTTAAAAACAGAGCTACCCTATGACCCAGCAATTGCATTACTAGGTATTTACCACAAAAATACAGATGCAATGAAAAGAAGGGGGCCATATGCACCCCAATGTTCATAGCAAGCAATGTCTATGATAGCCAAACTATGGAAGAAGCCAAGAGATGCCCTTCAACAGACGAATGGATAAAGAAGATGTGGTTCTGGTTCATATATACAATGGAGTATTACTCAGCCTTCAGAAAGGATGAATACCCACCATTTGCATCAACATGGTTGGAACTGGAGGGGATTATCCTAAGTGAAATAAGTTAAGCAGAGAAAGACAATCATCATACGGTTTCACTCATATGTGGAACATAAGAGAGCGGAGGACCACAGGGGAAGGGAGGGAAAACTGAATGGGAAGAAACCAGAGAGGGAGATAAACCCTGGGAGACTCTGGACTCTGGGAATCAAACTGAGGGTTACAGAAGGCAGGGAGATGGGGGGATGGAGTAGCTGGGTGATGGGTATTAAGGAGGGCACATGTGATGAGCACTGGGTGTTATACACAACTAGTGAATCACTGAACACTACATCAAAAAGTAATGATGTACTATATCCTTGCTAATTGAACATAATACTAAAAAAATAATTAAATTTAAAAAATAAAAATATCAAATAGATTCAAATGAGAGTATAACATCCTGTAAATGCATGCTCTAAGCATACATACATTTCAATAATTATCTGCTACGGTACCAATGGTCTCAACTATCAAGGAAAAAACTGATTTATTTTTATTCTTTTTATTTATTCATTAAATATTCTAATGTAATATTTTTCCAACTTTATTAAGATATAATTGACAAATAACATTCTGTAAACTCGAGGTGTACAACATGATGATTTGATACACATATACAGTGCTAAATGATTACCATAAGATTAACATTTCTATCATTTCACATAACTACCATTTTTGTGTGTGGTGAGAACACGTATGATCTACTTTCTTAACAACTTTCAAATATATAATAGAGTTTTGTTAACTAAAACCATCATGCTGTACATTAAACTCCCAGAACTTAATCATCTTATACCTGAAGTTTGTACCCTTTGACGAACATCTCCCCATTCCTTGGATTTATTTTGTAATGGAGCATATGTGAGACCTGGTTAAAAAGATACACGTGTATCCATTCCATAGACCCTAACTGAGGCTTACAATGTGCCAGGAATTGACCTAGACATGATTCCATTTGTGATTTAACTTAATTTGTTTATTTCCCACATTATACCTGGTTTTAAAAATATTTACTGGCTCCCCCCAAAAAAAGAAGTGATTCATTTGTCTCTTAGATTATAATTACACCACTCACAGAATACTAAACACATATTCTGACCTATGAAGAAAAATTAGTTAATAGTTGAAAAAATAAACTGAGAATTAGATTAAAAATGAAAAACTCTAAATAAATACACATATTTTAATTTTAGGACAACATTTTCACCATTGTTCTATCCACAAACAGGATATGTCAATTTCCCTTCCCGACAGGTTGCTTGGAATGTATGATGCGGTGTCTTTCTACGATATCCAGATTTACATTCAAATTCAATAATATCCCCTGCTCTTGCAAAAATTCGTTTCTCACTAGTCCATCGTAACTGTATGTTATACATTCTCATGATTTCTTCTGATAGCACACATGCCTCTGAAAGTACAAAAAATGAACAAAAAACATTAACTAGTAAATAAATATTTCCCCCAGAATTTTGGACTTTCAAGTGGAATCTTCCACACTGGTTCAGGGCTTCATTCTCAAAATCTTTTCTAAACCAACTGATTGGAAATCCATCATGCAGATTTAAATCATTTTAAGCAATGAATGACGTAAAAATGAGGTACTATGTTTAGTCTGCAATCATTAAGTGTTATAATCAAAGATTCATAATGTCAATTATGAATTAAATTATGAATTAAAGAATATTTTGCTGCCTGAAGAATTTTTTCAAACTTTATTTCCTCATGTATTAATATTTGATCGCCAAGCATTCAACAGAATGACTGCTTATTAATCCATGATATTCTATTATAAATAGCAAAACATCATATCCACTATACTGATTTTCCCAGGATCCATGAGAACATTAAACTATTTACCTAAGCATTTCGGTGGTTTCGACCACTGTCCATTACTACATATTACATTCCTATTTCCCTGAAGTGCATAGAAGGCTTGGCATTGGTACTCAACCGATGATCCTGGAGCATAAGCTGATAATGGGAATGAGGTAATGTCTCCATTGTCGATAGGCGGAGGGGGCCCACATTTTCCTTTAAAGTTTAGAAGACATTATTTGATTTATTGAAAGGCCAAAGAAAAACAAGTTAAAGCGATAAAAATACAGTACAATACTTAATATCAACACTTGTAATATCCGCTGTCATAAATGACTCACTAAAGAAATTTTAATCACAGAAACTGAAAAGCACACGTTGGAGCCCTTTTTTATCCCACATGAAAGCACACAGAGGCATTAACAAATACATCTGCTTTGCAGTATTGTGATATTAAAAAATGTTTTTCTTTGTGAATAAATGCTGGGTAGATGGGTAGCTAATATAAATGAAGAAACTTTCTTGCTATATACAACACACTACAGCGTCTACTGGATCTCTAGACATTGTTTATTGATTTTCATGTTTATTACAAAAGAAATATCAACTTCTTTAATAAAATTCAAAGAATTACACATTTGTATAATGTAAAAGGGAACTGCTGGCTCCTGTTCTGGACAAGATGAGGTAGAAACATTTCTGCTTATTTCTTCTGTAAAGTATAACTAAAAATCCTGAACATATGGCAAAAGTCCAACATAAGAGACCATGAGAGATGTAGACAAGAAGTCAATCTTTCAAGGACTTCAGAATTCAAGGAATCACACTGCAGTGAGTTATTTGGTTTTTCATTTTGCCTTCTATGGATCCTGGACTAGATACTGAAGAAGACTGTAACCCGGAAATGATACCAAGTTCAGGTAAAAAAAAAGGTCCCAAGAATTTCCTTTGTGTCTTTGGACAAAGGCCTTGGGAAAGGAGTAACCTTGTTGCAAAACAAACATTTTTTAACAATATTTAAATTACCTCAGAAAAATATCATAGAAGAAACCTAAGATCACGCCTCTCCCCACCTTGATCCACAGAAGCCAAGTGAAGAGCTTAGACTTTACACCCTGCATGGTAGTAATGGGGGCCTGATAAATAAAAGTCTTCAATAAAACCCAAAGTCTTGAAACACAATACCCAAAATGTCTAGAATATAATTGAAAATCATTCATCATATCAAGGACCAGAAATAGCTAAAAGAGGAAAGAAAATCAACAGGAGACCACACTAAGATGACACAGATATTGGAATTATTTGACATTGGTTTTTAAAAAGCCAATAGGAAGTATAGAACTGAGAAATATAATAATAAAAAATTTTAGAAACCTACTGGATGGGCTCAATTGTAGATCTCAGATGACGGAAGGATACGCAAGCTTAAATATAGAATACAGATTGCTCGCTTTGAAAGTAGACTGAAAACAACAACAAAAAGTAGATAGAGCTTCAAGGACCTGTGGGAAGATAGCGAAAGACTGGGTACCCAGAAAGAAGTTGGAGATTAAAACAACAAAGCAACTTCCAAAAATAATGGCTGAAATTTTCCCAAATTGGGCAGAAAGCATAAACCTCACACATTAAAAAGGCTGAATAGGATAAACCTAAAGAAATTCATGCCAAGACACATTATAATCAAACTGCTGAAAACTACTGAGAAAAGGAAAAAAATACATATCAAAAGCAGCTAGATAGAAATTATGCAAACCTATATGGGAAAGAGGATTCCAATATCGGTGGGGTTCTCATCTGTCACCCCAGAGCCAGAAAGAAGTGACAACACCTTTCAACTTCTGGAAGACAAGAACTGTTAACCCCAAATTCTATATGCAGAGATACTATCCTGTAGGATTTAAGGGTGAAATGAAGACATGCTGAGACAAAGGAAAACAGAGAATTTGTCTGCAGCAGACCTGTCCTTAAAGAATTGCTCAAGGAATCCTTCAAGTTAAAAGGAAAAGATAACAGAAGGATAGAGACTTCTGGAAGGAAGGAAAAAACGAATGGAATTAATAAAAATGGAGTTGAATATAATATACTATCTTTTTCCTAATGAGTTTATGTTTGATGTTTGTGTAAAATTATATAATTTAATGTGGGGCTCATTATATGCAGAGGAAATACTTAAGAGCTTTATGTTTAAAATGTGGAGAGAGTAAATAGACCTAAATGGAAGCAAGGTTCCCACATTTCACTTGATGTGGTAAAATGTCAATGGGAGGAAGTGATAAGCTATATATCTGCATCTTCATAGCACCAGCAACACTAACAAAACTATACAAAGAGAGCTGTTCAAAAACAATATAGGTATATCAAAACAAAATGATTTTAAAATGTTCCAAAAATCCACAGGGAAAGCAAGAAAACAGGAATGAGAAACAGAGGAAACACACATAAAACAAATAATAAAATGGCTGACACAGCCCCTAATCTATCAATATTTACTTTATGTGTGGACGGTTTATTTTTTTTTAAGATTTTATTTATTTATTTGTGAGAGAGAGAGAGAGAGAGAGAGAGAGAGCACAAGCAGGGGGAGCAGCAGGCAGAGGCAGAGGGAGAAGCAGACTCCCCGCTGAGCAGGGAGCCCGACGGCGACGTGGGGCTCCATCCCAGGACCCTGAGATCATAACCTGAGCTGAAGGCAGAGGTTGTAATTTACTGTTTCAAAATAAAGTGGAATATAGAGAAAGTCTTCCTCTTGTTCATTTACAGAAAGCACAGGGGAGTGTTAACCACATTTGAAAGAACATCATAAAGCAAGTTACGCACTACTGACCAACACAGCGTGGTATTGACTGCCATCTTCCACCTTTACACACAATTTCTTCTGCATCCTGAATTACATAATTTTCTTGACAGAGAACAGATATTTTTTCTCCATCCTGGTAATTCACTGTAGTTGTCATATCTTGGGCATTCGGAATCTGAGGTGGAGGTGGGCATGACTGTGTTGGTAGCTCTAAAAATATTAAAATTATATTTTTTGATTAAAAATCACAGATTAAAAATATCAAAAGTATAATTAAGCAGAAAACTCAAAATGATGTATCATAAGTGATCACATAATAATGGCATGTTCTGGGTTAAAATATGTTCTACTCTTCAGCTCAGAGAGTACTTTGGTGCATCACATTTGACTTATTCTCATGGTTTTCTTTGTACTTTCTTCCTTTCTTTCTTTCTGTGATCAATCTTGCATAGTTTATATAAAACCTCTTCTAATTATTTCTAACCATTAGGATGTTCTAGCTGAATTACTCACTCAGTATTAGGCGCTCAATAAAGACTGCAAGACCTTTTTTTACAGAAGTCCACAATCAAATGTGTTGGGATTGGATTAAAACCTTCACAGGATAGTCTACCAAAGGAAGGTGATTAGCCACAGGAATAATTACATTTAGCTAACCATCAATTGATTTGATACAAATTCTCAGCCAAGAGGAGAATGAAATATGTTCACTAGTGATTTACAGTGTGTTGCTTAAAATCCAAAACTAGCTTGCCCATGCTGTTTAAAGATATATAGACTGACAAACAGTTTAATGGATCAGGCAGACTGCCTTTAGTTACATAACCAGTGGGATATAAAAGACCTCTCTGTAAACTGCCTGAACTCCCATAAAACTGAGACACCTTAGTTGTATCTGGGCAATTAATAATTTGAAGGCAAAGCAGGTCCTGGTCAACTGAGGAAAGACTCTGGATGACTACACCTGGAAGCTTTTGGATCTATGATTTTTGATTTTGCTTTCTTCTGTCACACCATATCTTTATTTAATTAAAAGCTTTCTGTGAGTATACACTGGGAAGTCGTTGAAATCCTTTCAGTTGTCTATATCTTATATTCAATTCAGGGAACTATTTGAGTAAACTTCATTCATGCTACTAATGTCAAATTTTCTACGTTGATATGAGTATTGTATATTTCATCAAAAATATTTCTTCTTGGGACATCTGGTTGGCCCAGTCAGTTAAGCATCTGCCTTTGGCTCAGGCCACAATCCTGGGGTCTTGGGATCAAGCTCCATATCAGGTTCCCTGCTCAGCAGGGAGTCTGCTTCTCCCTCTCTCTCTCTTCCCCTCCCCCCATTCTTGTGCGCTCTCACTCTCTCTCTCTCTCAAATAAAATCAAATATTTTTTCTTATATTTAAGTATCTTGACATATTTTTTCAATGTATTCTCTTCTATGTCTGATGTTCAACCATTTTTTGTCCTAATAATCTGAACTTGTATTTGCTCTTGATAAGTCTTGCCAGAGGTTGATGTATTTACCATTTCTCTAAAAGCTAAATTATTATTCTGCAAACCAAATGTTTATGCTTTTTTTAGCTTCTCATTATAACAATTTATGCTTTAATTATTCATTCCAACCAAGTTCTTTCGGTGCATGTTTTTTTCCTAAATTCTAAATAATAATTCCTAATGCTTTTATTTTGTTCCTTGTTTTACAATGCATGGTTTAAAGCTATAGATATCTTTGCCTTTCTGTGTCCCATAGATTTCAATGTGTACTGCTATCATTGTCATTTTACATAAAGTATTTTCTGTTATTTCTCTTATATATTCTGTTATTTCTATTAACCACCCATTTCATTATATAAGCACATACCTTATAGAAATTCATAAGCTTTCCTTGAAAATTTTATGGAAATAAAAAGAGCAAAATAAGTAAAATAATTTTGAATAGCAATAACATAATTGGAGAACACAAATTAGACTTCCTGACTTATTATAAATCTGTAGTTACCAAAACAATGTGGCAGGAATAAAGATAGATAAACAGATATATGGACCAACAGAAAGTCTAGAAATAGATCAATATTTACACAGTCAACTGATTTTCATTTCAAAGTCTTTTCCACACATATTGCTAGAATTGGCATCTATATATTTTTTAAATCAACCCCTATTTTACGCCAAACTCAAAAAGTAATATAAGATGGATGATATACCTAAATATAAATGCTAAAACTCTAAAGTTTCTAGAAGTTACTGTAGAGCATGTGTGCTTCACTGTATGTAAATATTTCTTATTTCCTTTTAAAAAAGAACTAAAAATATGTTGAACTGTAGTGAGTAGATTGGTCTTTTGTATTGGGTATGACACTACTTTCTATCTATTCTAGGCTTGTGAAAATTGGTTAAAATATTGAAAACAGTGAAATAAGGTATCCTACAGATAGAGACGAGAGATACAAATTATGAAGAGTGGAAAACTGGAATAAAGCCTGTGTTATTCAATTGGAATTGGTGGTGTTAATAAGATACAGAAGTTTCAAGACCAATAAACACATAAATAAATAGATGACTAGAGAGATAATACATACATGGATAGATGCATAAATGGATATATAGATAGATACATACTAGTTATAGGCATAGGTATATTTGTGTATAATAAAAGGAGTTAAAAGCAATGATATCCCAATAGTAATGAGTACACCTACTGCCCAGATGTTAACTTCAGGCCAAGTTTCTGGGTGGTTTGTTATATAGCTGACTAATACACATGATGCAATCAATATTTAGAAACAGTGTTTTGGTTATTTTTTAAATCACCTTCCAGCTTGAAAATTATTTGAATAATAGCTAATTTTTTAAGACACAAAGATCATTCTTTTACAAGTTAGAAATCAAATCATTTCTTGAAAACATTATAAATAAGAGCTTACTTGTGCAGGCTATTTCAGGATCCCATCTTCCATTTATGCAGATTGAGTGCTTATGCTCTGATCTTCCTTTACATTTGTAACTTACGTTGGTGTTATGATCAAATTCAACCTCCTCAAATAACTGTGATAATTTACATTTCTTAAGTTCATTTGTTGCTGTAAAATTAAAATATTCCCTTGAAAAGACTAATTATAAAAATCAAAACAACTACTACATAAAAAATAGCTATAGAGTGCTGGAACAAATAATCCTAAAATTTGTATAGAACCAGAAAAGTCCTGGAATAGTCAAAGGACTGTTGAAAAGAAAGCCAAAGCTGAAGGCATCACAATCCTGGACTTCAAGCTCTATTACAAAGTTGTAATCATCAAGACAGTATGGTACTGGCACAAAAACAGACGCATAGATCAATGGAACAGAATAGACACCCCAGAAGTGGATCCTCAACTCTATGGTCAATTAATCTTCAACAAAGTAGGAAAGAATATCCAATGGAACAAAGACAGTCTCTTCAACAAATGGTGTTGGGAAAATTGGACAGCCACATGCAGAAGAATGAAACTGGACTATTTCCTTACACCATACACAAATATAGACTCAAAATAGATAAAAGACCTCAATGCGACATAGGAATCCATCAAAATCTTAAAGAACAAAAGATCAACTTCTTTGACCTCGGCCAAAGCAACTTCTTGCTAGACACATCTCCAAAGGCAAGAGAAACAAAGGCAAAAATGAACTATTGAGACTTCATTGAGATAAAAAGCTTTTGCACAGCAAAGGAAACAGTCAACAAAACCAAAAGGCAACCAACAGAATGGGAGAAGATATTTGCAAATGACATATCAGATAAAGGGTTAGTATACAAAATCTGTAAAGAACTTATCAAACTCAACACCCAAAGAACAAATAATCCAATCAAGAGATGGGCAGAAGACATGAAAAGACACTTCGCCAAAGAAGACATCCAAATCGTCAACAGACACATGAAAAAAAAAATGCTCCCCATCACTCGGCATCAGGGAAATCCAAATCAAAACCACAATGAGATACCACCTTACACCAGTCAGAATGGCTAAAATGAACAAGTCAGGAAATGAAAGATGTTGGCAAGGATGTGGAGAAAGGGGAACCCTCCTACACTATTGGTAGGAATGCAAGTTGGTGCAACCACTCTGGAAAACACTATGAAAATTCCTCAAAAAGTTGAAAATAAAGCTACCCTATAGCCCAGCCACTGTACTACTAGGCATTTACCCCGAAGATACAAATGTAGTGATCTGAAGGGGCACCTGCACTGCAGTGTTTATAGCAGCAATGTCCACAATAGCCAAACTATGGAAAGAGCCCAGATATCCATCGACAGATGAATGGATAAAGAAGAGGTGGTATATATGCGTGTATATATGTATATACATATGTACATATGCATATATGTATATATACACATGTACACACATGTATATACACATACATGTATATACATATAGATGTATATACATATGTATATGTGCATGTGTGTATGTATATACATTGATACACACATGCACATATACATACATACAATGGAATACTACTCAGCCATCAAAAAAATGAAATCTTGCCATTTGCATTGACATGAATAGAACTAGAGGGGATTATGCTAAGTGAAATAAGTCAATCAGAGAAAGACAATGATCATATGATCTCAGTAATATGTGGAATTTAAGAATCAAAACAGAGGATTATAGGGGAAGGGAGGGAAAAATGAAACAAGACAAAATCAGAGAAGGAGACAAACCATAAGAGACTCTAATCATAGGAAACAAACTGAAGGTCGCTGAAAGAGATTGGGGTGAGGAGATGGGTAACTGAATGATGGACATTAAGGAGGGCATGTGATGTAATAAATACTATTATATAAGACTGATGAGTCACTGACTCTACCTCTGAAGCTAATCATATACTGTATGTTAATTAATTGAATTCAAAATTTTTTAAAAAGTATAAAAAATGCCTATAGAGTCCACAGGCTAATGAAATTAGAATTTATGCTCATAAATTTCACTGAGTCATCCTAATCATATTACATGATGGGCTAGCATGTATGAGTGTAAGTCCTATATCCACTCTTTGAAATATCAGAGATAGTATCTATCATAAAGACATTTTGCACTTTGTGGATTGGAAGACCATAAAAGGGTTGTTTTTTTTTTTTATGATGTACATAGTGAATAATCATCACATATCTGAATTTGGTCCCATATTTGAAATCTGTGCAAATGTTCACAATTATTTGTTTCTTTATTTCAAGTATCTCTATATTATTTTTAATCCACAATCTTAAATATTAAAATAAGAAGTATTTGTGGAAATAGAATATATGAAATTGCCAACTTAAATACATTTTTTTCAAAAATGGTAATGTGATATAATTTTAAAAGTACATCTAAGATGTATTGTATAGGCTATGAATATTTAAGCAAATATTTTATATGATCACCAAAAGACAGAGATATACTTGGAATAAGAAATTGGATGTTTACACATAAAAACTAAAAATAATCCTAAAATTCGCATGGAACCACAAAAGACCCTGAATAACCAAAGATATCTTGACAAGGAAGATGCTAGAGGCATCACAATCCCTGATTTCAAACTACTGTAACAAAGCTATAGAAATAAAACAAATATGGTACTGGCATACAAATAGACACATAGATCAACGTAACAGAATAAGGAGCCCAGAAAAAAAATCCACATATATGGTCAGTTAATTTACAACAAAAGAGCCACGAATATATAATGGGTAAAGGACAGTCTCTTTAATAAACCATGTTGGGAAAATTGAACAGCCACATGCGAAAGAATGAAACTGGACAACTATCCCACACCATACACAAAAATTAACTTCAAATGGATTAGAGACTTAAATTAAGACATAAAACTCCTAAAAGAAAACATAGTAGGCTCCTTGATGATGTTTTTTGGATCTGACTCCCAAGGCAAAGGCAACAGAAGCAAAAAATAAACCAGTGGGACTACATCAAAGTAAAAAGCTTCTGCACAGCAAAGGAAACCATCAAAATGAAAAGGTGACCTACTGAATGGGAGAAAATATTTGCAAATCATGTATCTGATAAAGAGGGTTAGTAGCCAAAATATATAAGGAACTCATATAACTCAATAGCAAAGAAAACCAAATAATCTGATTAAAAATGGGTGGAGGACCTGAAGAGACTTTTTTTTTTGATAGAGAGAGATATAATGTGCACACATGTGAGCAGGGGAGGGAAGGGGCAGAGGGAATCTTAACCAGGCTCCATTACCAGCATGTAGCCTAACACTGGACTCGATCTCGCAACTCTGAGATCATGACCTGAGCTGAAATTGAGGGTTAGATGTTTAACCAACTGAGACACCCAGGCACTCTGAAGAGACATTTTTCCAAAGAAGACATACAGATGGCCAACAGACACATGAAAAGATGTTCAACATCTCAAATTATCAGGGAAACCCAAATCAAAACCACACAATGAGATATTGCCTCATTCATGTGGCTATTATTGAAAAGACAAGAAATAACAAGTGTTGATGAGGATGTGCAGAAAACGGATCCTTTGTGCCCTGTTGGTGGGAATATAAATTCGTACAGCCACTTTGGAAAACAGTATGGAGATTCCCCAAAAAATTAAAAATAGAGCTATCGTATGGTCTATCAATTCCACTTCTAAGTATTTATCTGAAAAAAATGAAAATGCTAATTTGAAAAGATGTGCACCCCAATATTTACTGTAGAATTATTTACAATAGCCAAGATAGGGAAGGAATCGAAGTCTCCTCATGAATGGATATGATACCCATGAATGGATATATCCAATATATCCACGAATGGATAAAGAAGAGATGGTATATAAATACAATAGAATAGATTCAGCCATAAGAAACAATAAAATCTTTTCATTTGTGACAATACGGATGGACCTTAAGGCATTATGATAAGGAAAATAACTCAGACAGATAAATACTATATCATTTATTTATATGTGGAATCTAAAAAACAAAACAAAAACTCATGGCTATAAAGAACAAACTTGTTCTTACCAGAGGTGGGGGTGGGTAAATGGGTGGAGGGAGTCAAGATACAAACTTCAGTTATAAAATAATTAAGTCATGGGGATATAATGTACAGCATAATGACTACACTTAACAATACTGTGCTGCATATTTTTAAGTTACTAAGAAAGTAGATCTTGAGGGGTGCCTGGGTGCCTCAGTCAGTCAAGCCTTTGAATCTTGATTTCGGCTCAGGTCATGATCTCAGGGTCATGAGATCTTGCCCCGCCTCAGGCTCCATGCTGGGCATAGAGCCTGCTTAAGATTCTCTCTCTCCCTCTCCCACTGCCCCTCCCCACCCCTGCTCACACATACGCTTTCTCTCAAAAAAGAAAAAAAGTAGATCTTTAAAGATCGCATCACAAGAAAAAATAAATTCTGTAACTATGTATGGTAATGGATGTTAACTAGACTTATTGTGATCATTTCACAATGTATACAAATACCAAATCATCACCTTATATACCTAAAACATAATGCCATGTGTCAATTATAAATATAAATTAAAATCCACCTAAAAAAAAATTGGTTGTTTAAAGGCATGAACTGTCTTCTGTATATACTCTTAGAATCTTTGAGAAGCCATTTTTTTACACCTGATCTATAATCCAATAATATCATAATGCCATAATAAGAAATTTTTGCTTGCTTCAATATGTTAACCATGGACTACAGAAGCTTTTTATATAGCTATATATTTCAATAACTCAACAAAAATGGGATTCCTTTTTGAAGTTGATAAAATCTCTTTGTAGATCTTTGCCAGTATTTTTAATGGTTTAAAATGCAGAGTCAGGTGAAGATGAACAGAGGAAAGTCAAGTAATTGGCCAAAGAAAAGTAAAGATTTTGTAATGTAACTTAAAAAAAAAAAAGGAGGCTAATTCAAAACAAACTAGAGGCTCAAGCTTAGTCCTATTTTTAGAATGGGCCCAGGGTGTTGAACAAGATAAAACAAAGTATTCCTTAAGGCAGGGTAACTGAAGGAAGATCTATAATCAAGAGGAGTGGTATTGGTCGTCGTCCAATTTTTGTCCAACGTCCAATTTTTGAAAGCCTTTCTTTATTAGGAGAAAATAAACATATGGAGAAGAGTGAAGGTACAAAGTAAACATTGAGAGGGGAAAACAGGAGCAAAACCTAAGATAGCCGAGAAGGTTCTATTAAATTTAATATAGGTAGAAGATTAATGTTAAGAAGGCAAACCCTGAGACCAGGGGAGAGCAATCATTGAAGCAGATGTTTTGGCATAAGTTATGATGAAACGCTGAGAGTTTTCATGCCTGGTATTACCTTGGGTTTTTCCCTTATAGGAAAGAAATGAGGTGAGATCATTTGCGGGGATAGAGGTCAAGAATGAGGTTTGGTCTTGGGGAGACTGACAATACCTTTGACAGGAATGTGTTGAGCAAAATTGCTAATAAGCAACAAAATGCGTTGATCTAGTTAACAAACTCCTATCAAATGTCTCCTCTATGTCAGCCAGTCTTCTGAGTTTTGAGAATAGTCAGTGAACAAAACAAGTACGAATCCCAGCTGTCATGGAGAGATTGAGTCTAAACTCTATCTTCTCCTGGGATTCATAAATGCCTAGAAATCAGATGAAAAAGTAAGACTGCACATCCAGGGCTCTTTTCGAATGCAGAACCCAGGAAAACTCTTGGAAAGAACTCTTTCAAAGGGAAAAGTGAAGGAGAGCGCCCAAGATTCTCCAAGTTAGGCCTTCAAGGATGGGATGAGTCACACTTACACAATAGAATTTTTTTCCTAGCCCATCTTCGACTGCCTCCCTTGACAGAGTTATGCTCCTGATGGAGAAAGCCTGCCACCCACCCTCCCACCCTCCAGCTCATGCCCTTCTTTGTGCTGCATTTGAAACAGGCTGAGGAATCATCATTGTTAGAAGCTTTGAGAGAAGCAAGATTCCTATGGGAGGAATGGAACAAATGGGTATTTTCTCAACTTCACTTCTTTGTTTTCCGGGGTCTGAAAGAGTGCTATATAAAATAAAAAATGGTATTTATGTAAAGATAGTTATATTTTCCTGGTAATTGGTGCTCATGTTTTAATCATATATATACCGGCAAGTAAAATTTAGCTTCACACTTATAAACAATGTTAACATCAGGGACAGAAAGATTCATAAATTCAATTACTAATTAATATTTTTCCTCTGTAGATATTGAACTATAAACAACAAATGTTTGAATTCATTAAAATTTAAGACCTGACATTTTCACAAATAATCTCTAAATTTCAAAAATGCTGTTATATCTGTATATATTAGGAAATGCTATTTGGAGTGCCTGAGTGGCTCAGTCGGTTAAGCATCTGCCTTCGGCTCAGGTCATGATCCTGGGGTCCTGGGATCGAGCCCCGCATTGGGCTACCTCCTCATCGGGGAGTCTGCTGCTCTCTCTACCCCTGCCCCTCCACCCCACTTGTGCTCTTGCTCACTCTCTCTCAAATAGATAAAATCTTTTAAAAAATTTTTTTAATTTTTTAAATTAAAAAAAAGAAGTGCTATTCTCACCAACACACTGAGGAAGTTGGGTCCACATTCCTCTAACACATGTAATTGATCTGTGTCCAATCAATGTAAATGTTTCTCTGCAGCTGAACTCCACTGAAGCTCCATGGTGATAGGGAGGGGCAGAAAACTCAACAATATAGCCATAATCAAGTCCAGGTATAGCTCCACATGTACTGCCCTCTGTAAAAATTCCACAAAAATATGTTTATCTTTAAAATATAATTCATGTGGTTGTATGAATATAAAAAGTATTGATTTAATTGAGTTTGAA
This sequence comes from Potos flavus, assembly GCA_028534135.1. Classification (NCBI taxonomy): domain Eukaryota; kingdom Metazoa; phylum Chordata; class Mammalia; order Carnivora; family Procyonidae; genus Potos; species Potos flavus. The sequence goes on along the minus strand of CM052893.1, from coordinate 17,656,556 downwards.
TATTCATGATTTTTATACATTACCAATACATATAGGCAACGTTGTCCATTTTCCATCAACACATTGAATTTTATTAGGACCCTTCATCAAAAATCCAGGATTGCAAACATATTCCACCAATTCATTGTGTTCATAATTTTCTTTGTTTGTTTCTTTAGCCTCCCCATTGGGGAGCTGAGGAGGTGTGCCACAAGATTTTACTAGCTCTACAGTAGAAATACTGTGTAAATAATGGTGACAGTGTCTATTTTGTATCTTAGAAATCCACTAAAACAGAGAGATTTTTTCTTTAATCAATTATTCATGACATAATTTATTATAGCATTCTTAAGCAATAAAAAAATGGGGTTTACAACAAATTCATTTCCTAATTCTATTACTTATATTGAACTAGCCTATTAGAAGTATATTCAAGCCTTGAAGATACATTCAATATACATAGGCATAAATCTGGCTAAAGACATGTAAAACTGATAAACTGAAAATGAGAAAACATTACAGAGATAATCTAAAGTCCCAAATAAGAGAAATATAGTTCAGAAAATTTAATATTGCTAAGATATCAGTTTTCCCCAATGATCCAATATTACCAATATAGATCCAATATTACCCCAATCAAAATCACTGCAGGTTTTTTTTGGTAGAAATTGACAAACTGAGTCTAATATTCACATGGAAATGCAAAGAACCTAGAATGGCTTAAAAAATGAGAGAGAAGAAAAGTTTGAAGGACTAACATTATGTGATTTCAATACTTATTACAAAACAGTAATTAAGAAGTGGTGGTTTGGGCATAAATACAGATGATAAAGAACAGGACGGAGTTCAGAAATAGACTCACATCTATATGGACAAATGATTTTTGACAAAGCTGCAAAGGCAATTCAGGGAAAAATGACCATTTTTTTCTACAAATTAATGTAGAAGAACAATTGGATACCCATATACAAATCAAATCAGAGCTTTGATTCTATCATATCTCATATTCATATCTCATATACAAAAATTAACTAAAAGTAGAGCATAGACCTAAATATAAAACCAAAACCTTTAGAAAACATAGGAGAAAAACTCTGTGAACTGAGATTAGCAAAATGTCTTAGATATGACACATAAAAAAAAACTAAAGACACAAAAAATATTTTCTGACTACCTTACAATCCTATAAACATAAGAAATTTCAAGGGTGGATTACAAACCTCGGTAAAGTCCTGAATTCAGTTTTGAAAGTATAGTTCAGACAAACAGGAAAAAGTAACAAAAAAATATGTTCAATGACCTAGATATTCTAAAGATGTATACAAACCAATTAGTAAATATGGCTGTACAGTATATTAATCATATTGCATGCAACATTTTACCGAAACTTTTTTTTTGAAGTACCATCATTTGAGACAAGAGACAAGCACTTGATCAACATATTTTAACTTTGATGAAGCCATATATGTGAAGGACTTGACCGAAAGTTGCTTAATATTGTTTAGACACAATCAATGAAATGAGTTAAAGCCAATGCTATTAAAAATGTCCAATACTAATGGCAGAATTGTAGGCAAACAGAAAAATGACAAAAGTCCCTTCGGTGTCAGACACCCTGTAAGTATCTATGGATACTTCTACTACATATTTCAATAAACAACTGGAGATTAATTTCTAACTCTTGTTTCAGCAATTGTAGAATAAATATTCACCTTTACATGTTGGAAAATTAGGGGACCATCCAAAGTGGTAACACTGAACCGAATCTGGTCCAACTCTTGTGAATCTGTGTCTGCAGGAGAATTTCAATGTGTCTCCAACTTTATATTTGTCTTTTTTGGGCTCAACAATTAAGTATTTTTCTATTAGAGGAATCTCACATTCTCTTTCTATTAAAAAAAAGGTAAAAGAATTTAATAAGTGTAATTAATCATTGCCAAAGTAAATTTTACGTATGTCACATAATAAAGGGGGGGCAAGGTATTACATATACAGAGGAGCTTGTGATAAATTCTCTTCTTTGAAAACTGTTATGTATTACATTTTATACGCCCTCTAAATCCATACGGGACTCTGAGAAACATCAAGGTGTTGAACAGCAATAAATGTGTCCTAAAATTTATTTGTAAAGTCAGTTTGCCTATACTGGATCTGATTTTTATCACTGACATTTATAAAATCTAATGTTATATTTTTTTAGACTTTCAAAACAGAAAAGCATTGTCTCACATTAAAAAAACTTCATGCTTAATTTTTAAATTGCACACTTAAATAAAAATTGGTATTTTTTTATCAGAGAGATCATATGATAATTGTCTTTCTCTGATTGACTTATTTCATTCAGCATAATACCCTCTAGTTCCATCCACGTCGTTGCAAATGAAATAAAAAAAGATCGGATCGGGAAGGAGACAAACCATAAGAGACTCCTAAACTCACGAAACAAACTGAGGGTGGCTGGGGCGTAGAAGGGTAGGGATAGGGTGGCTGGGTTATGGACATTGAGGAGGGTATGTGCTATGGTAAGTGCTGTGAAATGTGTAAGCCTGAGGATTCACAGACATGTACCCTGGGGCAAATAATACATTATGTGTTAATAAAAAATAAAATTTTTTTTTAGAAATTGGTATTTTTTTAATATAATTGGGGACCTAGAACTCTAAAGAGAAACATTTCTAATGTATTTTAGTTAGACGAACATTTAAAAAGCTTAATCGATACTTTATAAGTGAAGAAATCAAACTGAAACGCAAAACAAAATGAAGAAACGTGTTCAAGGCCACATAGGCATATTCTAGGTGTCCTGAATATTTATGCAACATACAACTACCTATTCTTATTATACCTATAATTATAGTAACTGTTAATAAATTGTTAATTGTTCTGATTCAAATTAGGAAGGTATAAAATTATTCCTTAAAATGTGTGATATTTGTGACATTGTTAAGTATTATCAAAAACTGCATTTTTCTTATTAGGAATCCTCCTATCTTGCTAACTAATTTATAAAATTAAAAACTGAAATTTAAAAATTAACATCATACTAAAAAGAATATTCATACTATCTAAAGTCAAGTATTTATACATAATCATAAAATTAGAGGTAAGACAACTATTTTTAAAAGTAATACCACATGGGGTGCCTGGGTGGCTCAGTGGGTTAAACCCTCTACCTTCGGCTCAGGTCATGATCTCAGGGTCCTGGGATTGAGCCCTGCATCGGGTTCTCTGCTCAGCAGGGAGCCTGCTTCCCCCTCTCTCTCTGCCTGCCTCTCTGCCTACTTGTGATCTCTCTCCTCTCTGTCAAATAGATAAATAAAATCTTAAAAAAGAAAAAAAAAAAAAAGAATCTTCCCTTTGGTGTCTGATTTCCTCTAGCAATATTCTGCACTTCCCATCCACCATATTCACACAAACGTCTTGAAAGAGTTAGGACCACATGCTGTACTGAAGTTCTTACTGATCATTTTCCTTCAGTAAACTCTTATTTAGGTTCCGCACCATGTAGTCCTTCCAAAACTATTTCTGTTACAGTTATTGCTGGCCTCCAAGTAGCCCAATCTGTCATATTTTCAGTCTTCTAGATAGACGTATCAACTTATTTAGTCTACAACCAAAGCAACCTATTGAAATACTAGAACAAGTGCACATTTTAAAGCCTGTTACGGATGAAGAGAAGTCAACAAAGCTTCAACTAGGCTTGATATGTTGCCCTAAGAGACATGCTTAGCAAGTAGTGGAATTAGAATGAGATCCCATCCAGGCTGACCCACAGGCTCCTGGCGTATTTTCTCTTCCTTTAGTCATTTTCTTCTCTCCATTTCTATGACAACATCCATTCTTACATTTTTTTTCCTCCCAATTTTCACGTCCTCCATATTTTCTATCTACATTGCTACCTATTCCTCTTCTGTCTGACACCTAAGTGTTAGGATGCTTCAGGGCTCAGTCCTGAGCTCTCTCTTCTTGTCATTCCATATTCTTTTTGCACGTTCTACGTCCGCTCATTTTTCTATACATTCAAGCTCTCTTTCTCATTCTGGATAGCTGTTTGGCAAACACAAAAGAGATTCATGCAATAGTCCACAGAACTTGTCAAAGTCAGAAAATAAAGAGCTCCTCTTGGGACCTGCAGAAATTAACTCTCAAGGTGAGAGGGGTAAAACAGAAACTCAAGAGCAAAATAGCTGAGGAAGTTGTCGGAAACTACAATGTTCCTAAGGAGAGCTAAGTTTAAAATAATTTGAAAGCTTGCATTTAGTAAAAAAAAAAAAAATTATACTTTAATCACATATCTGTGATGTATATGATCCATCGGAAACATTACATTAAGTACTATGTTAAAGATAGAGTATTCTCGGGGTGCCTGGGTGGTTCAGTGGGTTAAAGCCTCTGCCTTCGGCTCAGGTCATGACCGCAGGGTCCTGGGGGGTCCTGGGATCGAGCCCCGCATCGGGCTCTCTGCTCGGTGGTGAGCCTGCTTCCCCCTCTCTCTCTCTGCCTGCCTCTCTGCCTACTTGTGATCTCTCTCTCCTCTCTGTCAAATAAATAAATAAAATCTTAAAAAAAAAATAAGAGTGTTCTCTTTGGGTTTCAGAACACCTTCTCTTCCCAGTTGACATTAAATCAGAAGCATTCACCTTGATTTTAATTATTGTGCCTTAAGAATATCTCCAGATAATTCAAATTTTTTTAAAAGGAACACATAGCATTTTTAAACTCAGTTTTCTTTTTACAAATCTTATTTTCAGGCAACTGATAACTGCTAGTTAAAGACAAAAAGTGGCTTTTTTTTTTTTAATTGAAGTATAGCTGACAATAGTACATTAGTTTCAGGTGCACAACATTACAGATTTTTTATCCTATAAAAAAAAAAGAAAGAATACCTGAAAAATGGGTACTTACCATAACATGTGGGTGTATCAGACCAACCACTCCTACCACAGACTATGGAGCCTGTGGTGTGCCCAAGTCTGCTTTCATATCCTTCGTGGCATTCAAAGTTCAGCTGGTCATTGAGCTGAAACCTTGTGCCACCGCTTTTGAGTCTGGCATTCACGAATACTGGCATATCACAAGATTCTAATTCATAACAGAATTGAAGATTTTATTTATAATGGTAGTTCATGAACAACCTAACTTAGTAAATCCCATCCCTAGAACAAAAAGCTTGATCAATTAGTATGGGCTAATGAATTAAACACTACACAAAATTAATCTAAAAAGACCCGCAATAAATCGTTGTCTTCAAATAGTTACCAGAAGTGAAGACAATGTTTCTTTCTTTTTTCCTTTTTTTTTTTTGAAGACAATGTTTCTAACAGCATTTTCTCGTCATTAAAACCCTCTGAAAATTTATGTTAGGAACATTTTTCTCGATTCAATTATACTTACACATTCATAGCCTGCTAGTAACAAAAAGGGCCATTATAGTTTATAATACTTTTTTCTAGGAAACTGGAATAGCATTTTGTGAATTGAGATTCCAGACTGCTTAGCAGTTACAATACATGTATTAGAAAAAAATGGGTAATTAAATAAAAAGATTGATGTGTTTATTATGTTAAGACATTTTCTCTAAGAAATCTTGAAATGGAAAATAAATTACAATTAAATCAAATCACTCTACTAATACCTTTGGCAAAGTTCAAATTTGAGTTCTGGAAGGAGGGAGGAGAGTGGTCAAAATCAGAAACATGGTTATGCTGGAATATTTGTTAAAACTCAAACGTTTCCTTCAGTGGGTTAAAGCCTCTGCCTTCGGCTCAGGTCATGATCTCAGGGTCCTGGGATCGAGCCCCGCATCGGGCTCTCTGCTCAGCAGGGAGCCTGCTTCCCCCTCTCTCTCTGCCTGCCTCTCTGCCTACTTGTGATCTCTCTCTCTGTCAAATAAATAAATAAAATCTTAAAAAAAAAAAAAACTCATTGAAATCAAAATCTATGTGTCATTGGTGCTTGTCTGTTTGCTTTTTCTATTCTATAAATATTAACTAAAATGCATGGAAAAAAGAATACTCATGAGCAATTTGTACTTAGGAAAGCTTCACCAAGGATAGGAAGATGAACTGCGTAAGGATACCATTATTTTACAGGTGGAATGAAACTGCTCTGTGGTTATCTCCAGGCATGCCTAGAATTCTAGTGCTAACCCCCGGCCAAGATAAGCATGGGATGTGTACCTAGTGATTTATAATTTGCTGTTTAAGTATGAAACTCCCTTGGAGACACCCTGCACAAGCGTGTCTACATTTTGGAAGAATATACAGATTTGTGGTTTATGCCTGGTTTAACTGGTTGCACAGACTAGTTTTAAGTACACAAACATAATGATATATGAGACCTCTTTATAAATTTGTGCTTTAACCTGCCTGAAATTGAGACACCTTGCATATATCTTGGTGGTTTTGAACCGACGGATGAAGAACATCCTGAGACATGAGGCGGGATGGCTGTGCTTGTGAGGGTTCAAGCTCCCCTACAATTGCCTTTGTTTCTTCCTCCTGTTGGGCTGTGTCCTTAACCTTTACAAAGCCTGATGTAAATCTATGCTGTGGAGTCTTGTTAATCTTTTTAATCATCAAATACTCTATAATTGATGTAATAACCAACAGAACCTACAAAAATAGTACCAAACTAATAGTAAATTAAGCAAGATCATGATAAAAGGTCAACACATTAAATGACATTGTATTTCCATACAATAGTAATGGGAAGTGGAAAATCAAAATTTGAAATAACATTTGTAACAGTATTAAAAGAAAAAGCCTGTGCCACAAAAGGAAAGATTTAACAAAACCTGTATATTACCTACAGTGTGAAAATTATATAACTTTCCTGAGAAAAAATTAAAGGAGGCCTAAATAGAGAGCTAAACCAAGTTCTTAAATTGAAGGAAAAAATATTTTTACAATCAACTATCCCTAAAGTGACATACAGATTCCCTGAATTCCAGCGAAAATCCTAATAGGCTTGCTGTAGAAATTAACCATACTGAAACTCAAAGAAAAGGGAAAACAGCTAGAAAAGCCAAAACACATTAAAAATTAATGTATGAATTTTCTACTGAAGCTACCAAAAAAAATCCACATATTTACAGGGTTAAACAATACTAATTTACTTCTCAAAATTTTGTCAGTTCAAAATCTGACACTGGACTTAAATCAAAGTGTTACAGGGCTATGTTCCTTTCTTGAGACTCCAAGGAAGAATCTGTTTTCTAGTTTTTTCTGGCTTCTAGAAACTTCTTGCACTGCTTGGTTCATGGTGTCTTTCTCCATCTTCGAAGCCAGCAACTGTCTCTCTCTGATCCTTCTTCAACCTCAAGTATCCCTCTGTCCATCTATCTGTCTGTCTTTCTCTCTTTCTCTGTCGCTCTCCATCCCATCCCCTTTTCCATGTGGTATCACCCCGAGCCCATTTAGAAAATCAAGAATAACCTCTGCATTTCAAGGCCTTTAACATTAATAATATCTGAAAATTTCCTTTCTCCATGTAAGATACTATAATCACAGGAACCAGGGATTAGATATGGACATCTTTGGGGGAGGCCATTTTTCTACCTTCCACAATTAACAAATTGGAGGACTCACATTACAGTAATCAAGGTAGGGCATAATGAGGTAAGGATAAATATAAAAATTATAAAAATAATAAAATAAAAAATAAATAAAAATAAAATAAAAAATAATATAAAAATATAAAATAAATATAAAAATATATTTTAAAAAATAAATATAAAAAATAAAATATAAAAAATAAATAAAATAATAAAATAAAAATAAATATAAAAATTATAAAAATAAAAATTAGTGGGAAAGAATAAAAAGTCCAGACACAGACAAAAATGCATACACACCTATATTCAATGGGTTTCTGACAAATATGACAGGTTACCCAGTGAGTAAAAGGATACCATTTCCAACAAATTGTGCTAAACAACTGAAAATCCATATGAGAAAAAGAGATGAACCCTATTCCATACACAAAGTACCTGGAGATCAATTATAGACATGAATGTAAAAGCACATATGTAAACGTCCCAGAAAAAAAAAAAAGCATGACAAATCTTTGCAACTTTAAAGTTGGAAAAAATGTCCTATGTAGAGCATAAAATAAATAATTAAAAAATACGTCGATTTGGATTTCATCAAAAGTTAAGGCATGTGTTCCTGGAAATAAACTGTTAGAAACTCAAAATATATGACACAAAATGTGAGAAAATATTTGCAAATCACATACTTGATAAAGGAATTGTTTCCCAAATATCAAAGTATATATTACAACTGAATTATAAGATAAACTACCTACTTAAATTTGGGAAAAAATTAAGTTTCACAAAAGGAGATATAACAATGACTGATAAGCAGATGAAAAGATGTTTACCATCATTAGCCAACCTGCAAAATAAAATTAAAGCAAAACCATATACCACACTATGTACATCATAGTGGTTAAAATTTAAAACCTGACCATCTTGTTAATAAAGATGAGAATCAACTGGAATTTTCATATATTGCTGATGGGAATGAAAAAGGCTATTTAACTTGAAATTCAGCATGGCAGCTTCTTACAGATTTTTAATCATGCATATAACCCAGCAATTTTCCTTTTAGGTATTTACCACTTAGGTAAATATATGGTCATTCAAAGACTTGAATTCAAATGTTCACAAGTAGCTCAATCATAATTGCCAAAACCTGGGAAAAAATTGCCAAAACCTGGAAATACCCCAAAAGTCCATCAATATTGGAATGGATAAACAAATTTTATATCCATATAATCCTACACAAGTCCATGATGGAAAGCAATGAGCTACTGCAAGAAACAACACAGAAGAATGTCACAGACATTATGGGAAAAGAAAGCAGCCAGATTTGAGAATCCATTTGTATAAAGCCATTGATACGCAACTGTGGAAAGGAAACTCTAATCTGTAATAACAAAAAGAGTATTAGTTGCCTGGTGTGGTGTTGCTAGGGGAGACTTGCTATAGCCCATGAACCAGCACCAGCTCCTCTCAGTCAAATCTAGGAGCCCCCTGGAGAACACTAATTTCAACAATTACACATGGACAAGAGAGCCTTTGTAGAAGTTCAGTTCAGCAGAGAAGCTCCAGCACATCGTTGCAGCAAAAGAGCCAAGATCGGTTGCTTTGAAGAGGGTCAATCTAGCTTTACCACTGAGATCTCTCCCACAAGGTGGCATGGCCTAGTGCCAGGAGAGGGCTTCTCAGCGCATGATGTCTCCCACGGGTGAAAGGGACGGTGTGTGAACGAGCACAAGGCTTCCCAGCTATGTGAGATGCTGCCAAGGAGGCCCATTTCCCTCTTGCTGCATCCAGAGTACTGATCCATGAGCTGTGCAGTTGGGGAGCACTGAGCAGCGGAGACACCAGCAAGCAGTGCTTCAAATGAAATACATTGGAGAAATCAAAGGACTTTTTTTCTAATCTTTTACTTAGAGCCAAACTATATTTTCAAGTTTGAAGTGAAATTCTTGTAGACGGCCTATATTTCAGTCTTGTTTATCTGTCCACTCTACTGTAGTTAGTCTTTCTTTTTTTTTAAGATTTATTTGTGTATTTATGTATTTATTTATTTATTTATTTATTTATTTACCTTAGAGATAGAGTGCATGAGCGGAGAGAGGGGCAGAGGGAGAGGGAGAGAGACAATCCACAGATTCCACAGCTGAGCGCCGAGCCCCAACACGGGTCTTGATCCCAGGACCCGGAGATCACGACCTGAGCCAAAATCAAAAGTCAGTGGCTCAACTGACTGAGCCACCCAGGTGCCCCTGTCTGTCTTTTAATTAATTATTTATACTATTGGGGCACCTGGGTGGCTCAGAGGATTAAGCCTCTGCCTTCGGCTCAGGTCATGATCCCAGAGTCCTGGGATCGAGCCCCGCATCGGGCTCTCTGCTCAGCGGGGAGCCTGCTTCCCTCTCTCTCTCTGCCTGCCTCTCTGCCTACTTGTGATCTCTCTCTCTGTGTCAAATAAATAAATAAAATCTTTAAAAAAAAATTATTTATACTATTTACATTTAAAGTAATTATTGTTATGTCCAAGTCTGTGTCAGCCATTTTATTATTTGTTGTGTGTGTGTTTCCTCTACTTCTCATTCCTGTTTCCTTTTCTTGCCTTCCCTCTGGGTTTCTTCAACATTTTAAAACAATTTTGATATATCTGTATTGTTGACTATGCTTCTTTGCACAGTTTTAGTAGCACAGTTTAGTAGCACAGTTTTAGTATTAATTCTAAGTATTAATACAGACATATACAGCTTATCACTCCCTCCTGGTATTGACACGTTACTACTGCAAGTAAAATGTGGAAACCTCGCTTCCATTTGGCTTTCCCCACATCTTAAATTTTGCATACAATCAATATGTCTTATCCGCTATCACTTATTGTGTTAGTCACATCCAGGCAGGGAACAGTCAGCTATTTCTACCAGTGAGAATTAAATACAGGTAATTATTTGCAAAGGTGTAGAAAAGTCTGCAAGACCAAATGGGAGGGTGAAATAGCTGGAAAACATAAAGAGCAGTAAGTATAATATCAAAAAGCAAAAGATTCTACTGCTTTCAAGATGGCACCAGGAGCTTACACCTGTTGCTCTATTGTTGGGTCTACTGAAGAACAAGAACAGACTAGCAGGACTTCCGAAACTGGTATTTCCTCTGGATCACCCAATCTTCACCTGAATACGCTGTATTCAGGTAGAGCCAGAATGATCTTCCTCGTTTCTGATTTCCTACTACTGCTTCTATAGGCAAAACTCAATGAAAACCAACAAAGAACAATGGGAAATGTGGTTTATATGCTCTAAATCTTAAAAATACATAACACTGTATAGAAGTTTGGTTGGGCATTTGATGACATCAATGAAATAATCAACATAGTCCACCACTGTCCATGACAATAACAGTAGTGATAGTTCCACACAGCATGATCAAACTTGCCTTCCTGTAATGAAGATGCTTGTGTTCTCTTCCTGTAAATGGGAGTCAAAACTTCCAAGAGTCATCCTATTGATATTTGGTGACGTTATTACCTTACTTATTTAGTCTCAATCCCACAGAGGTATTCTGCATCTTAAAAGCTAATTCAATTCTCTTCACAAAAGCATAAGGTCAAGAAAGAGAAAACGGTTAAAAAATATACAAATATATCTATAAAAATCAAAACAGAAACTATACTGCCAGAGTCCTTATGTAAGTTATTGACCATTAGGCTGTGGTTGGTATTAGTAAAGGTTTTTCTACATCCCGTTATATGTTTCCTTCCTTTTCAACCAGCATGTAAACTAGCCCAGGTCCTCTACCTGATGGGGTTAACCAAACGTCATTTCCAGATTGACAGGGTCTGTAGCAACCTTACCATTTAGCAGGTTGCTGATGTCTTCTATTAATCTTTTTTGATACACAGAGAAGTGTAAAGGAGAAGCCTCAAAGAATTTTCTGCATTCAAATATATTTTCCCTGCTCTGATCATGTAGCAATAAACAATGACCTTTGGCAATTCAGTCAATATCCTAGCCTGTGTGCAGAATCCTCTCCTATGCCTATTAGGTCAATGACACAAGAGGCCCAAGGTAACAACAGAGTTACCATCAACTTCCAGTAAAGGGAAATGGTGATTTGGTCCTGGTGAAAGCATTGTATCTTACGACCTACCTTCTAAACTAGCAGAGTACAAAGCTGTGATCCTGGAGAGAGAATGTTATTAGTGATTAAACATCTTAACAGATGCAGATATAATGATATTTTAACACAAATTCTTGGTCAAAAAAGAAAATACGATAAACAAAATTCTTCCAAACACAAAAAGAAGGAAATTTCTTTAAGCAAACAAAACAGAGCTGTTGCAATACTATGCTGCCAATATGCTACAATTCCAATTTACTTGCAACAATGTTAGCAAGTTGTGATATTGTGATTTATAATAATATATATTTAGCCTTTGTCCCCACATCTGACACCGAGCTCTTAAAATTCTTGGAATTTTCCAAACGAAGAGTGTGATAAAGGTGTCTATAGTTATATTAATGAGGTGGCTTTTGGAAACACCAAGGGTAGGTTCTGGTTGCCAGAGTAACCAGCCCTATCTTCAGAGTTGCAACATGGCCCTTCTATCCGTCCCCCACCTCTAGGTAGGGGGAGGGGCCAGAGGTTGGATCTATTGCCAGTGGCCATTGATTTAAGCCTTACAAAAATTGATGAAAGGAGTCTCTCAAGTTAAAACAAAGTATCTTTCACAGTACCACGAAAACATAAAAATAAACAACACACTATAAGGTTAAGTATAGTCAGATTCAAAATACTCTGAAACTATAATATGGTAATGTATTAACCACTTCTTTTTTTTTTTTTTTTAAAGATTTTATTTATTTATTTGTCAGAGAGAGAGAGCACAAGCAGGCAGAGTGGCAGGCAGAGGCAGAGGGAGAAGCAGGCTCCTTGCCAAGTAAGGAGCCCGATGTGGGACTCGATCCCAGGACCCTGGGATCATGACCTGAGCCGAAGGCAGCTGCTTAACCAACTGAGCCACCCAGGCGTCCCCTAACCACTTAATTCTAATATAAAGGCTGAAAGACAAAAGGAATAAAAATAAGTATAACAATAATTCGATGGATATAGAAAATAAAAAAAAGTAAACTGTGACATGAAAAACATATAATATGGGAGGGAGGAGTAAAGGGTAGAATTTTTACACAAAGTAGAGGCCGAATTGTCACTAGCATATGAGTGTTATGTCTATAAGATGTTTGAAGTAGACCTCATGGTAACCACAAAGCGAAAACCTACAGTAGATATACAAAAGATAAAGAGAAGGGATTCAAAAGATACCAAGATGAAAAATCATCAGTTCATAAAGGAAGCCCATGAGAGAGGAAGAAAGGATTAAAGGAACTGCAAAACAGCCCATAACAATTAATAAGATCACATTAGTAAGTCCTTACCTATAAATAATTACTTTATAAGTGGATTAATTTTCTAATAGAAAGATACAGAGTGGCTGAATGGATTAAAAAACAACAACGAAACCCTAACTATATACTACCTACAGGAGACCCACTTCAACTTTAAAAATACACACAGAATCAAGGTGTAAGGATGGAAAAAAATATTCTGTGCAGCTGAAATCCAAAAATAAGCAAGGGTTTCTATACTTAGATAATACAGACTTTAAGTCGAAAACACTACAATAAACAAAACAGGTCGTCATATAATAAGAATGAGGTCAACTCATCAAGAAACTATACAGTAGTAAATAGATATGCACCCAATATTGTAGCACCTAAATGTTTTAAGCATTATAAAAAAATCTGAGGTGAGGTATACTCACTGCAATAATAGTAGGGAACATTAATAGTGCGTTATCAACAATGGATAGATAATCCAGATTGCAAGTCAATAAGGAAACAATGGACTTAAACTACATTTTAGACCAGATGGAATTTATAAACAAACATGGAACATTGTATCCAACAGCAACAGAATACACATTCTTCTTAGCTCACATGCACATTCTACACGAGAGGTCAGGCTATTATTTATTAATGAGCAAGAAAACTACTCATGGCCTTTCATCTCAATCTTTTTTATTTGTCTCTTATGGAGAGGGGTGGTGTAAGTCTTTGATCTTCCATATATCTTTTAAATCAGCTTATCAAGTTCCTTTTAATAACCTTGCTTATTTTTATTTGGAATTACCTTTAAACTTCATAATTTATTTTAAAAAATTCATAGCTTTATGATGTTGGTGCCTTCCTATTCCTGAATGGTATAAAATATAAATGTATTTAGGTCTTTTTGAATGCCTACTGATTATCTTCTATTGTATACTTTGGGGAAGTTTTTAGGTTTTGTGAGCTCTGTTTCTTGTAATTTTTTTTTTTTGAGCTTTTATTTATATATTTGACACAGGAGAGAGCACAAGCAGGGGGACCAGCAGGCAGAGAGAGAGGGGGAAGCAGGCTCCCTGCTGAGCAGAGAGTCCAATGCAGGACTGGATCCCAGGACCCTGGGATCATGACCTGAGCCAAAGGTAGACACTTAACCAACTGAGCCACCTAGGTGCCCCGATAACATGGTTATTACTTATTTGAGCTCTAAGAATTATCTTTTTACCTTTGGTCATTTGAAATTCACAAAACAATACTATATATTAGCTTAAAATTTGAAATGAACTTTATTGATGATCTTTGGCTTCTTTTGTGCTATTTTTAAATAATTTAATGTTAAGATTTATTTTTCGAGCTTTACTGAAATATAACAAATAACACTGTGTAATTTTTCTTCTTAGAAATACCTTTTATACCAACAACTAACTTTTTTTGGTTTTATAAGCTTATTGCTTTGTGTATGATATATAAACAACTCTTGTGGTACTATATGAAAATGTAGATATGCCTGGGTAGCTCAGTTGGTTAAGCGTCCAACTCTTGATCTCAGCTCAGGTCTTGATCTCAGGGTTGTGAGTTCAAGCCCTGTGTTGGGCTCCACAGTAGGTGAGGAGCCTACTTAAAAAAATAAATAAAATGTAGGTGATACTTTGGAATGTAATAAATATTACTTATAAAAACTGATGCCCCAAAGTGTACGTACAAGATGATCCCACCTTGATAAAACAATTAAAATAAAATACACTTTCTAGGAACATATGCAGAGGCAAGCACAGTGTGTAGAGAGATAGCAAGGAAATAATGACCAGGTGATCCTGGGTAGTGGTTACTCCAAGTGCTGGGTGGATAAGGTGATTCATGAGTCACCATAACAATCAGCGGAAGGGTTTTTTTTTTTTTGCAGGGGTTCTAGCTTTCATTTTGGCTACTTTCTTTAAGGGAGTTTACATATTATTAATAGTTATTAACTTCATATTTTTAAAGATTGGCAATCAGCCACACAAATGACACAAACGAGAATGGTCACGAACCATGGATGACTAATCTCTGCATAATTTTCATTTAAAACTCTGAGTTTTAATTTAAAAACAAAAAGACATGGCTTTCTATTGTTATCCGATGGAGGACGAGGTATCCTGAGAAATCTGCAATTGTGAAACACCTACCAACCCGGAAAAAATAGTGCTCACATTACTTTAAATGTATAGTTGTTCTCAGAAGAAAGTGAAATCTCCAGACACCAAATATAAAAGGTGAAAACTTCTGCCTCACATAGATTTGTTCTTGTTAAATGTTTTTCTTTTCTAAGTGAAGGGCTGTGTGAGGCATGGTTGTGTTTTTCCTTCTCTTTCCAGCCTTTTGACTCCAACACCATATTGCACAATAAAAATGCTACAATACACAAAGATTTTTCAGTCTACACAGAAGAGTTCTTCTACTATGTGGATTGCTTCTTCCTTGGCATCTAAACAAAAGTGCAGCATAAAAGTGCAGGGCATTTAGCTCCAAGACCACTTTTAGGAAGAGTTCACTAGTTCCTAGAAGATTTATTTTCAACAGAAATATCAGGTAAAGGTTTGTCCAAATTTCACATTTCCCTTGCATATCTGCATATTCCCTCTCCTCTGCTATTTCTCTTGTCTAGAAATATCCTTTTAATGACAATTCTAATTAAGACATACAGTTTAACATACAGTTGGGAATTAGGAGAAAAAGACAATCAAATGACACATCCACCCAACTCCTCACTAAGTTCATGGACTCTAGAGCCCCCCTATTGGTGAACTGGGGTATATTCCATTGAGTATTTTAATTGTGTTCCTGTGCATTGTTGTTGATAATGAAGGAAATTGCCCAAATATAGCCTTAAATAACATACAAAACCCAGCATAAAACAAATTATGAAAGGAATAATACACAGTGATGCATATTCCACTCATACCTGGTATTTAATGAGGCACCACAAAGCTCATTAGAAGTTTCATTTACAGTAACTTGGAAATAGATGACTAGAGAACAAAATAAAATGGCAGATTTTTAAAATACTATAATGAAGAATTTATAATTATAATATTAGAAATGATTTTAAATTCTCTTTTCTTTTTTTAAATTTTCTTTTATTTTCAACAGCTGCCAGTAATCTCAGAAAATGAATTAAAACTTATTGGCGTTATGCTAGGAATTAAGAATACATTCTACTTTTTATTAAAAGATATATGTCTATTGCCCGTTGCTAATTTTGTTAAAATATTAAATTGATGGTAACATTAATGATATTTAGTAGCTGTATTGAGGTATAATTAAAATACAGTAATATTTAAAATTACTATACATATTTAAAAATGTATGACTTGATGAGGTTTGACATGTAAATCCACAAAACCATCATCGTATATGAGATTATGAGGATGTCCATCGCTCCCCAAAGTTTCCTTGCATTATACATTAGAAGCCTGGATACATTCTGGAGTTACAAGCTAGCTTTTTCGTGATGTGTTTTCTAGTTAAGTTTTCATGAACATACTTATATATCTCCATAATCCTTAAGTGGCCTTTCACACTGCAGAACTCAGAAAACGGAAAACATATTTTTATTTTACGCTTCAGTGAATATGCAAAAATTTTTACATAAAAATATTCTTTGTTACTGTCTAACGAGAGACTATCTCTTCCAGTCAATTCAATCAAAAACATACACACATGAAAGTAGATGTATATACGAGGGAAGCTGAGTGTTCAGATCTATTTCAACTTACCTTGTCCATGAGAATAAGAAACCTGTAATATAAGAATGACATTAATTAGTAACCACATGTCAGATATTCCCAATGGCATGTTAATACAATCTTCCAGTTGTGTTTTTGGGGGTTGCAAATCTTCATTGACAGTTATCAGGTGTGACCCTGAATTTATGTGCATTACAATGAAGCTAGTTAATTGTTGCCATCCAGTAAATAACAAAGTTCAAAGAGCTTTGCAAAACCCCTAAAAAATTCCCATCAGTGGTTTCACAATGCTTCCTCGCATTCGATATTTGATATGTACATATTTAACTTGATGTAGAACCAGAAATAGACTGGCTCTGAAAATAATATAAAATACTGATTTTTAATAAGACAGTTCCAAAAAGTAGGTGAGGTTCTTCCCAGTCAGCTGAATCATCTCTATGGTCATGGGCTTAAGAAAACAAATTTTTTTCTAAATCACATAAGATCTTAATATGTAGTACAAAGGTTAAAGCAAAATTCTTAGTATTTATGTATTCTATAACTAATATGCTTTGAGCCACCTTTTATTTAGGGCCCAATTTACTCTGAAACATGTAATGACTTCCCCTCTTAGGAAAAATATCATATAAATTTCTGCCTGATTATATGTGTCAATTTTGAGGATATCATCCTATGCTATAAAAAATTGTTTTCAAACAGATAATTAAAATCTATAATATTACTATAAAAGAGAAAACAAACCAGAAAACAATTCCAAGCACTAACCTACACAGTATCTTCCATTTCCCCCGACAAGAGATCTGGAAGGAACTCAGCTGACTTGCCAGGGCTGGGTAAGGTGGGCTCATCAGAATAACACCCAGGAAGAGACCACTGGAAGCCCCGGTTGCTGGAGAAGCCTGGCTCTACATCAGGCAGCAAGTTCAAATGGGGTCAGGCTGTCATCGATTTGTAGCTGCTTGCCAAATTCCCAACCGAAGGCAGAGCTGGAGGAATCAGGCCTGCCTTGTATTGTGGGCCCAGTGGATGGCTGGGGTCCCCTCCGATGACCCTTGGAAGCGTTGAGTACTGGAGAAGCTCCACACTTCATCTGGCAGCCATTCCAATTGGATACAGAATTTCAACAGATTAAAGCTGCCCTTTCAGAAAGATACTTTCACCCTGAGGGTTTTCTGGCGGTTTGAATCTAGTGGGAGTTCCACAGGCCTGGAGTGCTCCCTGCAGGCCAAGGCCAGTTGTCTGGGTGTGGACTGGGCATGAGTAGACCCCATGGATCAAGGTAACCAAGGACCTGGAACAGAGCAATGTCGGGCAAGGCTGATCACAGGAATGGAAGTACCTGGCATCTGCCTCATTCTAAGACTTAACCTGCACTAATGTGTGTATTTCCCCCCGGAAGGCAGATCGGAGTAATCTGGACTGCTTTGCCTGGGAGAAGGAGGAGGCAGACAGAAGGAAGGGTTGAGGTATCCTACAATAACAGGCACAAAGGAGCCTTCCTTACCGAAAGATTTTCAGTGTGAACCTGGAGACTAGCAAGTGTTTGGGGACAGGCCAAGGGCTGGCTGACAGGACGTGGACCATGCGTGCACAGGCCACACAGATCAGGGTAGTCAGGGGACCTGGAACAGGGCGATGTAGGGTAAGGCCAGGTCACAGGAGGCCATTAATAGGGGTACCTGGTATCTTGACCTTCAGTATTTAGCCTAGCATGATACAAGGTGATCGTGCTTGGAGAAATAATGGCATTAACAGCCATAATTATAGAATTCCTTGAGCGACAAGAACAGCAAGAATTAGAAGTTTATAGGGCACTACCTTATATTGCAGGCATGAGTCCACTATGCATCTTTTATCCATCCTATCAGCATCCCCACCGGGGCAGGGCACCACGCTGCCTGCCGGCCATACTATTTTGCCTATTGCTCATGAATGGATCCTATACTCATTGCCGCTATGGATACTCTTCTGACAGCAAAGTCAAAATCACTGCAGGAATTAAAAAGAGAATGAAAACATGCATCCCTAAAATAAGACAGCCTTGAATCCTGGTGTTACAGTGGTCAAATGCACTCTTGATAGTGCTATGCAAACTCATACCCCTTGGAGTTTCATAAAAATGATCTCTACTTAAAAACATATTTGTCAAGGCAGTTAAACTGAGAGGTTTAAGAAGGTTAAGTTTTGGTGATTGGATATGGTACCACATTAAAGAGGTCTTTGTTATGCTCATATAGGTAATATCAGGAATACAGTGTCTTAAGCTGGACATCAAACTATGGTGTAAAAGAACCCAAGGAAAAATACTCCCCAAATCTGACTGAATGTTCACAATTAAGATTGCAAGTGGACGTAGAATCAAGGAGTGGATTGTTATTTTGGGGAACTAAGATCTGTACTGGACCTAATTAGCATGGGGAGTGATTTAAAATTACACAGTTGATTGTTTTGTACTGGTTTCAAGTCCAATCAAACACCAAAAAAAAATGTTTTTAGAAGGAAAGTTGTTTTAATATAAGAATAAACTAAGCTGTGTCAGGACGTCATCATCTCATCTGTTCTCACCCAGAACTCAGTAGCTCAGCTCACAAGGGGCCCTCCTGGGGCCTTAGGAACAAAACCATATGAAGAAGCAACTCTAGCAAGAGGCCATTTAGCCTGTGCAGACTGACGGTGCGGAGACTGCGTATACGGTCCCAGCGTGCTCGGTCTGGGCAAGGCTACACTTCGCTGATCTAAGATAGCTCTCCGAATCCCTCGGGCAATTAGCCTCTGCAGAGGTAATGGTGACTCTTACAGCAAGTGGAGAAAGCTAGCCAGCCAGCCCTCTCAGCACATCTTCTGCCCACAAACACCGGCACCATCGTTCCCTTCCCCGCTGAGCCAGGAGCCTGATACGGAACTCGATCCAGGACCTCGGGATCATGACCTGAGCTGAAGGCAGATGCTTAACCAACTGTGCCATCCAAGCACCCCTAGAATGGAGAATTTTTTTGCCTCTATTTTTGGCTACCCATAATCCAATTTGGGCCTATATTCAAATCCTCTCACCCTCCTCACATTAGAGGAAGGTAGGATGATCTTAGAAAAGGCTCATGCTGAAGCTGGTAAGACTCTTGAAGAAGCCCCTAATAATCCACTGAGAGCCACTGCAGCCTTAGCCATGCCAACAACCGAATCTAGACGGAGCCCTTAAGACGTGGGAGACAGAAACAAGCTTGAGCATTATAGACTGTATATTTAAAGGCCTAAAGGAGGGAGTCCCAAAACAGAGAAGCATAAATAAAGTTCAGGAGGCAAAGCAAGAGCCTAATGAAGAGCTTTCAAAATTTTTGGCAATTGTTTTTAAGGCCTATAGGCAATACATAGACATAGATCCAGGGGCCCAAGAATTAAAAAATGATAAATAACGACCTTTATTCGTCAAAGTGCTCCAGATATTCAAAAGAAATTGCAAAAAGTAGAGGGAGCCCTCGGCATGTCTGTGTCTCGTTGGTTAAAATTGCCTTTAAAGGTATCAAGTTCAAGAAAGAAAAGGACATAAATCAAACAGGCTGTTTTGGCCGGCGGCTGCTCTGGCCCCGGGACCACCTCGCTCTCCACCACAAGGAAGAGTTCCATCTGAGGTCAGCTGTCTGGGCCCCAAGCCCCAAACCTTAGGGGACATGCCACAGTGGCACCCTACCAAAGTACCTACTGCAAGCAGGAAGGACATTGGAGAAAAGAACACCCCAGCCTAAACCAAGCCCCAGAAACAGGCGAGCAGCCCGCCGTTCACCACGCCAGAGGTCACTGGTAGTGATCAGCTGCAAGGAAGCCTGGGAGCTCCTTTACACCTCTCTAACCCAGTCAAGATTTCCCATACGGAGCCCCACGTGACCATGGCAGTGGGAATCAAACTCCTGGATTTTTTTTTTTCCCCCCAGAGGGAGAGAGGAGGGTGGAGGCAGAGGGAGAGAGAGAATCTTATGCAAGCTCCACGCCCAGCACAGAGCCCAATGCAGGGCTTGATCTCATAACCCTGAGATCACGGTCTGAGCCAAAATTACGAGTCAGATGCTTAACTGACTGAGCCACCCAGGCGCCCCCAAACTCCTGGACTTTTTGATTGATTCTGGGGCTAGCCATTTGGTACTCAACACTTGGCTTTCCAAATTGTCTGAATAGACAGTGTTAGTGACTGGACTTTGGGGAAAAACCTTGAAAAAGTCATTTCTCCAACCATTAGACTGCCAAATGGGAAAAATACATCGGAAACACAGTGTTTTTGTATTTGCCTCAAAGTCTTGTTCCACGGCTGGGGCAAGATTTATTGACCAGATTAAATTCTAGAATCACTCTTGCACCGAGACAAATGGTCATCAAAGTTTTACCTAATCAGGCTCACACCCTCCAAGCAGTGCTGTTGCAACAGACTCTGGCTGGGGTCCCGGAAGAGATTCTGTGAGACGTGTGGGCAGTCAGGAGGCTGCGATGGGCAAAGACGATAGTACTTACAATATTAAAGTCTGTTTCAAGTCAAAGGTTTCAGACTTAAAATAGTACCCATGGAAGAAGCATGCTAGACAAGATATCCAACCCTACTCACTGTGCTCCTTGAGTATGACCTCATCTGCCCTTGCTCTTCTCCATATAACATCCCAGTTTTGCCGGGGCGAAAGCCAGGCATACAAGAATACTGCTTTGTCCAAGATTTAAGGGCAATTAATCAGATTACAGAAGACATCCATCTGGGGGTGCCCAATCCTGCACCCTGCTTACCACTCTGTCCAGAGATTTTAGTTGGTTCACAGTTCTGGACCTTAAAGATGCTTTTTTTTTTTTTTTTTTTTTTTTTTGTAATCCTGTAAGCCCTGATCCCCAAGATTTGTTCACTTTTGAATGGGAAGACCCCAATACCGGAGTCAAGGAACAACTGTGCTGGACCGTTCTTCCCCCAAGGCTTCAAGAACTCTCCTACTACCTTTGGCAAAATACCTTTGGCAAAAGCCTGGCCAAGAATTTGAGAGACCTTCATTTGGAAGAAGGAGCTCTTCTCCAAGATGTAGATGACATTCTGACAGCCACTAAGACTAAATAAACTTCAGAGCAAAACACAATCTTAACTCTAAACTTCCTAGCCAAGCAGGGCTACAAGGTCTAAAAAAAAAAGCCCAAATTTCCCAACCATCCATCAGCGGGGAGTCTGCTTCTCCCTCTGCCCTTCCTCCCACTCATGTGTGCTCGCTCTCTCTCTCTCATAAATGAAATCTTTAAAAAAAAGATGTAATTTTTTTAAAAAAATTTAATTTTTTTAAAAAGTCACATTTACCAAAGCACCCATTATAGGAGTGATGCTACTCTCCAGTAGATTCAAAAATTCATCATAGGACCAAACAGTCACAGGACTATTCAAAAGGTAAGTTAAAAATATATGATATGTGCTGAAAACAACCCAAAGATGGGACCACCCATAAAATAGTCTGATCTAGAGGCACTGGACCAGGAGAAGATTGGCAGACTGACTTTCACTATGATGGCAGGAACAACTAGAAACTTCAGGTATTTATTAGTATTTATAGACACTTCTACTGGCTGGGGAGAAACCTTTCCTTGCTGATCTCAAAAAGCTTCTGAGGTTGTTAAAGCCCTCTGAAAGGAAATCCTTCCCAGCTTTGGGCTACTCATGTCTATTCAAAGTGACAACAGAGGAGCTTTGACATCAAAAACAACCCCAAAATGTCAGGTGCCTTGACTATTCATTGGAAACTACAGTTTCTTGGTGACCACAGCCTACTGGCAAGACAGAAAAAAAAATGAATCATATTCCTAAAAATACATTAGCTAAAATTTGTCAGGAAACTAATTTAACTTGAGATAAGGTCTTGCTAATTGTCCCGCTCTAACTAAGGATGGCCCCTAGAAACAGGCTCCAATTGAGCCCCTATGAAATGTCATATGAAAGGCCCTTCCTATACTTTGAGCAGGGTATGAGCTTACCAGAGGGAACTCATATTAAGCAACCGAACCTTATAAGACATGTAGTCTTTGAAAGCTGCTCAAACTACTATGTGTGACTTTGCTTCTAGCAGGTTATTATATCCTACAGATGTTCCTCTCCAACACTCGTTTCATAGAAATTGGGTCCTACTAAAGTCCTAAAGAAACAAGCACCTAGAAGATTAACTCCATCCCCACTGGGTGGGACCATAGGAGGTCTTATTGGTAAGGAACTCTGTTAAGTTAAAAGGGGTCAAGCCATGGATCGATCCATCACTCTTAAATAAAACTGGTTCCCTGGGAATCATCAGACCCACCATGCCCCACCTGTCAGAATGCCACTGGGAATGGAAACCATGTCATGGAAGAACCTAACAATCCAGATCATCCCAATCTTGGCTTGTTTCATACCCCAGACACTGATTTCTCCAAATGGACCACTGAGGTTTTGACAGACCTCCAAGTACTGTTTAGAAGACAGGCCCCGGTGGACCAAAAATATAGTAATGAATAATATGCATGCTATCATTCTCATTACTTTGATTTAATTACTTTGGGTGCTCTTATTTAAGTACAAACATGGTTCTTTTTCTTCTTTATCATATTTCCCTGATGATTCTGACTCCCTAAGCCTGGGAAGATAATTCTATGATTAGGATTTCCCAGATTTGGGCTAATTTAGGAAATCTCTCTAGATATTGACTTTGTCACCCAAAACCTTATTTGGTGCATCATCATAGCGACCCCATGCCAGTGACCAAATTTTCAAATTTTCCCAACTTTACCATGACATATGACCAAAAAAGCCTATGCTAGATGCTGGGGAATAATGTAAAAGCAAAAGGAGTTAGAATCATAAAAATTAATTTGCCGATGGGCAAAAGAAACTCACTTGTTTACTAAGATTTGGGTTATCTATACTGTGCATTCCTTTAATTGGGTATGTAATAATCAAACGTGCTTTCTGATACTGCTCCAAAACAAAGAAAGAATATTTTGGTCATGCAGAATGTACATGTTAAGGTAGGTACTGGAAAGTATTTCCAACAAAGTGCAAAAGTGTTTCATTCCTCAAGCCCCTTTCCAGCAGGAAGTAGCCAGGGCAGTTGTCACCCCAATCCCTGAAGATTGAGGCATGGTCAAAGGATAGGGGAGACTGAAACTGACATGCCGAGTTAACAAATGCTTGATTGTTTGACCTAAGAAAACTCAAGTTAATCTAATCGATTTATGAACTTGTTTTATAGAAGTTGACTGACCACCAATAACCAAAGACTAGAGCAAACCAGGAAGAATTCTTGCACAGAACGGATCAAGAATGCACAAAAGTGATCTCTGTGAGGACATACCCGGAGATCTCCCCCAATTTATCATGCTTACACCGCCATTTTAGGAAGGTGTGTTCCATGAAGATAGGATTCCTGAATACACGTGCTCAGAAAGGACACCTCCCCTTTTCCCTACATCCAATCAGCATATTACAGTCAACTTACATACTTTGTGATATCCTGACCTCTTATCCTTAAATAACCCCTTGGGGAGGTGGATTTGAGAAATTTTCCGCCATCTCCTTACTTGGTGCCCTACAATTAAACCTTATTTTGGCCACAAAAACAGTGTCAGTGGTTGGCTTTCGACACATCAGGCAATGGAGCCTTGTCTGGTAATGTCTTCCCAGTACAATCTTTCAATAAAGCACAAAATGTGTTTACTGACAGACACAAATTTTAGCCTAAGTTTCTCTGTAATAGGGAAACCATAAGTGGGTAAACCTATATGTTTGATAATTAATATTTCATTATTTTATTTGGAAATGATCTAGATATTCAATGAAGTCATCACTTAGCAAAACTTTAAAGTTCATGGATATTCTTTAAAAATTGAAATTTTTTAAAAGTACATATTCCATAAAATATAATTGTTGCTAAAAAGGTTATCTATAAACTCTTATTCTACTTACATCCATCTAAAACATTTGCTCCCAACAATTCTGTTTAATCACCCACAAAAACTTCACGAGACATTAGACAAAGTCAGTTACATTCTAAGTTAGTTTTGTTAACAAATTTTGTAACAGGGACATCATGAAGTTATTTAATTAGTAAACCCCAATAGGAGAAAAGTGTAATATTTAATGCTGATAACTCTAAAGACCTATTAAAACAAATAACCTTAAATTAGCTAATAGATTATTTTTCCCAGATCCTGTGAACCTGAAATATATTTGGATTAAGTTTCTTTTTTATTTTGGACAATTTTTATGAATATTAAGTGTATGTAAGCACTAATTTTCTTTAAGTCAATGAAATAGAGCTCTTTTATAAATTAATTATGGCAATACCATCTGGAGGTAGAAAAATACCGTATCTCTAATATACATAGATACAAATACATATAGATAAGCACAGAGATCTTACAGTTTCTGTTTTAAAACAATACAAAATATACTAGTCAATAAATGACAGTTGGAATAAATTAAGTTTACTAGCTCAGATGGCAAAAGTCTTTTAGGGGTGCCTGGGTGGCTCTGTCGGTTAAGCAGTTAAGCATCTGCCTTGGGATCAGATCATTATCTCAGGGTCCTGGGAGGGAGCCCCAAATCTGGCTCCCTGCTCAGCTGGGAGTCTGCTTCTCTCTCTGCCTTTGCCCCTCCCTCCTGTTCGTGCTCTCCCTTTCTCTCTCAAAAATAAATAAATAAAATCTTTAAAAAAAAAAAATAAAGTCTTTTACTATTTCTAGAGAAGACTTTTAAGAAATTCTGTTTGTCCCTGGAAGTAATCTTAAGGAGGCTGTCCTAGAGTTTGAGCACAAGAGCCCTTTTAGCTGTTTGTATTTTCAAAGGCCCCTTTCCCTTTTTATGTTCTTCAGTCTCTAGTTCCACAAATATTGTCTCTTGCTAATCTACCTTTAGAAAGAGATAAAAAGGACCCCCTTCATTCTCATTCCATTAGATCCTCAGAGAGCCAAGGAAGGACTCTAACCTTATGTCGGCTATTTGCTGCCTGTCCCGGGATCTCAGCTATAGCAGTGTCTAGCCCAGGAAGTCCATCTTGCTGACTATGCCAGCTGTTGGGGAGGAAAAATATTCTTCCACCCTTCAAGATTCTTCTAGCTGATCTAAGAATTAAATTGACATGAGAGAAATGAACAGAAGGAAAAAAAAAAGTTTAGTTCACTGTGCATAGAGGCCCAACATTAAAACTGAGACCCAAAGGAATGACCAAGGCAGCTAGCTTTTATGCTTTTTAGGCAAAGAAACAATAAACCAGTAAATAATAGTAAAAAGAAAACTTATGTTTGATGGCTTCAGTCAGTAAGGAATTCTAAAAAGAATTTGGTCTGAGGTAGTAAATTATTAAAAGTAACAAGTTTGTTCATACAGCCTTGTTGGCGCTGAATTCCCTGCCTCTGGTGACAAGGATGTCTCTTCATATCCTGGTACAGAGAAAGGTGTCCCAACCTTTCACATCGGCAATTATTTCCTGTTTTCAGGAGATAAAGTAGGGGGCGGGGTGTCTGTGTGTTCTCCTTGCGCTGTTTCTTATGTAACTTTCTCTCAAAATAATGAATATCCCAAAGGGGCATATTTTGGGGCAGACTGCCTTTGGCCCCCCACATGCACGTTTGTGTAGGTTAGGCCTTGGAATAAGGCATATACCATGCACCCCCAAGGGATCACTTGTGAGAACTGGGCTCTCCAGATGTGGCTCAGTTCAGGTCCCTGATTTTCCAGATCTTCAGTGGCCCATGAATGTGTAGTGCCTATCCTGTCAGCCAGCCTTGCGTTGCCTGGGTACCCCAGGGCCGTGCAGCTCAGATGCATTCCCAATCAAAGGCATAGTCTCTAGCGTGGAGGGAGCCGAAACCCCCAAAACCCGTGTGAGGTGGCAGCTTTAAACTGCCCACACTCCGTTCCCATTTGGACTCGCTGCCTGATGAGGTACCGGGTTTACCAGTAATCTGTTAGTGAGAGCTATACCAGCCGGCCCACCCAAACCCGTCCTGGCAAGGCAGTCTGGATCCCTCCAGCTCTGCTTTCAGGGGGAACATGTGCATTTGTGGAGATGAATGCTTGGAATTAGACAGATGCCAAGTATGCCCAAGAGCCCCACGTCCTGTGACCCAGCCTTACCCAACATTGCCCTGCTGCAGGTCCCTGATACTTGTTGGGGTTCCAGGCTTCTCCAGGAACCTGTACCCCAAATGTCTTCTAATGGAGGATTCCTTGTCCTGCTGCCCAATCCTTCCCTGGCAGGGCAGTTGAAAAATCTCTAGCGATACCTCGAGGGGGAATATTCCACAAT
The DNA here is from genome assembly GCA_028534135.1 of Potos flavus. Lineage (NCBI taxonomy): Eukaryota > Metazoa > Chordata > Mammalia > Carnivora > Procyonidae > Potos > Potos flavus. The sequence goes on along the minus strand of CM052893.1, from coordinate 17,629,654 downwards.
GGATTAGTAGGCCTTGAGATTAAGCCAACGTTTCATTTTCCTAAGAGCCCACTCTCGTGAACCGACCTCTCTAGACACTTACCCTGTTTGAGGTCCCTAGATACTCTGTACATCCACAGTCCACACTCCAGTGGCTGCCCTTGGGCAGCCAGGGCGCTTCGGTCCTGTGGAGCTGAGACCCATCCCCCACCTAGTGTGGAGGAAGCAACACCCCCAAAAACCACTCTGAGGTATTGCCGAAATGGCCAACAGTCAGTCCCTTTGGGGAATGGCTGCCTGATGGGGTTCCAGGCATCTCTTAGTGAAGCCCGCTCACACCGGCCCTAGCAAGGCAGTCTGGATTCAGCCAGCTCTACCTTTAGGGGGAATATGCACATTTGTGTAGGTTAAGGCTAAGCATCAGGCAGATGCCAGGCATCACCAATAGACCATTCCTATGAACGGGTTTCTTCCGACACTATTTCAGTTTCCCGGCTAGTGTGACCTGCCCCACCAGCAAAGACACAGTCACAGGGCACACCCTGTGAGCCAGCCTTTTACTGCTGGGGCTGCCAAGCCTGTGGAGCTCGGGCTGGTCCCCAAAGGCCAGCATAGCCTTGTGAAAGAAGATTCCAAGTTGAGGTAAGCATTGCTAAGAGAGTCATTCAAGATGGAGTCAGGAGGATATTGGGGAGGTAAAGAGTATGCACTCTCCTGTTTCAATTCCTGGCACACCATGAACTTTCGACTTTTGTCAGTTGCAACTGGACCATTTCCTTGAACACATCCTTCTACTTTGGGCTGAAAAAGAGCTAATGCACGCTTGTTAGCTAACTAGCCAATCCTGTATTACATAGCTTAACCCTGTCAGCAGCAATTACGATTCTTTCAGAATAAGTTAGAAAACCTTGTGGGTTTTGCCTTTATAAGCCTGCATTCCCTGTTCCCATTTTCACAGGTTCTGTGTCTCCTGGATTGCACAGACCCCAAACGAATACTTTCCCTTGCTTTACAGCCTTGTCATCTTCTTGGCTGACATGACCTGGTATCAGAAAAGTGGGATCCAAAGTATCTGACCTCTGTCCCTGGAACCACAGCAGATTCAAGTACTTACCAGAGTGAACTGCACTGTGTCATCCCTCAATGGCTTTGGGTCACAGTGGTGGTTCCTCTTGGTTCCAAATCTCCTGCCTTGGTTGAGGTTCAGGCCTTTCTTTGGGGGTCCTCTGCTGCTGGCATCTGTCCTCACTCGTTTCTGAGAGGGGGAATTCCACCTTCACTCACTTTGAATGGAAAATCCGAGTTTCAGATTCTTGGTGAGTGCTCAGTAATTCTACTAAGGGGACTTCTGATAATCAGCCCCCTTTTGGAACTCCTGCAGGATTTATGCTTAAAGAATATGGCCCTTCTTTCTATAAATTTTTGCCCCATCACTCGTATTATTTATATTACTCACATTACCTTGGATGATTTAAAACTTCATTGGCCAAAACAACCCTGATATCCCCAAATTAATTTACTTGCATGCACACGTTACACAACCAACCAAAATGAGTGAAAAGCTTACTTCAAAAAAGGCCTCGAAAAGAAACACTGAAACTTTGTTTCTCTTCGGGCAGTTAACTCTAAACTTTTGGACCTCATCGAAACCTTTCTGAGAACTTTTCAAAATTAGAAAAATCAGCCAATGCCTCTCCTATCGCCTTCCTCAGAGTATATAGTTTGGCTTCCCATCTGGTTATCTGTTCCTCTTTAGCTCCTATGCATTTCTTGGGTCAACATTTTCTTGAAGCCTCTCAGGCACACAGCTCCTTTTCCCCAAAGTGGGAAATATTTTAAAATATGGGACCCCCAAATACCAACCTTCAAGAGAATCTAGACACCCTAATATCTATCCCTGTTCTTTCTCTCAAAGACCCTAAATCAGAACTCATCTTGCATTCTATTCCCAAGACTATTTGGTCAAAAAATGCTATCCATATTAGTTGTATTTATTCTGTACTGTTCATTAAAATCCGGATTCACAAAAGAAAGCTTCTGCCCAATATCAAAAGATACCCCTTAAATTCTGAGGCAATCCAAGGAATTGAACCTAAAATTGAAGATTATTTACACACACAGAAAAATTAATTGTCCCCTGCACTAATCCCTGTAACACTCCCATCCTCCCTGTCCACGAGTCATATGGAAGGAGATGGAGATTCATTCTGGATCTTAGGGCAAGTAATAATACTGTATTTTCTAAATAAGACAAAATATCACAACATTAATTACCGAACATAAGCTTAGCCACTTTTGGCTTCTTATTGTAGAGAAACTAAAGATATTTGTGTCTCTTAGTAAACAAGTTTTATGCCACATTGAGAAAACACGTGTTTCTAGAAATTATGAAATGTGTTTATAAATTTGCCAACCCACAACTGCTTACTTCTTAGTTTTCACTGGAAATTAAGGATTCTAAGGACCAAGAATCCTAATTAATAATAGGTAAACATAAAACTACTAAAAGCAATAAGGATGAGAGAAAACAACAGTATGAAAAGTATGCAAGGAAATAAGATGTGTGCATTTTGTTCTGTAGTATAAAGCTGGATATTTCAGAAAGGGAAAGAAAAAGGGACCAACAAAAGTGGATGCAGAATGTTGTAGAAAGTTTGTAGAAAAGGAATTTTATGTTGCATGGTCAAAGTTGGCTGAGATTGAATGTATTTATAGGTTTTTAAAAATGAGCTCAAGGGCGCCTGGGTGGTTCAGTAGGTTAAAGCCTCTGCCTTTGGCTCAGGTCATGATCTCAGGGTTCTGGGATCGAGCCCCGCATCGGGCTCTCTGCTCAGCAGGGAGCCTGCTTCCCCCTCTCCCTCTGCCTGCTTTTCTGCCTACTTGTGATCTCTCTCTCTCTGTGTCAAATAAATAAATAAAATCTTTTAAAAATAATAATAATAATAAAATTAAAAATAAAAATGAGCTCGATTGTGTACTGTCAAACTAGAGTTTGGTTTTCTCTCTGTTAAGACAACAAAATTATCTTAGATATTGGCCTGTCCTTAATGAGAAGTTATAAACAGGGGTGCCTGGATGGCTTAGTCGGTTCATCGTCCAACTCTTGATATCCACTCAGGTCATGGTCTCAGGCTCATGAGATCGAGCCCAGCATTGGGCTCCATGTTCAGCGGAGAGTCTGCTTAAGATTCTTTCCCTCTCCCTCTGCCCCTCCTTGCTCTCGCTCTCAAATAAATCTTAAAAAAAAAAAAGAAGTTACCAACAAAGTTTCTTTACCATTAATGTAATCTGCCTGGGAAACGACTCCGGGTTTTCGTCTTTATCATATCTTTTATTACTTAGCAAAACTGAGTCTTCGATATTCAGTCTATATAATCTTCTATATTTATACTTGAAATCTTTTTTGTCACTTTGATTATGTAGATAATTAGGTACTACATAATTTTCTGCAATTCTATTTAGCCAAATGTCCAAACCTTTTGATATTTTTAACAAACTTCCCCAAATCAAATTCTAAATAAAGTTTTTTAACCTGGAAGAAATTTTGGGATTTTTTTTTTTCTAGAGAGTCTCTGGAACATTCCAAAGGATCTATTAAACTAATTAGGCTTATTTGATGATAAATTACATGATGTGATAAATCTGACAAGCATTGTCAAGAAGTGATACTAAACTTTATGTTGTATTTACATGGGCATATGTTAATATAAGTGTTCCAAAAAATGTATGACATTCCTAAAATTCTGATATAAGTTCAATGAAAATCTGCTTTCCTTGTAGCAGGATGCCTAATGCACCTACCCCCTGCTTCCTTTGGTCTACAGATGATAAATAGGGATATACTTCAAATTTCCAAGAGCTTAATCAAATGCATAGAGAATAATCATACTTTGGTAGAACATCCTTTCCACAGCATGTTTCTGGGAGACAAAGACATTGACCATTATAGTGTTCAACCGAGAGACCTGGTTTATTAGAAAAGACATCTCCCCAAAGACTCCCTTCAGCAACACTGGAAGGTACCATATCAGATATTGCCAACTAATCTTTGCACTGCTAAATCAGAAGGCACTGGATCATGGATTCATTTCTCCATGAATTTCTCATTCATTTCTCATTTTAAGAGGGCTCCAACATCCAACTGGACTATTAAACCAATCAGAGAACTCAAACTGACTACATCCCAGAGAAAAGAAGCAGACAAGTCTGCTTTCCCAAGAGTCAGGACCTGGCCAATACAATAATTTTTACACAACTACCAAAAACTTAGTGGAAACTACAAAACTCCCTGAGATCTTTGGACTATTGTTCCTCTATGTAGGAATTCTTATGGATTTTTGCTGTTTTATACTCAGTAGGATTTCTTCATTGGTGATAACCACATCTCAAAGCTTTACATATACCTGCTATTCCCTCCCTGCCTTTACACATATCAACACTATGAATTTTTTGATCCTAATAGTTTTCCTCTCTGTTCTTATCTTCTCCCACACATGGAAGGAAAATGTGATTGTTCAAATGTCTCAATCCCTAGCTTTATCTGGGGATCTATCCAACTGTTGGATAGATCTGCCATCATTACCCAGTTTTTGGAGAAAAAAAAAAAAAGTTTTGCAAAGACTAATGACCTAATAGTTCTGCCAGTCTCTAACTTCTCAAATGGTCCCAACTTTACTGTAACTTTGGATAAAAAGCTTTGTGCTCTCACCTACTGAGCCCAAGTTTTCAGGCCCCAAACTCCCATTCCATGCTTTCTCTCGAAAAAAAGCACTACTCTACACACTATCCACTTTTTCCCTCTAAGAAGACCAGTAAGCTCCTGGAAGGTGGGTTTTTAGGCTCTTGTGTCTGAAATACAAATGCATGGGCCCATTTTTCCTGATAAGAATTTGCCACCTCGAGAAACTTTCTTATCCCACCCTCTTCCCTTGGCCAGCCCTCCCCAAGCCTGCCAACTTAATGAAACTTGTGGGGAACTTCCTAAGACTGATCCCGAGCTTGAACTGACCTCCTCTTCATTGCCTGTCATGGAATCTATAAATATTGTCGACATGTCTGGCTTGCTCTGTGGATAAAGCATATATTTTTGTGGACATGATCACCAATTTGGGGCCTATGAATGTCCTGACAGCTGGAGAGGCCTTGGTGGCACATGTTTTGGGGGGCATTTAACATCTCCTTTTACTATTCTCAAAGTGGTTTCCTGAATCTCGCTCAAGAAGAAAAAGAGCTTCATCCAGGCTAAATGATTGCCCTGAAGAGGACCCTTCCGAATACGAAGACAACAGTTGTGGCCACAGCCAAGGCTGTGACCTTCTTACCAGATATTTCGGAGACTGGCTATCTTAGAGTCCTGAGTTCACGGCTTGGAGTAGGCACAGAGGACTTGGAAGTTATGATGAGAAGTCTTACCAGAACTGTTAAGAGAGTAGCTTGCTCCCAGAGCCATCGGAGCCCAGGAAAGATCTTTAGGTACCCTAGTTTAGGTAGTCCTTCACAACAGGATAGCTTTAGATCACTAACTCGCAGCCCTAGAAGGAGACTGTGCCACCTCTTGCTGTTCTTGGGTAAACAGCTCACAGCAAGTAGTATTAGAAACCACTCCATTGGGGCGCCTGGGTGGCTCCGTGGGTTAAAGCCTCTGCCTTCGGCTCAGGTCATGATCTCAGGGTCCTGGGATTGAGCCCCGCATCGGACTCTCTGCTCAGTGGAGAGCCTGCTTCCCCCTCTCTCTCTGCCTGCCTCTCTGCCTACTTGTGATCTCTCTCACTGAAAAATAGAGAAATAAGAAATCTAAAAAAAAAAAAAAAAAAAGAAGAAGAAGAAAGAAACCACTCCATTGCTCAAACTAGCCAAATCCTTAAAGGGGCATTTGAGCTTCACCTCAGGAGGTTTAATTTTAAGTTTTTTGATATTTTTAGCTGGATTACTTTAATTTGTACCCTATGTGCTATTTTCAAATTGCTTATACTGCACATTTCCTGTTGCTGCACTACTACTCAAAATATCAATGGTAGTTGCTCAAAGACTGGAAACCACTCATCAGATCTACCCTTTGACTAAAAGAAATGAGAACCTGATTGATGGCTAGACCTTATTTCCTCAAACCTCCTCGTTACTCAAATGTGGCCGTAAGACTCTCACCTGGCACCTTGTTGAATATACTAAATATTAACCAGCTATGAAATGTGCTCCCCTCCTGAGAGATACGATCGACCAGGAGCAGGCTGCCAACCACTCCAGCAATGAAATGGAACTCCACCATCATGAACTTGATCCCGGATGCTTTCCTGCCTGGAAGATCTTGATCAAAAGGCGGAAATGTGGGGAAAAATTCCAACATGAAGTAAGCATTGTTAAGAGACTCATTCAAAATAGAGTCTGGAAGATATTGAGAAAGCAGAGCCTAGGCCCATCTCCTATTCAATTCTAGGAACACAATGAACTTTTGACTTTTGTCAGTTGCAAATAGACCACTTCCTGGAATGTGCCCTTCTACTTTGGACTGAATTAGAGATAATGTAACATGTGCTAGCTAAATAGCTAATCCTGTATCAGTCAGTTTAACTGTACCGGCACCAATCATAATTCTTTCAAAACAAATTATGTAACCTTGTAGCTTCTGCCTTTATAAACCTGTACTCCTGGGCTCACAATTTTATAATTCACATATTGGTCAACTCTGTGTCTCCCAAGATTGCAATCTCTAAGGCCCTAAATAAACATTTGTGGGCTTTACAGGTCTTCTTGGTCCACAGCCTTCAGGGTGGAGAGAGCCCACCCACCCAAAATCTTTCCAAGGCTTCTTAAATTGGCCATTTTCAGTTCCCATTGGGACTGACTGCCTGATAGAATCCCAAGCTTTTCCAGCAATCAATGCTCCAAATATCGTTTAACAGATGGTACCCCAGCAATCTCACCCAGCACTGCCCTGGCAAGGCAGGCCAGATTTCTCCAGCTCTCCTTCAGGGGGATATGTGTATTTGTGTAGGTTAAATACACAATATTTGTTAAATACAAAATATAAAAAATACACAATATAAAGCCTCAGCTGACGTTGTCTTTTCTCAGGACCCTGGTGCCCTACCTAACCTGTCCTCCCCCCACCCCCAACCCAGGCATGCACAGTCCGAACCGTGTTAACAAGGCTTGGGCTGCAAAGGAGTTCTTCAGGACCAATGAGTTTGGGCAGGACCCCAATTACCAGAATGGCCTCAGGGTATAAAGAGCCCACGTCAGGAAAATATTTGAGTCTCCACTTGAAACTAGGGATTGCCGATCCCCAGTTGGACCGGCTGCCTTAAGGTGTCCCAGGCTTCTCCAGCAATGGAGGCTTTCCAGTGTCTCTTACCGGAGGGTATCCTAACCATCCTGTGTGACCCACCCTGGCTAGACCGGTCCAGGTTTCTCCAGCTCTGCCCTCAGGGAGAATATGGGCATTTGTGCAGGTTAGTGCTCAGAATTAACCAGATGCCTCGTGCCACCAACAGCCCACACCCGGGACCTGGCTGCTTTGGACTCCTGCGCTATTGCAGGTCCCTGACTACGCGGACCTGCACGGCTTGTGCATGCGCAGTACGCACTCTGTCTTCCAAGCGTGGCTGGGGCCGCAGGACCCACCCGCATAGCCTCCTGCGTGGAGAGATCCTGCTCCCGAAAATCTTTCGGAGGTGGCAGCTTTAAGCTGGTGATAGTCCACATGAGGACTGGCTGCCTGCGGAGCCTTTGGCTTCTCTAGCCATGGAGGCTCCCAAGTGTCTCTTATTGGAGGATACTCTGGCCAGTCTGCCAGGCTGGATGCTGGCCAGGCAGTGTAGTTTCTTCCACCTCTGTCTTCGGGGTCACTAGAGGCATTTGTACAGCACTTGAGATTAGGCAGACACTTGTACCCCAAACAGCCTGCTCCTGTGACCTCTCTCTACAACTGCCCTGTTTCCGGTATCATGGCTACCCTGACCTGAGCGCTTTGCGCATGTGCAATCCGCACCGCATCAGCCCCCCGGGGTTTGCAGGAGTGCTCCACGCCCCTGGAGCTATGGGAGGACTCGACCCCCTGAACGGCCTCAGGGTGAAGGAAGCCCACGCTGGCAAAATATTTCTGCGGGGGCAAATTCAACTGGTGATAGTCATTCCCCATGTGGACTGGCTGCCTGAGGGTGTCCGAGGTTCCCCAGCAATCAAGGCTCCCAGGGGTCTCTTACTGGAGGGTACCAAAGCAGTCCAGTTTCCTCTGGCTCTGCCTTCTGGGGAATATGGACATTTGTGTCAGTTAGGGCTAGGATTAAGCTGATGCCCTATACCCATATAGCCCACTCCCCTGCCCCAGCCTCTCCAGACACTTGCCCGGTTCCAGGTTCCCCATGACCCTTACTGCTGAGGGGGGAGGGGGTCCTCCAGGTCCATGGAGCTGAGGTGGGTTCTGAACCACCTGCACAGCCTCCTGGGTAGAGGGGTCCCGTTCCGAAAATCTTTCTGAGGTGGCAGCTTCAAACTGGCAACAGTCCACACTTGCACTGGCTATACCTTGGGGACCCCCCAGGTCCTCCAGAAGTCCAGACTCCCAGGGGTGTCCTGTTGGCTTACTCCACCCTGTGTGCTGGGTCACCTGCTGGCAATGGCCTCAGGTATGCAGTTTCCTCCAGCTCAGCCTTCAGGGGGAATATGCGCATTGGTGCGGGATTAGGCTTGAATTGAGGCAGGTGCCAGGCACTCCAAGTCGCCTGCTCCCGTGATTCCCCCTCTCCCTACCGCCACCTTTTCCCAGGTTCCTGAGTCAAAACGGCTCCTTTAACTGACCTTCATTGCCTGTGCATGAGCAGTCTATACTCCGTCACTCAGCCTTTGGCTGCTGGAGTATTTCAGGACTTTGGGGCTCAGGCTGGTCCCCAACACCTGCATAGCCTCCAGGGTAGAGAGTGTCCACTCCCCCAAAAATCTTTCTGAAGTATCGGCATTAAACCGTCATCAGTCCCCAATGGAAAAAAGCTATTTTTCCCCCTTCCTTTTTTTTTTTCCTGCTTCTATTCTTACTAGGACCTGCACCCCACCCTACACATGCTTCAAGGCATGTCTTCCTTGTGTGGAACAAAGAGTTAATGATATCTTTGGAGTCTTCCAGCACAATACATAATTTCTACACTTGATCTTAGCCAAAAGGCCGAGAAGCGATAATACATAATTTCTAAACCACTGGGACTAGACATCTTGACGCCAAGACCCCTGGCTTCAAGGAATAAGTGACTTATGATAGACACCTGGATCTTGTCCTCGTCCAAACCGCTTCCTGGATGCCTGAGAGGACACGTACACCAGACCGCAAACAAAGATGACACTCATGGTGCTTTCCTTCCCGAGTCTCCCGGATGGTGTGTCTGTATCTGCTCTCTCCATAGCTTCAGTAAACTCGGCTTTCACCTCCCGCTGGCTCTTGTTTGACTTCCCTCCTGTGGGGACCACCCCTCACCCCCGGCCCCAGGTCCTTGGACCCAGCCTGCGGCCCGTCACTGTGACCATCCCACACTTCCCACACTGGTAACGTAGGCGAGCTTTCTAGAGCTCTATCTTTAGGGGAAGATGCTCATTTGTGTAGGTAAGCCTTGGAACTAGGCAGATACCAAGTACCCCCCCCCCAGCCGTTTTTGTTTTTTTTCTTTTGTGAACTGACCTCGCCCAACATTGCCCTATGCCAGGTCCCTGGCTAGCCTGAGCTATGCAGCCTGCTTATGCGCCATATGCACCAATAAGCTGGCCTCGGGCAGACCCAGTCCTCCAAACCCATACAGCACAGGCCAGGCGCCCTGCGGAGTCTTCCGCAACTCGGGACCCCACCTCCTGAAAACTGCTCTGAGGCAGCAGCTGCAAAGAGTGGCACTCACCCCCATGAGTCCACACTAATTGCAGCCTTCCCTCTCCCTCCCTCTTCCTGCCCCAAACTCCACCCCAACATTATCAACACAAAACTCCCTGCAGCTGTTGCAGTTCATCAGCTTAGAAGTGATTTAAACTTATTTCCCATCCCTGTCATAAAAGAAAGAAGCATTTCCCACCCTGACTTCCAAATACAGGTGTATTTTGCTTTTTTTCTACTTAAATAAATGGGTTTTGCCAATATTAACGTCAAATTTCTTGGCACTCCCCCTTCTTCCATACGCAACCATGATTGCTTTTGCTTTTGTTCCTTTCTTCCTTTTTTTTTTTTTATTTTTTTCTGGTGGTTTATTTTGTAGCATTATATTTACAATATATATTTACAATTTACAATAATTACAATGTTTATAGCATTGTAAGTACTTAAATGTTTGCTTGAACATGAACTATGACTATTATTTAAATACTCTAATAGACTATTGGCTATTATTTAAAATGACCTATCAAATAAACAAACACTTGCACACACACTTGCATACGTATACTTCGGCTACTGCCCTCACTTACCACGACCACAGGTGGGCACTATTAAGAAAACCAATAAATTGCATTTCTTGGGACGCCTGGGTGGCACAGTGGGTTAAAGCCTCTGCCTTTGGCTCAGGTCATGATCTCAGGGTCCTGGGATCGAGCCCCGGGATAGAGCCCCGCATAGGGCTCTCTGCTCGGCCGGGAGCCTGCTTCCCCCTCTCTCTCTGCCTGCCTCTCTGCCTACTTGTGATCTCTCTCCTCTCTGTCAAATAAATAAATAAAATCTTTAAAAAAAATTGCATTTCTTTCTTATGGATGTTGAAGAACGTGCCTTATTCCGATTGGTTGTCTTCTTTTACCGAAATCTTTTTCATTTTTCTCAGTCGACTGACTCTTGATTAGTTCCAAAAAGAGCAAGTTTATACAAGTGACATGTGTCATTAAGGATGGGACAGGAAACCGCCCTCCTTTAGCAATAAGTCCAAAAGCCAAAGACTCCTGCGAGGGTCAAGTGACACCCATGGCCATCAGTGGAGTGACACAGTCACACAGTGACAGTCACCAGCCCTGGAATCTGCTGCACCCTCCTTCACTCTTTTCTGTGTGCCAGTCCTTATTCATGAGGTTTTCTTGAATTGGAGAGAGAGACAGAGGTTGTAAGTCGGGCAGCAATGGCTCCAACCTGGGGTGTGCTGGCTGGGCATGTGTTAATCACAAGTGTGGATAACACTCAATTGTGTATCTGGAGTGGGAGAGGCCAGAGTGTCTCTGGAATTCTTGCCTTAGAATGTTGTCCAACCAGAATTAACGAGGAGAATAGCCCTCCGTGCCCCTCACCCACCCTTCTCCCAGCTTTCCGGCCACACTGTCTACACCCAGCTAACAACACCGGATCTGCCGACATCTTTTGTAGAATACTTTTCTACCAAATCTGAATTCGATTTTGAAAATCTCAAAGATTCCCTCTTGCAGTTTAGAAAAACAGGAACTCTGAGGAGTCAGCGTGTCTTAAAATGCGAGCTTTCATTGAAATGGGCTACCAAGGATGCAAAGAACACAAGATGTGTTAATAGTCGTTCCCAACCTCCGCAGGTTTGCAGCAAGGTGATTTTTTTAATACATAAACTCACCACTGGAGGGTGTTACATACTTCTCCAAACACATTTGAACAGACTGAGGCTCCCATACTGTGAAAACTGATTAGGGAGGATGAGAGGAGCTGTGAATTATTTACCTACTGTGGGAATTGTCATTTTAAGTAGTATGTAATAAAGAGGATGTCAAGCAGAAGTTGCAGTCTGGGTCATGGAATGGTTGATACAGAAGCTAACAAAGATTCTTGACCAAACTTCAGTCATGCTCTGCAACCTTCTCATAGGTCCATCTAGGCACTTCCTTGTAAAATACAGCTTGAGCACGAACCCTGCTAGGTCAATTTAACCTGAACCCCCCCACCCCAATATCTGGTCTGGCTCTTCATCCTCCAGCACCCCCCACAGCCTGTCTCCAGCAATCCCGTCGGGTGGGTTTAACCAGAACCCCCCTCATCCCCGATGTGTCCCTGCCCTGCCCGTGCTATATCCAGAGTGGAGCCTGACCTCTCTCCCCCCTGTAAAATCCCACAGCAGTGGTTCCTACGCCTAGCACGAGGGTCCTGAATAAGCTCCTCCTTACCATCCTTAACAAGTATTACTGAACGTTTTATTCTCTAACAACGTAGCTTCATCAAACTACACGAAGAAAGGATATTAGCTACTGAGTGGCCCTTGGCTACTTTGTGAAAAGGGAACAGAGTGGGCAGACCCCCTTTTGTAGAGGCGCAGGGCACTCCTTACTGAGAAATCCACCCACCCCGTATGATTTGTAGGGCCTGCGGAGGCCCCCGTACCCACAAACACTAAAAATGAGACACTTAAATGGTCTTTTTCTGACCTGTAGCCTGCCACTTTCTAGGATCCCTAATTTTCTAATATCAATATAAATCAATATTTGAGGGGAGACATCCATTCAGTAATGTCTATTATTACCATTACGAGGTGCCATCATAAGGTCTCACGTTAACATCCCTCTATCACTCCGAACACGTAACAATAATAGATACAATATGTCAAGGGAACTTTAAAAAGAGCCAGACTTAAAAACAAAAGACACATCTTCGGGGTGTCTGGGTGGCTCTGTTGGTTAAGCATCCGACTCCTGGGTTCAGTTCAGGTCATGATCTCAGGGTCATGAGGTCGGGCTCTGTGCTCAGCAGGGAGTCTGCTTGAGATTCTCTCCCTCTGCCCCTCTGCTCCCCCCACCCCTGCTCTTACTCGTAGGTGCGTACACACTCTCTCTCAAATAAACAAATCTTAAAAAAAAAAAAAAAAAAGCATCTTTGAGGATCAGAATAAAAACAAAGTGGCAAAGTCACATGGAGGCAGGGGCTGCTGGGCGCTTGAAACAAGGCTGCCCCCAGGACGGCGAGCGAGTTTGGTTACATAAGCAAGAGGGCTTGTTGGCAAGCCCTGCCGACTTGGTATTGTTACCAGCAAATACTCAGTAATTATGTTGCTTCCAGCAGCCTTTAAAAAAAACATCTGGTTTGAAAGCCTCCCTTAAGTACACTACAATCCAGTTTCATAATTTCTTATACGTCAGGTAGTTTGGCTGAACAAGGTCATTATGAACCTGTGCCACCGTCTTTCTGCTTATAGACAGTAATTTTGCGACATTATGTGCGGCGATAATTATGCACCAGACACACTACTAGGCAATGTGAACACACATCATATGTTTCTGGTTACTAAATCCCCATGTTGGCTCTATCACCAGGGATAATTGTATGCTGCTTTGTCAATTTTCCATTCTCTATATTTCTTCAATCAGATTTTCACCATATTGCTTCCTGACCGAGAGCCAGAAATTTCTCAGAAAGCAAGAAAAACAGAAGCGTAGATGAATTCGTGACTCTACCATGCTGTCGAAACCATTAACAGTGGTTTTCAAATGTCCCTTTGTACATGGTACTGAATATTATTTAATCATGGAAGTTAGCATTTATATTGCACTTCTTTTCTTCAGACTGGGTTCTTTATTATATCTGATTCATAAATGCGCTTATACATAATTTTGGAATTATTTCCTTTCCACAAAATTTTGGCATCCTATTTTTAATGCGTCCTTACAAGCTGTGAAGAATCTCTAATAGGATTCTTTTTTAAAAAAATGCATGGCCTAAATGGAAATATCTAAAAATTAAATGTGGTTTTAAATAATAGTACCCCAAATAATCATAGGAAGATTAGAATTAGGATATCTATCTCTTAACTGCTTTGTTTTATTTACTTTTTTCCCAGCTTTATCAAGATATAATTGACAAAACTGTATATAATTTAGGTGTATGAGGTGATATTTTGATGTACGTATATTGTGAAATGACTACCACAATCAAGCTAATTAACACATTCATCATCTTCCCTGGTTACCTAATTTTTGTGGTGAGAACACTGAGGATCTACTCTCAGCAAATTTCAAGTATGCAATACAGTGTTATTGCCGTACATTAAATCCCAGAATTTACTCATCTTATAACTGAAAGTGTGTGTCTTTTGACCTACGTTTCCTCATTATTATTTATATTTTAATAAGTGGTATTTGTATCAAAAAGAATATACTGTTATTTTCAAAAAAATCCCGCTTAAGATCCATATCGACTGTTATTTGTTTCCCTATTCAGTGGTGTTTTTTTTTTAAAGATTTTATTTATCTATTTGTCAGAGAGAGAGTGAGAGAGAGATCACAAGTAGGCGGAGAGGCACGCAGAGGCAGAGGGAGAAGCAGGGTCCCCGCCGAGCAAGGAGCCCGATGTGGGACTCGATCCCAGGACCCTGGGATCATGACCTGAGCCGAAGGCAGCCGCTTAACCAACTGAGCCACCCAGGCGTCCCTATTCAGTGTTTTCAAGTACACAATAATTTTTTGTACATTGAATTGGCAACTTTCACCATCACAATTTATTGTAACATTTTACTCTTATGATACTAATTATTTATTAGATTAAATGATAGCTTTTCAAATCTATCGCCCAAGGTGATTTTCATCCCAAGATACACTATAGACTTAGTTTGTATATTTGAAAGTGAATATTCAAATTTCACAAAAAGTCTGAATTTCAAGGTTCATTTGAATTGCTGTCACTGTTCAAACATCATTTACTGAGAGTCTATCTCTTCCCTCGCTGATGTGAAATGCCACTTTGTGACACACTCGGTTCCCATATGTATTTGTGCCTATTTCTGAATTTTCTGTTTGATCCATGAATCCGGCCGTTAGGCCTAAGTACCATACAGTTTAAATTATTGTAGCTTTAACACATGGTCGTGGCTCAGTTAATTTTCATAATTTTCCCAGCACTATTATTTCTTCGAAATTTAAAATCACCTTGTCTAAAAAAGATTAGTATTTTTCATATGGATTGTGTTAAAAATTTTTAAAAGATTTATTTATTTTAGAAAGAGAGAGATCAAGAGCACAAGTGGAAGGAGGGGCAGAAGGAGAGGGAGAGAGCAAATCCCAAGCAGATTCCCCACTAAGTGCAGAGCCCAATGAGGGCTTTGGTCCCAGGACTCTGAGATCATGACCTGAGCCAAAATCAAGAGTTGGATGCCTAACTGACTGAGCCATCAAGGTGCCCTGCATTAAAATTTTTAATGATCTCATGGGAAATTGGAATCTTTATAATAATTAGTGCATATCCAAGAAACAAACAAACTGCTTAGTTTGGGTAGCCTTGTTTTTGTGATTGTATTGTAGCTAGAAAATACTAGAAAATGTTTTTTCTCAAATCCCAAAACCCACATCTGGCAAAGTTCTAACTTTTGTACTATAAAAATACCTAATTCTTTTGTGCTGAAATATGAATTATAATACTGGGTTCGTTCTCTCTCTCTCTCTCTCCCTGTCTCCAACCATGGGAGAGTTCCTTCCATTGCCTCGAAGGGAGGAATCTTTACTCATCTTTGGAATCACTCAATTCACTAAGGATCCTCGCAGAGAAAAATATTGCCTGTAATGTTTCCTAACTGCCCTGGTTCTCTGTGACAGGAAGCTCCTCTCTCTTGAAATTCTGATTATTTTGCAAATAATGATGAGTAATAGAAGCTCTATGAAAATATGTATTCGTAGGCAAAGAGTATGAACACCCTCTCGCCAGAGCCACTGGCATTCTTTAGTTCTTCTCCATGTCTCCCCAATCCTATGTTCTTATCCCACCTCCTGACTCTGCCTTCTGTAATCTTCAGCGACACTCTCAACTCCATGACTATTTCCTGAATGCCCGCCACATGCCAACCACTGAGCTGAACCCTGGTAGTTGAATGACAATAGAAAAATAAAACCCCCACATGGGTTGGGAGAATATTTCCTTCCATTGCAAAGTTTGTAATCTTGAATAAGATCTTTCCTCTTCTATGCATAGGAAATACAACTAAGAATATATATGTTTGGCAGAATGGCCTTTTTGCTGACAGATACCCATAAACAATGTGCTGAGAGCAGGTGAGCGACACTTTGACACTTACTGACAGCATGCTTTCAAGAGGTTACAGAACAAGTAACCAGCTCTGCATTAGAAATGATTGACCCCAGGGGCACCTGGGTGGCACAGTCAGTTGAGCGTCTGACTCTTGGTTTCTGTTTGGGTCATGATCTTGGGCTCATGGGATCCAGCCCGACATCCTCTACATATCTGCCCCCATCTCTGGTTGAATTTCTCTCTCTCTCTTCAATGCTTTGTGAATGGGATAGTTTCTTCATAGAGGCTCTGGAGAGCTCTCTTGTCCCTTCCACCATGCAAGGACACAGCAAGGGATGGCTGTCTGTGAACAGGGAAGCAGGCCCTCACAAGACACCAAATCTGCTGGTATCTTGACCTTGGACTTCCCAGTCTCTAGAACTGTGAAAATAAATGTTGTTGAAGCCACGCAGCCTATGGTAATTTCTTATAGTGTCTGAACGCACTCAGACACCCTGCTTGGCAATCTCTGTCTCTCTCTCTCTAAGCTGAGGACCAAATCTGGCAGGAAAGAATTGCTGGGGCTAGGATCAACTTCCTAAGGTCACTGTGCCACACCTGGCAGGCTGATGGACCCCTCGTCTCTGCTCCTGCCTCTCTGATGACACCAGACTCTCTCCTGCTACGTATTCTAGTCTGGGGCAACCAAATACCTGGAAGGATTCTACGTTTGGAAATGTGTGTTTATGTTCTGTCCTAGAGTATAAACCCCTTGCGGGCAGGTGTGAGCTTTTCAGTTATAGTTCTCGAACACCTAGAACAATGCTTAGCACCTGGTGTAGAGTTCCCAGCAAATGCTAGTTGACTGAACAGTTCTGCCTACATTAGACCTACTCTCTAATTCGTGTTTTCAAAATCTGTGCGCTTTTGGCCTTCCTGCAACTTTCGGCTCATGTGCACTTGGTTCACCCCTGGAGTAGGAGTTGGGTCTCATGGTTGAAGCTGTGGACTCGGCCACAGAGGGAACTGAGGGAGCAATGGCTTCTGGCCACTTAACTGGATATGTAACTTTACGCAACACCCTGATCCCTGAAAGTTACACCGGGATCAGATTTCTGACAATCGAGTTATTTTGTCTTTACTGAAATGTTCTGACTTCATTGGAATGGACCTGGTGTCAATTCCTAAACTCTTTGGGAGCTTTCCGGGTGTAATCTGAAACCCATCTCTGTACGTGGAGCGCAGAGAGAGGCTGAAGAAAGAGGCAGCCGTGTAGGTTGGCAGGTGGCGGGTGTAATAAGCAGAGAACTTACAAATGAGGCTTGTCCCGGGGTGGGGGAAAAGAGGGTGGCAACAAGATGAGTGGAATCCTGCTACACCTTAAAAGTATACAGAGCCCTTAACTGGATTCAGCCATGTATACCATCTAGAGGGTCTCAACACCACATCACCATCTCAAGGCTCTGTCCTTGGGGAACAGCCTCTGAGAGCTGGAAAGGCAAACGGAACCCACATTCCAAGGAAGGGGAGAGCGTGAGGAGCCTCCGAGTGCCGGGCTCCAGCTCATGGGTCAACAGGCGGTCATGTCTTCTCAATGACCTCCCCATACTTGAATAACCAATAGGTTCTTTACACTCTGGCTTTAAGTTTCTTTGCCTAGACACCTCTAAGTCAAGAAGCTGTAGGGAAAGGAGGGCATGAAATACTAAAATAAAATGGTCCAAGTGGTCATATTATAGTCAAAACCACTCATTTTACAGATGGGGAAACTGAGGGATTCAGTGACCATCTAAAGCCATGTGGTTGTCACTGCAAAACTGAGACCAGACCCAAGAGCCTGAGTCCTAGGCCACTGTTCTTCCTGCTGTGGAGAAACCTAGCAAGTGAACTAGAGAAGCACAGTATGTAAAAGAACCTACTGCTATATCGAAACGTAGACGGGGCGGGCGGCGGCGAGGGGCAGGAGGAGGGTAGAAATGTAGAGCTTTGCATCCAAACTTAAATCGCCATCAACTTTAAAAAGGTGAAGTTATAAGATAACCAAGTCATGCGGATCCGATGCACAACATGGGAACAATACTGTAGAAAGCCGCTGAGAGAGTAGATCTCAAAAGGCTCATCACAATACAGCAACAAATTTATACCTATATGTGGTGATGGATGTTAACTAAACTTCTTGGGGTGACCATTTTGCAATATGTATAGATACCGTTATGTTGTACACCTAAAACTAATAGAACGCTCCAGGTCACTTCTCAATTTTTAAAAAGTT
>CM052893.1:17564205-17611411 GCA_028534135.1 Potos flavus | reverse complement strand
GGGGGGCTTGGAGGAGGGGCTAAAGGAGACCCTGTTTGGTCAGTCCTTCTACCCACGTGACTCACAGGACCTGTCCCTGTCCCTCGCCAGCTGGGTCTTCTGCTTCCCATGTCCCAAGAGCCAAACCAGCCCTCCAGGCAGCGGCCAGTCCGGGCATCGCCAGGAGTGTGGGCAGCAGGGAGGGCGGCTTCGGTGCTACCAGAAAGGCCTGCAGGCCTCTGTGGGGTGAGGAGCAGATGAGGCAAGCTGGGCAGAGCTTCCGGGCAGGGAGGGCTCAGGAGCAGAGCCTGGTGTGGAGCCAGAGAGGGAGGGGTGCTCCCCGCTGTCTCTGGGAGGTGGGCTGGGAACAGTGTCTAGACATGGGTCCCATCTTGCACGCATGTGTGCTTGTTTCCCATGCTCCCACTCAAGGGACAGAGCTACTGTTGGTCCTGCTGCACCAGGAGGAGACGGTCTGCACTCTGCCAAGTCCTGGGAAACGGCCATGGCTTTATGGGTTTGCAGCCTTGCCCAGCCGGCTCAGAGAGTTTTGAACAGCCATAGCACTCCTGGTTCAAAGCCAAGGCCTTTGAGAGGCACCACGGTGGGTGGACGCCACTCTACCCGGTCAGTCTGGGACTCTTGAAAAATGTGCATTGGAGAAAAGCCAAGCCTTGAGTGGCTAGAGGGTTGCGTTTAGATTCCCACATTTTCACAGCTGGGAGTGGGAGCGTGGGAGCAAGAGGTGTGGTGGGGTGGTTCTGCATGAGTGGATTTGGGGGAGCTTCACACTAGAAGAACCAATAAACGACCAGCTAATTTGGTTAGGGTTGGTCCTGGTGGCTGAGCAAATCCCAAGAGAGATGGAGCCTAGCGAGGAGGTGACAGAGAAACCAGAAACCTCTGATGTTACAGAAGGATCATGGCTTTGCATGGTCGGAGCTCCGCGCTCCGGATCAGCTCGGAGAGCTGTCTGAGGTAGGCCCCCCACCAGGCAGCCCTGGACCCGCTCGCATGCCCTCCCCATTGCAAACTGGCCATGGAACCATTTCCTCCAGGGGCTCAAACTACAACCTTATTACATCTCTGCCGTAGTCACACGCTTCGGTATAAATAAAGGCAAAGGGAGAAATGCATCCTGCTTCCTTTAGCAGATGGTATTTGGCTCACTACAGACCACGTGCCCAGCACGGCGCTGAGCTCAGTGGTGAATCCAGCCCTCCCCGAACATTCCGTCTACCGAGGAGATAAAGAGCGCACCAAGTATCAGCGCTCCAACTAGAATGTCACAGGGAGGTAGAGATAGGCTGCTTGGGTTATCCAGAAAAAGGGAGAGATTACTGCAAGGGGTGGCTGAGAAGTAAAATGTTGAATCGTGAAAAAGGCTTAAAGGACAGGAGAGATTTGCACAGGTGGAGATGGGTGCGTGGGATAAGGAGTTGTAACTGAAAAGTTATTCCAGGTGGGATGAAAATTCCTGGTGTTTTTGTTGTTGCTGTTTTTTTTGGTGAGGAAGGCAGGGATCCCCCTTTTTTTGGAGACAGAGCCCTTCTGCGAGGGTGGTGTGTGGGCAGAGGGAGAGGGAGAGGGAGAAAGGGAACCCCAAGCAGACTTCCTGCTGAGCATGAGCCCACTGAGGGGCTCGATCTCACGACCCTGAGATCACGACCTGAGCCAAAATCAAGAGTTCAACGCTTAACCGACTGAGCCACCCCGGCGCCCCTGCGGGAACGCTTCTTGGATACCTGAGGTACACACATTTCCCTTGACTCCCAGGGGGTTCTGAAACCCCATGTGCGTTCAAGCCGCTCAGTTCGGTTGAGTCCCTGGGGGGAGTCTGGTGCCACCAGCGTGCACCTGTTTGCTCTCCTCCCCCCCCATCCCCACTCCCCTCTGGGTGGCCAGGGGTCCGCCTGGTGCGGCAGTGTGAGAACCACGAAGGGGACAGGGGGCTGCTCAGTGGAGCAGGCCGCGTGCAGCGAGGTCTGCTGCCGAGAAGGCAGCCGGGATTGCCCGCGTGCGTGGCTTCCGTCTGGGGACCTGAGGGTGGTCGGCCGGAGGCCTCTGCCGTCCACCCAGTTGGCGGGCACCGCCCAGAACCTGAGCATGCCCGCTGCCGGCGGCCGGGGAGGAAGGAGGCCAGGCCTCCAAGCTCCCACTGCCGCTGCGGCGCTCCGCTCACCTAGCCTTGCCCCTCCCAGCTGGTTCATTCTCCCCGCTTCCCAAATCCTCTTTTTCCTCTTAAAATATGCTGCCTGCCCAGGCCTCCCCCCACCTTTCCCGCAAAGTTACATTCCAACACACTTATCTTTGGAGTTCCCTTGAAGATAGGTTTCGTTTAGGAGAGGCCGTGGTGGGAGAAGCGGAAGTGACGATCCCTCAACCCCCTGCCTTCCTATTGGTTTGCTAAGACCCAACTTCCGGCAGGGCGGGCAGGGGGCCCTCCTCGAAAGCTTGGTTTTCAGGCCACCGTTAAACACAGCTGTTAAAAATAATTCAAACATGAATGGTCACAGAGGTTCTATTTGGGTAAAAAGCTTTGGACACGGTGGTGATAATTAATGTAATTAATGTAATTCATGCCACTGAGTCGTGCACCTCAAAACGTTGAAAATTGTAAATGTTCTGTTATGTATCTATTTTACCACAACAAAAAAATTGCCAAAAAAAAATATATATACGGTATGAACCGCGGCTGGCTGACGTTGTTTTCCCTCTGGTCTTCCAGCTGTTCACCTGATGGGGAGAAAATTGGTCCACACTCGTAGTGAAGGCCCTTTGCCTGTGTGTGTGGGCGCGGGGGGGGGGGTCCCTGGGGGGCCCACACCGCTGCATGGGACTACCCAGCACGTATGCTTCTCAGGCTCAGTGTTGGTATACTCTAACTCAGGAAAAAAAAAAAATCTTTTCAAGATGCGGAGTCCAAAAGTCACAATAATATAACCAGGCTTGCACTGAAGTTTTATTTCTGCCCCCGTCTCACTGATTCCCCACTCCCTCCCAAAAGGAAAGCATTTTTATTAGTGTCTTGTGTATCTTGCCATGTCTCACTCAGCCACATCTTCTATTACGATTTTTTGCCCTTATTTAAAATGCTCACTTCTTGTTTTTCTTTGGAGTTCCTCCTCATTTATTGTCCCTAGCTGCTGACTCCAAGCTGGGGGGCGGGGGGGGGGGGGGGAGTCTGGAGGGTGCTGTGTGCTGGGCCCCCTGAGACACGCTGGGAAGGGATGCCCAGAAGCCTGGGGTGCAGGAGCGGGTATTAAGAGCTTATGTGCTACGGGCTTCTCCACAGAGGGAGATGCGAGGCAGGCAGTGGAGGGGGGATGGCCCCTGGGGCTGGGGGGTCAGGTGGAGAAGGCAGCCAAACAGGGAGGAGAGAGGAGGAGCCTGGACCAGGCTGAGGAGGGAGGAAGGGGTGCTAGCTGTCCTTGTCACTGTTGTCTGGGACATGCCTGGGGCAGTGCCTGAAGTTCAAGGAGCGTGGGCCCTTTCCCTTGTGAGTATAGGGAGGGGGAGCTCCTGGTTATGCTTTGTCTTGCTGCTGTGCCGTCAGGAGCCCCCGGCCTCAGATAGTTATGGTTTGGTCTTCTTTTCCTAGAAATGATCAGTGACCTCTGAGCAGCACTTGTAAACCTGAGTCTAGAAAATGGGATGGAAGCAGCGTTTCTCTGAAGTCCCCGGACAGACAGGGTAAGGTTTCGAAGACCTGGATTGGCATGATATAGTCATGGGGCTGATGGTGTCACGGGTACCAAGGGCTATGCCGGTCAGAGAAGCCCATGGGGATTGGGGTGATGGGCTTGTGGTCTTGATCACTGCTCCAGTCCTCCCCTCCCTGCCCATTTGGACATGGAAGGTGCAGTAAGACCTGAGGCCCCGGGGCAGGGGCAGGGCTGTGGCCCGCGCCACATTGCCTGGGGCTACAGTAAGATATGGGGGCAGCCTCGCCTCACAGAGGTGCTGGGTGAGAGGCTGGGGGTGGAGAGGGGTTCAGCCACTTTGCAGGGGAGGAGATGGCTTGAGGTTGGGGTGGGTGTGGTGATGACAGAGATTCGCTTCAGGGTTTCTGTTCCCAGCGGACAACTGGTGGCAGAGCTGTGGCCAAGGGCCACCAGGGCTGAGGGTGAAGTTGTGCCCCGTGGGACTACCAGAAGACTTACAGGGGCAGAGCGCCTGAGCCCTGGGGGGCCCGGCCACCCACTGCCCACCCAGCTGTAATCAGGGCTCACAGTGGCCCTGAGACAGGAAGAAGGTGTCTCCCCCTCTCAGACACACACATGTGCCCACACACAGATCCACCCTCATCCTCGTCCTCCCTGGATGCTCCCTTTCACACACACGTTCCCTTCTTCTCCTTGGCAGAGAGGATCTGGTCCCCAAACTCTCTCCTCTTCTGTCCCCTCCCAACATGCAAGGGCTGGCTGTGTAACACTCTGCTCAGGTCTCCTTGGCCTTCAGAGGGTTGGTGATTTAACCCAGAACTACAGGTGGGGACACCACAGGCCTGGACAGTGGGGGGGGACAGTGGGGGGGGACACCACAGGCCTGGACAGCAAGGAGCAGGGCTGAAGCCTGGGCTGCCCCCCAGTGAGGCTCCCTGGGCCACTTCCCCTCAGGGGCAATAGCAACTACCCTTCACAGCCCTTTCCTAACAAACAAGGCATACTCCCTGGGCGTGAGCTCTGACGGAGGCAACATGGCGGACGGGACCTCTTCATGTAGAAGCAGGAGGGGAGAAGAAGCTGGTAGATTTTGGTGTTGAAAATGGACCTTTGGGGAAATAAAAAGGAGCATTCACTCTTAAATCCGTGCCCGGCTGCCCCCTCCTTGGGTGAATAACAGAGGATTCTGTGGGATTTCTATTTCAAATTCCTCATTTATTTGGACATTCAGTTGGTTGTGACTCCAAGTTATCAAAGGTGCAGGACGGGAAATCCGTAGCGGGAGCAGTGAGGTGGAGGTGGAGACAAGATGTCGGAGAGGACAGGGTGCTCCTAGCCTCTCCTTCTCTTCCTGTTAGGGTACGATCTGGAAAGTGTCCAGATGGTGTCCCACAGCACAGACACAATAGCGAGAAAGTGTGCAGCACAGTTGAATGGGTGAGCTTCCTCTTCCGTAGGTAAGGCCCTCCCGAGACAGGCGGGCGGACGGGCCCTCCGGAGACCGGGCCCTGTGTATTGTGGGAGTGTGTAGGGGAGGGCCGTGGCCCGTCATCTCTCCAATGCCTCAAACCCAGATTTCGACGTGTAGGTTGACAAGATCTAGGCTGAGAAAGCTACAGGAGAAGGGACTGTATAAGATGCTTTTCCCTCAGGGACCCCATAGATGAGAGCCAGAAGCAGGGGAGAGCTGACTGGGCTGTCTTGATTTCTCCAAAGGCAGGAGGAACAACGATGCTATGTTTTGGTGAGGAGCAGCAGCCCTTGCTGTGGTTGACTGGCTGTGGAATTCCCAGCAGCAAGGCACAGGGGCTGGTCATAAGGAGGCCGCAATGGCTGTCAGACCCAGCAACTCATGGCAAGGGGTAGGGGGGTGCGCTTGGCCCAGTAAGAACCGGTGATGGGAGGGCGGTTGTTAAAGTTGCTGTCCTACACTGGTCCATCTGGACTGGGGGACAGATCTCATGACCCCCTGCCTAGAGCCCCTTCCTGGTATAAGGTCGTGTAACCATCTGAGATCACCCAGGGGGAATATCAGACAAATATGTTTGCTTTTCACTAAACAGTTAAAATCGTTTTGCCTGCTAACCCTGTATTTCATGGTGGTGGCTCAGTCCTCAGTTCACATCCCCGCGCACCGGATCAGGCCATCAGCAGATGCATCCAGCCCCTTCCAAGACTCAGGCAAGGAGGAGCCTCGTGGCCAGCAGACCTTTTCAGGAAGTCCTGGCTGTTTCTTAGGGTCTATCTGGGCAGGTCCCCTTTTCCTGGAGTACATGGGGTCTCAGAGAAGATAAATGACTGGTCCTAGAGCCAACGAGTGACCTCAGTGTGACCAGACCCCAGGTCCACTGATCCTTCACCCAGTGGGCCCTAGTCACAGCTGAGATGCAAGGTGACATGTGTCCAGACAGAGGGAAACGAGGCGTGGTCAATTCTCCCCCTCCTCCCCTCTCCCCCGGCTGTGCCTGGCCCTTTCTCAAATGTAAAATTACACTTTCCGCAGAGGGAATAGCTCCTTCCCTGCCCCACCCTCTGCAGTAGGCCGTGACTCAGAAGCGCCGGGGGTTACGTGTGCCCTGAGAAGGGGGAGCAGCCACCCCTTAGTGTGGAGGCAACTGGAAAACTCATCAGGTGCGTTCCCTCAAACCGCATTAGGCCACAGTGGAGTTCTAAGTGAGGAAGTGAGGGCTGGACTTGGGCAATTAACAGGCCCTCTCTGGAGACTGGGGGGTTGGGGGGGTGCAGCGGCGGGAGGGCAGCGGGCATGGAATCCAGGAGCGGGGGGCTGCTGTCCCCAGGGCAATGAAGTCATCCAGCTCTATGACGACGTGGCTGGGTGCCCGAGTAGAGCGCCGGGCCTCTAGAAGGGGTAGGTGGCTTCGAGGCTGCAGCATTATCCCCTGGGAGACTGCTGGCCCTTCCCGCACCTGCCAGCTGCTTGCTAGGGGACTAGCCACCTCGATCACCTCTCGCTCACGCTGTCTGAGGTCAGATTTCCCTTCCTAGGGGAATCAGAGCCCCTTCCACTCCGCGGCTCCCAGAGGCGGCACAGCCCCCGGTGTGTGATGTGTGCAGGTGTGACAGGTGTGTGCCCACCTGAGAACACACACACCCTCACCACACCGATCCCCCACCGCTCAGGGTGGGCGACGGAGGCCCCAGAGACCATCAGCAAGAAGGTCTCATTCGCCGAGCTGCTCAAACTCAGTAACGAGACTTCGACAAGGTTCTCCAGCAGGGGCAACTGGTTCCGGAGACAGAGAAAGAGGATTTAGGGGGAGACAAGGTTAGGCTTCCCTTTTTGGTGCATGGCCCACAAAGAACCTTAGGGCACGGACTTCCAAGTCCACTCAGTGTGTCCGACGAGGAAGGGGAATGGAGCGAGTTCCAGAATCAATATCCACATTGGACCAGCTACAGGGACTGCAGTCCGCATGATCAGCAAATACAAAACTAGCTTGTGAACTGGGTCTCAGAGTTGTTCCAGCAAGCAGGTCCCGAAGAGGTCCCCTGAGCACCGTCCTCCCCATTCTCAGATGCTGCCGTGCCCTACGTCTCACCTCTCTCCGTGACCGAGGTCCCCTTTCGTCTTCCATCCCCCAAGGAGTCTGGGGGGGTCCCCAGCCTTCACTTAGCTTTCCCTGCCGCTCCTCCACTCGTAGTCCGGCAAAGCTGGGGGGGGCGAGGGAAGCAAGAGGGGCTGCGGCGGGGCTGGAGCTGGTGGAGGAACGTTCAGGCACAGAAGGGGGCCCCCCATCCTGCCAGCCCCCACCTGTGGGCCATGGGGTCAGGCCCTGCCCTGGTTCTCAATGCACGAGGCAGCTCGAATTCCACTGCAGGACAAGAAAAGCCAAAACAAATCAACAAACAACACTGTGCGCTGTTGGAGGGGCCCCCTGCTGCCCCCATCGTTCCTGCCGGGACAGCGGCGACGGCGGTATGTGGAGAGGTCAGGGGTGAAGGAGGTTACACGTCTGTACTAATAGCCCTTGGATTGGTGAAGGCCTCGCGCCCAGAGCCTGGCCACGTCACCGGGTAACTCTGGGGCACTGCCAACTTGAGGGGCGCAGGTCCCCCTTCCTTGTAGTATGTAGGAGCGAAGGAGAGCCTCTCGCCTCCGCCCCCATTGGGCACCATGTCAGCCGTCCGTATGTAAAAGGGGGAGCTGTACGGGGAGCAGGCGGTGCAGTGGGCGGCGGCGCCCCCCCACGGCTGGCCGCAGGGCTCGCTGGTGAGAGGCGCCAGGCCGCCTCGGCCGTCGGGGGCTTGGGAGCTGCAGGCATTACAGCTGGGGCCTCTGGGGTGTGGGGGCAGGTCGCGCTCCTCCTCCTCCTCGTCTGCATCTTCGGCTCTGCTCTTCTTGCAGCAGTAGTACTGAGGGGACAGTGGGGAGGGATGCCTGAGGGCCGATGGTCCCCTTCCGGTGCACAAAGGCGCCCGTGCCCCTGTCCACCGAGAACCCTGCGCAGAGCGCTTTTTGGCACGGGGACTAAAACTCAGCACCAGACACCCACGTTCCACCGGCATATACTCCCGGCCTTGCCAAACCAATATTCCCTTTTCCTTCGCCTACTTCATAGCGCGTTACCTGCAGGCTGAGGTTGAGAGGTGGGACCTCCGTGTCTTGCTGAAGACAGGGGTGGGGCCCCCGGGAGCAGCTTCCTCACAGTCCCCCCAGAGGGGTGCCCTTCCCACCACTCCCGAAATCTCAGCTATGCCAGAGACACAACCCAGTGACCCGTTATCTTCCCAGCACAGCCTCTTTAGGGGACCCCCAAAGTGTAGAGTGTGAGAGACGCATGGCTCCCGTCTGGCCACCCTCGATTCCCAGCCCCCCACGCTTCCTGGCTTTGAGCTTTGTCACTCTCAAAGCGGGCCTCCCATTCCTGCCCCTAGAATGGGGGTGTGGTTTGCCTTGGCCTCCGGGGACTGACCTGGAGCCTACAGTAGCACAGGACCGCGATGATGCAGAGGAGGATGACCGTAGCTAGGATTCCGCCAGTGATCACAACTGTTCCCGCTGTCATCCGCCCGATGCCCCATCAAACTCTGCAAGGACATGCACGGGGAGGGTGAGGGGCGGCCACACCGGGCATGGGTGAGGGGGGGCCACACTGGGCGCTGGGGGGCGTGGGGGGCGAGGACGGCGGCAGGGAGGCCTCCTGGGACTTCCTACACAGGTGGAGGCGGGGAGGACCTGAGGGCAGCTGGACTAGGAGGGCCGCAGGCACTGAGACACGAGGTGGGGGGTGCTTCCTGAAGGAGAAGAGAGGCTACGGCCTGGGCCAGCCTAACCTGGGGCTGGGGGGCACAGGTGAAGGGGGGAAGAGGGGAAGCAGAGCGCTGACAGAGAGCATAATTCTGCCCTCGGCCTCTGCTCAGTTTCAAAGGTTCTTGCTGTGCCTCTCTCTACTTCTCCTTCTCCTCGCATCCTGCTCGACTCCCCGGCCTCACCCCATGGCTCCATCCAAGACACAAAGAAAACAGCTTCCTCTCCTGGGGGCTTAGTCTGTGGCACTGCCCCAAGCTCTCCCTGCTCCTCTCAGGAAATCCTCAAAATACCTTCCGGGACAGTTAGTAATTACCCCTGTGTCACCTAGGATGAACTGTGGCTTCGATTGGTTTGGCTGAGTTTCTACCCAGCCTGGCTCACCCCAAAGACCACGGTCTCAATCGCTGTCTTCCCGGGCACAAACAGCAATGGCCGCCGAGCCTTGGACTCAGGTGGAGGGGACAGGGTCCGAATCTCCCAAGTTCCACCGGGTTCTGCCCGGGCTTAAACCTACACTCCTTTCGGGGCATCTCTGTTCTCTTTCCAACTCTTGTGGACAACAAGGGCAAGGTGAGCCCAGAGGGAGTGGGCAACGGGCAGCATTCTGGCCCCCGGAAGGTGGTGGTGAGGCTAGACAATGGTCCTGCTAATGGGGGTAAAGCTCCGGCCTCAGGCAGACTCCCTCTCGGGCACAGAATGGGGAGTTCCCAGCCCCCCGGGCACATGGCTGGTGGTGCCCCTGGAGCAGGAGGGTGGGAGGAGCATTGGCATCTTGAGGAAAGAAGAATGACCGGGATCACTTACGTTCAGTGAAGGGAACAGTGACCTGTAAGACAACAAAAGGGACAGAGCTATTGGAAGAGGAGTGTTACTCCTGTAGATTAGTCCCTAAGCTCTCCCACCCCGTACCACCCGCACTCTGCCCTCTTCACTGGGAGCTCAGTCACCGACAAGCCCGCACCTCCCAAGTCAGCCTCCCGCTGTGCCTCCCACTGTGGCTTGAAGGACATTTCACGCGAGTGTCCCTCCGGGATGTCAAACTCTGGTACCTGGTGTGACAGCCTAAGTCATCACCCTCTTTCCAAATGGGCACCCCTCGCCCCCGGTTAGTGCTTCCGCCAGAGTAGGCTGTTCGTTACTCAAAGGCCAAGCGGGGCTGGAAGGCGAGTGGCGGTCCACTCAGGACGCTGTGGGCCGGCTGTGTTCACCTGGAGGAAGGGGCACCTTGCCGTCTGCCCCTCACCACCTTCATGCACCCCGCCAAGCTGTGCCCCGCCCTACTTGCCAGCATGCTCGCCACCAATTTATCTTCCCTCCTCACCTCCCACTGTCCCCCCTACATGAGTCCCCTGTCCACCAGGCAGGCCCAGTTCTTAAGCTCAGAGCCTAGTGATGAAAAGGCACTTTAACATACCTTATGATATGGTCTAAGACACACAGAGCAGGGGCTGCGGGGACACAGAGGAGGGAGTGACTAACTGCTTGGGGAAGGCTCCCTGGAAGAGGTTTCGCTCGAGCTGGGTGCTGGAAGCTGAGCGGGAGCTTGTCCAGTAGACAAGGGGAGAGGGCAGGCTGAACAGCCCCGGTGTGTGAGAGACCCTGGGGGCCCCCAGGAACTGTAAAGAACCCGGAAAGCCCGGGCAGGGTAGGCACCAGGTGGGAGACGCTGTAAGCCAGGCAAGGATTGGCATTCTACTCTCTCGGAGGCCACAGGCGTTCCTGAAGGGCTGCTGGTAGCTGAGTGCATGAGCCCGCTTTCTCCACCTGTTTAGATCCTGCCCACCCTCCAGCGCTCTGAGAGACCCCCCCGGGGTCCCCCATTGTGGTGCTCTCTCTCTCTCCCTTTCTCTGGATTCCCACTGCAAAGCCTTTCCATGGGCCACTTTCCAAACCCTCTATTGGTAGGATACTTGTCCGCTTTCACGTGGGAACATCTTGACTCCTCCTGTCTTGAACCCGTCTTCTCGGGTACATGAGAAGTCCTTTGGGATCGGGAGCTGTGTCCCAGCCGGCTTCCTACCCCTGCAGCATTGTACACAGTGCGTGCTTGTGCTTGATGAACATTTGTTTGCTAATCCGCGGCGATATAGTCCTTCCTTCACCGGCCTGACTGTGATGACTTCGACCGACCACCAGGGGGCAGCAAGTTGCATTGCTCAGCTCCCATCCCATCTCACAGAACTGAACATCACTGTTCAAGGCCAATTTGACTGACTTTGCCCAGATGCATGGTGAGCCATGCTTCAGGGATTCGCTGAGCATTTGTGCGGGGCGGGAGATGAACCTCAGCCTTGGGAGAATGTATGTGCCCTCATTACAACATGCCTCCATTCTCCTCTGCTTGCCCCGTACGTTCACCGCGGAGGGCCGTTTGAGCAAAGGGAGGCCTGTGGAGTGACCTGAAGTCAAAGGCAGCAGTGACTCACTCTACCTGCAAGTCTTGGCCTCGCCCCCTGAGATGTCAGCCTGTTTTAGGATACAGGGAATGAGGAAGCTATATAAGAACACAGCCCTCCCTCCTTCTGACCTCCACGCCTGGCCTCCCCTCTTTGGGTACCATGCAGCGGTTCCACAGAAGTGGCTAGAAAATGGGGGGCATGGCAGAGGCACACATCTGAAGGCCCGTCTGAGGCCCAGCTGTGCCATTTAGCTGCTACCCCATCTTGGAGACTGACCTCCTTTCTCACTTGCAAAAGAAAGCTTAACAAAAAAACTCAGCTTACCAGTATGCTTGTGAGGGAAAAGTGAGAGTCACGTATGCAAGAGCCCTTTGGGAACTCTAAGAGAATCCTTCAAACACAGTTATTTGCAGGAGGAAAAGGACGGCCCAGACATTTTAGATGTCGGCTTCAACGTGGTCTTACGGTCAGAAACCCAGAAGGCACTCGTGAAGGGCACGCAGGGAACAGGCCAGGTCCAGCCACTGGCCCTACGGACCCCATGCTCACGGTACAATCCAGCATTTAAATCCCCATACCCAAGGGCTCCTGTTATTGCAGGTGGGTGCATTTTCTCTTCGCAACTAAATGCAAATGCATCTAAACGGCATTCTCCAGTCTACCAGCTGCTTCCATTTCCATCCCCTCCTAGGATGGGCAGGCTCTAAGACGGCCCCAAATGAGCCCTGCCTCTTGGTAGCCAGGGCTCGTGTGCTCCCCTTCCCTCGAGGGGGGGTGCCACCTGTGACTTGCTTCTAACCAACAGAACACGGCAAAGGCGATGGGATGCCACCTCTGTGAATAGATTACATAACATTCCGGCCCCCTTCTTGCTAGCCAACTCCTCCCTTTGCTGGTTTGGACGCAGCAAGTTGCCGCATTGGGAGGCCCATGTGGCCAGGGACAGGGGGTGGCCTCTGGCCCTCCATCCAGTGACCTAAATCGAGCTGAACAATCACAGAAGTGAGGGCGGAAGCCGGTCTTGCCCCAGCCAAGCTTCGAGATGAAACTGAAGCCCAAGTCACCTTGAAGGCAGCCTGATGACACGCCCCGAGACGGCGGACCCAGCTGGCCATGCCTGGAGCCCTGACCACAGACGCCGTGAGCTTGTCAGCTTGTGTTGTGTCAGGCTGCTAGGTTTGTGGGAGTCTGTCACGCCACAAAAGATAACGGATGCACCTCAGTACCCCACAAAAACCCCACACACAGGACAGAAAGTCGGACCTTTAAGTGATTTGCCTCAAGTCATACAATAGCAAGTCAGGACCCAAGAGCCAGTGCCCTGGAGTTTCCATCCTACCCAGCTGCCTTCTGCTCAGCTTCCTAAGGCCAGGAGCAAGAGGTTGCCTCCCAGAGCCCGGCAGATGGGTTCCGTGGCGGCCAAGTCAGGGAGCAAGGGCAGCCGAAGAGGACAAACCCATTGCCAACTAACGATTCCCGGGGCCTGCCCTCTGTGACCAGGGCTTTCTGGACCTCGCTCCCCACCCACAGCCCCCCCCACCCAGGGCCCAACACCTGCTCCTGGGGGTGAGGCTCAGCCTGCTGCGCACACTTACGCAAAACAGCTGGGACGGCGATGGCTCGATCATGCAGGCTGCGCCCGAGCAGACAGAGGTTGGGGGTGCGTCATGGCCAAGGGCGTCAGTTCCTGCCAGAGAAGAGAGAGGAAGATCAGTGAGGGCTGGAGAGGGAGGCCGAGAGGACGGACAGACCCCGAGACTGAGTGGACGTCCCCCAAAGGGACTTGTCTGTTGGCTTCTGCGGCTGCCCCTGTCCCTGAGACCCCCCAGCCTAGGAACCCGAGGACCGGCCTTAAGGCCACACCCCATCCCGTCCTTGACTCCTTCCCTCAGTGCCATCGTCTGGAACCCACGGCCCGACACAGCAGGACGGCGGGCACCCCTATTCTGGGAATCAAGGCTTAAAGGGGGGAAGGGGGTCCAGCGACCTCTATCCCACTGCCCTGGAGAATTCTGGCCTGTCCCCTGGTGAACGTGTCCTTGTTGCCTGCGTGGCTGATCCTTTTCCCTAAGGCCGCACGTACCTCTTTCCCATTCCCTCCCCATCCTTCCCTGGGCCTGTCCATACTCCCAGCGCCCACGGCCACGCACTCCTGTCCCTCCCTCCAAAATCCCAAACTGCCTCAGGACAACACGCCAACAGGACGGGCGGGTGACACGCTCACGCTGGCGTGCTGATGGGGGAGGGGGCGGCCGGGTCCTACCAGGACATTTAGGAATCCAGCGTAGGCTAATTCCTGGGGGTCCCTTAAAATGAAAATTCTTTAAGTATCCACTCGACATGATTTCCAGGAGAGTCTGGGCCTTATACTGGGAATAGGAGAGTGGGAAGAAGGACCCTCCCCGGTGAGGCTTCCCTCGGCTCGTTGTCCTGAGGGGGGAAGGCCCCGCTGGGGGTCTTGTGCTGGGGAGGGAACCCAGCTGATACCTGGATCCCCAGAGCCACCTTCCACAGGGACGGGCCGGCCAGCTCTGGGCTCTCTGCGGCAGCCGCAAGCTGGAGGTCAAAGGGCACGCTAATGTCTCAAGGCCTGGCACTCATCTGAGTTCAACAGGTCTCAGGAGCAGAACTCTAGGAGAAATGGAGAAGGCCCACATTGACCCACAGAGTCAGCCCACGCCCGCTTTCACGTCCCCTCTAGATCTAGGCCCTCATGCCTATGATCGGCCCGGGATGTTGTGGGCACTCGGGCTTTCTTTTCTCAAACATGTTCTTACTCTCGTTAAAATGGAAGTCGCGGACAGCTGCATGTCCGAGGACATGCTTCCCATCTAAGTTTTGATTGAGATGTCAACTGATAGAATAAGACTTCCCTGAGTTTGGGACCGGTCCCTCCTCCCCAACCCTGTGCAGGGGAATGTCCATGGGAATGTCCATAGTCTGCTTCAGGATCCAGGAGCCTTTCTCCCACTTTGAAAAATACAGATGGGTCACAAATTTGTGAAGATTTGGTGCGGAGGATTTCCCTGGCAAGTTGCTGCTGAGCCATGAATCCCTGTCCCGGCCCTAAGGGAGGCGGGCCCGGGGCTGGCAGGGGCTGGCTGTCCTGAGTCCCGTCCAGGAGTCCAGGAGGGCCACCCGGAGGCCTGAGAAGAGCCTCGTCCACTGCGCTGCAGCTGGACATACAGACGCCCAGGGGCTGAGCAAGGAGTTTGCAAGAGCTGCCTGGGACAGCGATGGTGTGTTTGCCTGGCGTAAGGAAGCTGCAGGACAGAGGGGCCCAGCAGGGAACCTCTAAAGAGCCCACAAAAAAGCATCTACAAAAGCAACAGCCCTTTTGAAGCTTCTGCCGCTCTTTGACCAGTAAGAATCCCCCATTTCAATCTGGCAGCTCCGGAAATGGCAGCTCTTGGGGGCGGTGGGAGGAAGGGAAGAGTTGGGGAAGTACAGACAGCAGAGGGACACGGCCCACCACCCCAGCGGCTTCCAGCCCGAAGCAGATCCAAACGGGCCCAAAGGAGAAGAATAACACCCTGTCAATGACCCAATGATTCCAACTTCTAAGTTGAGAATGTAGCTATAGCTGAGAGGTACCACAGACTATCACCTAAGAGTGGCTGACAAGCAATGGGACTGGCCCGTTTTTATCCAGAGGCAGGAGAAGATTTCTTCCACAGAATACATTCTAAAGTAAAAGGATGCTCAAAGATAAAAAATAAATAAAAAATAAAAAAATTGTTTCTTGAGCACAAATCACGCATTATGCTTGTTTAACCTACCAGCTACTTAGAGAAAAACGATCCGTGGAAAGGGAAGGACTCTAAGAGATCTGGCCCAGTATCTATGTCCTAGATGAAGAAACCAATTCAGAGACGACATGTGCCTGGCTTCACCACACACAGCAAGATAGAGACGGAGCAGCAGGGGCACTGGGAGTGGACCTTCTGGCCCCAGGCCCAGGCCCTGCCATGAGGCCGCGGTCTCTCCCGCACTTACTTCACCAGGAGCTAAGGTGTCCCCTGAAGTAGGGTCTTCCGAATTATCTTGATAGTAACAATCACCCGACTCAGGTGGCAAAAAACAGAGACTCCAGACCGACCAAGGCAGCATCTCCAGAGGAGGGGCCCAGGAATCTGCGTTTTTAACGGGTTTGCATCTCCCCATCTGGCTCCTTTTAGGAGATGACATAGGAATGAAAGTCTTTGGGAGGATTTCAGGCTGCAGGCAGCGGGGGGTGGGGGAGTGTGGGGGGGTGTTAGGTGACCTTGCAGAGCCTGGGGCGTCATCTGCGCCCGGAAGATTGGCTCTGGATTCTGTGTCCTTGGGGCAAGTGGGCCAGAAGGGAGGAGGAAGAGGGGAGTGCAGAAGAACCATAGGAACGTGGCAACCCCGGGGAGAGGGAGGGGCCCCAAAGAGGTCAGTGATGGGGAATCTTAAAGGCCATTCTTCCAGGAGAAGCAGGGGGGGGTGGGGCAGGCAAGGCAGCCACAGCTGGCTGCAGAACGTGTGATTAACGACCGGCTGCCCCCTACTCCCCCCTCTTAGCCCCCTGAGGAGCACAAGTTAATTGAGTGGGGCCTAAGCACCACTGATCTCAATTTCTTCCCAGGCAATTAAGGCTTCTCCAATCATTTATTAACTCGTGAAATTGACATAGCAGGTTAGCAGCCGGGGAGACACCGGCGGGCAGGGTTTTCTTGCCTGTTACCGGTCTTCCTAGACTGCAATCCTCAGGCCAGCTCGGCAGAGGGGAGGGGAGGAAGGGGCTCCTATGACTTCGTGCTTGTGGCCCTCACCAAGCCCATATCCCCGGGAGGAGGGTGTGAAGAACGGTGGCCAGATGGGTTCCTTTGTCCCCTGGGGGCAACTACAGCAGCGGAGACGCGCCGTGCTGGTGAAGAAGACATCTCTTCGCGACATACAAGGAGTCCTTGCAAATCGTCAAGGGAAAGAAGGGAGACTTGATGTGGTGAGGGGCAATGAGGCTACCAGGAAAGTGAAGAGATGCCCAAACTCACGGCCAATTTGAGGAATACAAGCTGACTCCACGGTGAGCTCTTACTTTTCGCTGGCAGGACCGGCAAAAATCAGAAAGCAGGCTCATGCCCAGGGCTGGAGCGGCCGTAGTAATTTAGGGGCAGTGCTGGTGGGGGTGTAGCCAGAGCAGCCCCTGGGGGAGAGACCCGTGTCCCTTAGTCATCCTAAGTCCGCACGCACCCCCACGAGAAGCAGTTCTGCTCCTGAGTCTATGTCCCCACACCTTCTCAACGCATCCATAAGGGGTCATGTGTGAAAGATGTGCATTGCTGTGTTGTTTATGGTGCAGGGAATTGGAAGCGAGTTCAGGGGTTATCACGGGGGACTGGGGAAGTCACGTCAGGCGATGCCACCTCACAGGCTGATACAGCTGTTGAAAGCACTGGACCAGACAGATCAGAGAAACAGCTGTAAATCTTAGCACAGCACTTAGCCAAAAACAATCAACAAAAAGGCAAAAACAGAGCGAGCTAATACTGCCTCCATAAATTTAAAATGCAAGGGTACAGATCAACAATTCCCATTTTCAAAACCACATAACCAAAAAATGGGTCACACTGAACGTTAAAATGGCCGCCTATGCAAGGAGGTGAATGGGATGGGGAGAAGCGAAGAGAAAACATACAAAGCAAGAGAGGAGCCTGGCACAGACTCATGATAAGCGATCATTGGCTACGATCTGCAGAGTATGTTAACTTCACCTTCTGCACCTGAGGTCCAACTTGAACAAAAAGAAAAGAAAGCAAGGGGCTGTTACCACCTCCAGGAAGCCTTCCACGATGCACTTAATGCTGCACATCTTTGTTGAGCCTTCCTCTCTGTCCCCAGGTCACTGTATTTGTTCATGCACCCTGTCCTGTGGGTGGGCTTTGCCTCCTTCGTTAGATTACAGACCATCTGCGGGCACAGACTTGGAATCCTGTGTCTTCGTAAAGCTCTACTCTAGCTGCTTGGTGTTCTGTACGTTCTAGACACAGGAATGACCAGCTCTGATGGGGAAGTCTCTTCGTACGCAGCGTGCTATCCCAACACACAGCCTTGCATTCTGGGCTCATCTGCTGTGGATAATGAGAGGAGCACTAGGAAAGGAGTACCAAAATTTGGGCTTAAGCTCTATCTTCTACACTCCCTTGGGTGACTTTGGACAATTAATGATCTCCTTGAGATTCATCTGCAAAATGAAGGTAAGTGACACACCTTTCCTTACATGGTAAAGATGACGGGAAGGGGGATGTTATTTTGTTATTTTAAATTATGCTGTCTTCTAGGGAGAGTGGGTGTGGTTCCGAGGACTCAGAGTCCCTGCGGTCCTCTGTCCCACCAGCAGAAGAGATAGCCCTTCATTCTCACTCGTCCCGTGATGAGTTGACTATGCCAGGGTTTGGGAGTAGGTCTGGTAAGAGCTGGACCACTCAACACGACAGAATGAGAAGAGTTATTGAGGTGTGTGATAGAGGGCGGACCAGAGAGGGCGGGATAGGGAAGAAAAGCGATCCAGAAAAACTGGCTGAGGCTGGGGGGCTCTGTTGAGTCTCTTGGCCAGTTAAAAATCCCAGCTGTTAGTTAGTGCAAACAGCTTTTAAGATCTGGGAAGTCTCTATGGTTTTTGTGTTGTCCTCACAGATTGTCAGTAACTCCCAAATGTGAATGATCTTTTTCTCATTTGTGGCGATCAGATGAAGGGGCTGAGCTCAGAGCTGGGTGCACTTGGTGGGATGCAGATGACACAATAAGGACTAATTCAGCAGATGGAGGTTTGAGCAGGTCCTATCTAGATCCTTAGAACTCATGACCTCAGATCCTACAGGAGTTATGCGTCAGGGAACTCGTGTGAAAATAGTTTGTCTTTCCTCTTCCATTCTGGTCCTGACCTGCCTCTCAGATACAATGCGTCCCTAAGATCCCTGATCGTGACCTTGACTAGCATTCCTGCTGAGACCTTTGTGTCTCAACATGATATTCATGGAAAACCTATGTCATTCCCCTCACTTATTCTTTACCTACTAGTTACTGAGCACAGAGCCTGGCATTGAGCTCCACCTTGGGAACACAAAGATGATGGGGCTGAGCACCCTCAAGAAGCTACAGGGAGTGGGCGAGTAGTAAACAGTAGAGGACATGGTCCCTGGACCCTCGGATAGAAGGCCTGGGGTCACTCTGCAGTCCTTATCAGAGCCTGTAAACTCCCTAGAGCAGGCAGAGCTTCTTGTTTGGGGTTATCAGTAAATGTTTGCCACAGATAACTAGCAAAGATGGGGGCCCTGCTCATCTCAGCCCAGGGCGGACCCAACAGTGTCACCTGCATCCTTGATGCCTCTCTCAGAGGGAGGCTGACCCCACCTCTTCCCTATCTGGGAAGGCCCAAAGATGGACCCCTCTGCATGGTCCCTCAGTTAAAACTGCGCTGGTCCCGGAAGGGCAGTGGGTGCAGACAGGGTCCCACCTGTCCCAGCGCACAGCCTTCCCTGAGCTTGCCTCCTGCAAACCCCAACTGCGCTCATAGTCTGAGTTAAGGGTCATGTTTCAAATGGTTTGTCTCTTTCCTGCCAATCTCTCTTCCTTCCCATCTTTTCTGTCTGCCGCTGTATTTACCTTCCTAAATCATTCTTTGGACATGTTCCTTCCCTCTAAAACACCCTGGGGTTCACCATCGCCCACCGCATAAAACACAGTCTTGTCAGCTCAGCCCCCCAGAATGTGGTCCCGGTCCTACCGTTCCACCATTACTCCCTACCATCCAAAATAGGAGTCTTCATTTCAAGTCAGACTGGTCTATTTGTGGACCCTGGCAGTCAGATGTGCCAGGTTCAAATCCAATATGTGCCATTTATTGGTGTATGATCTTGGGCAGGGCTCTTAACCATATCTGAGCCTGCAAAATGGGCATGGTGACACGACTTTATTATTGAGTGACTTTACCTTTCTCCTTGGATGGTACTGTGGAACAACTAAAATAATGTGACAATACTTTGTCAATTTAAATCACCCTGCAAATATTGAGTTTTTAGTCACTGATGGTCTCATCTAGGATGCTTTTCGTCATTCTCTTTTAAGGAACACCTCAAGGCACACTTAGTCCTGGTTGGATGATCAGATTCAGGACCTAACAATGTGTTAAAATGAGAAAAACAAAGAGAAAGACAAAAGAGGATTGTAGAAGAGAAGAAAGGAGAACCTGATCTCCTCTCCTGGGAACACGCTGGAAGATTCTGAGATGAAGTAACCAAAAATTTTCACGTAGTTAAAGAAAAATTGATGTCATGACCAACCAGAGCCATCTTTGGGCTCCCAGAAGGCGGTCTGGGACAGTCACGTCCACAAGGAGACCACGCTGTCTGTGTCGGCGTGGGGCTGGAGGCTGACGCGTGCTAACTGATGAGGCTGTCTCAGGGGCCAGGGGAGGGTAGCAAGGGCTGTGCCCTGCACACAGAGACCAGCGAGGTGTGTATAAGCACACAGAGCCTTGCTCCAGGTGTGTATAACCGCCAGACAAGGGAAGCGAGCTAGAGGGTCAAGCCTTGCTTGAGAATAGTCACGAAGCCAGAAAGTGCTTGTTTGCAGGCTTGAGCCTTTTACTTTTGGGGATGTTGCTCCTTCCAAAAGCTACAATGCCTCAATTCCATATTCTTACGCAGCGTCATACCCAATACGTAGCATGCGTCAATTCCTTTGAATCTCGCAAGAACCCTGGGATGTAGGTCTTAATTTTTCCTTCTCCAGGGATGGTGAAACTGAGGCTCAGCAATTTAAATTACTTGTCCAAACCCATACAGCCCGTCAGAGGCAGGGCCGGCATCTCCCCCCAAGTCCGTAGGCACCAAAGCCCCACCCGCCCCACATGGATTTTATCTGGGCTCAGCCCCCTGGAGTTCGGTAAGGGTCCTCCCAGGCTTTGGCATGTACAAGAAGGCAATAGGGCCAGTGGACGAGCGGGTCTGGGCCAGAGTAGGCTTTCTTTATGAGGCTTGTGTCAAGGAAGCCCCTCCACCCCCACCCCCACCCCCGGAGAAGGGAAATGGGCTCTGAATGGTTCACCAGTGCAGTCTGGCAGTCACGGTCTTAAAAACCAGAGGAATATCATTTGGATTTACCAAATACAGGAAGGTGAGTGGGCGGTGGGAAAGGAGGATTATTCACTCTCAAAATGGCTCCCTTTTTGTTTCCCTTGACTGGAGAAGAATCCCTTTTTGCCTTGACTGGTTGGAGGCTGGAGGAGCAAGGAAACAGAGGCAGAAGGGTTTGAGCCTGAAGGTCAGACCTGCCGCTCACTACACACTGAGAGGAGTGGTCAGGTGGCGGTTGGCAAAATTACCTTTGCAGAGAAAACCCTGAGGAAACATCATCGCTCCTACCTGAGTAGCATTTTACAACTCCCAAGGCCTATCTATTACGTCATCGTCGCCCAGAATCTCTGAGCTGGAGGACACACCGGCCCCGCTCATCCCGGGAGTTCCCTTACCGGGCGGGGCCCCAGACCCCACCCAGACCAACGAACCAGAATCTCTGCAGGTGGGAAGCCACAGGGTTAAATGCCCACACGGGGAGCCCCACGGGGCGCTGGATTTGGGCACCACCGCTCTCAGCCAGGCCAACCGCCCCCGCCTCCTATGCTCTGTCCACTCGGCCCACCTCGGGCTCCTGGTTGGGCTCCTGTCCTCAGTCCTTCCCCACTCGGTCCCTTCTCCACTCTGCCCCCACACGACGTTCCCTGAAACGCACCTGATCGGGTCCCTCCCTGACTCCTTCGGGGTGCCAGACGGCACCCCGGGGTAGCTGTGGAGGGGCGTGTCTAGACCCTGCTCTCGTCCCCCAGCCCCCTCCTCGGGCAAAGCTGCTCTGTGGAGGGGTTCCCGATTTCACCCCAGGCCTGTAGCAGGGGCTGTGTATCTTAGCACCACTCTGGGGGTTGTGCGGTTTTCGATTACAGACCCACGTAAGTACACAAGACTTCGGGGGAGGCGGCCTTCGGGGCAGGCTCTGTGCTTTGCTGATGCCTCTATCACCCTGCCTGGTCGGGACCAGCACGAGGTACGGGCTCTACAAATACCAGCGGGACGAGTGAGTGGGGGAACGCGCGCATGCAGGCAGGTACCTTGAGCTGTCCCTTGGTCACTTTAGATCAAGCAGGTGGCGAGAGCAGCTGTGTTTCCGGCGAGCTCTCCTTGCTCAAAGGGCTGACAGCACAGCTAAACAGCTTACTGTATTTACTATAAATTAAGAGGAGCCTGGGGCGAAGGAGAGTGTTTAGGAACTAGAACACAGCTTTGGGTTTGATATCACTGGTTCCGTGACCACTTAAGGTTTTTTAAATAATCTCATTTCAGACATTATTAATAATGCTGCTTTGGTAAGTCAAAAGGTGTCAGGGTTTGCCTAATGGACTTTATCTAATTCACGCTCCCACATCCCGGATGCTTGGGGAGGCCTTGCTCCCTCTTGCTGGCAGCAAGCCTGATGGGAGCAGGATACAGGCAGGGCCCTGGCACCCTCTTGTCCCAGCCAGCCCGTCCCACCACGGCACCCTGGAGAGAGGGCCCTGCGCCTGGGTCCTGAAACTCAAACAAAGGCATAAGGACAAGGACAGAGATGCTGGGCCCAGAAATGCCAGGGGCCCGATATGTCATAGGTCACACTAGAAACGCTCTGTATGTGGGGTCTGAAGTCTGAATCTAAATCCTGGTTCTCCTTGTGACCTTGAGAATATTACTCAATCTCTCTGAACTCGGCTATTTTCCTTTGTATATGGGGATAATACTTGTATCTTCCTTACTGGGTTGTCTTGAGGTTTAAA
This sequence comes from Potos flavus, assembly GCA_028534135.1. NCBI lineage: Eukaryota > Metazoa > Chordata > Mammalia > Carnivora > Procyonidae > Potos > Potos flavus. Next base: position 17,589,268 of record CM052893.1, on the reverse strand, counting down.
TGACCCAGTTATGTCAAAGGGCTTAGCAGGCGGTGGGGCGCTACACGCAGGCGGCTGGTGGGACGGGGCCTGGAGGTCCCGCTTTGCTGCTCAGCCGAAGGCTTTGGCCGGGGAAGCAGAAGAGCCCAGCTCTGCACCGGAGCCCACATTCTCGCTTAGACTCCTGTTCACATCTGTACTTCCCTTTGCCCATGACCCCTAGGGCTTGCGGCTGAGCATGGTGGTGGGCCCTGAAGGGTCCTTCCTCTTTCGGGCTAATCGGAACAAGGACCCTTCAGCCAACTTGTGCCTGGCTCTGGATCCACCTGGGGGAAACTGGGACCCCCGTGCTGCCTGTCACAGCCCTCCTCCTGCGGGGAAGGATCTGAGAAGGACCCATCCGAAGCGGGAAGGGGGGGCAGAGGGGAGCCCATTTCAGGTAAGTTCCTGGTGGCTCAGGGAGCCTTCTGTGACGTGCTGGGAGGTGTTACATGACCTTTTAGACTAAAACAACATGACGTCTTTTTTTTACTGCAACAAACCAGTCAATGTTTAAAAGTCTGTACCGATGAGTCCATTTTTGACAAGGGTGTGGGGGAATGTCCGGAAGCATACCAAACACTGGTGAAGCGTACGGAGGTTTGTTTAATCTTTTCAGAAGCCAATTTGGCCACATGTACCGCTCGTAAAAATCAAGGGTCCAGCAATTTGATTTCACTTATTTACCCCAAAGAACGAACTACGGCTCTTTGCAAACTTCAAGTCAATAATGGCCACTGCAGCAGGATATCTGGGGGACAGTCTGGAAGCAATTGGAATGCTGAACAACAGGGGAAAGTCACATTCACTATGGAACATAGAGAACACCACAGAAAATTTCACATAAATACTCCTGAGCCAGCAGGCTACAAACCAATGTTACTGAATGACGCCCCTTAAATATGTTTTTGTAAAGAAAAACACGTGTATACATACAGTCTGGGGAGGGAGAGAAAGCCTGGAATAATCTATAGTAAAATGTTAGTAGATTTTTTTTTTTAAGGAATGGGATTGGAGATTGGAGGTTATTTCCCCCATGTGCTTTTCAGTGTTTTCTGAGTTTTCTACCTTGAGCTCATACACGTTTTAGATACCGCAGAGCAGTCATTGTTGTGAGGAAAAACAGAACCAAACCTGGAGTCTGGGTCGGGGTATGTAGGGCATACAGTCCCACCAGAGGAGTAGAATTCCCTAGTCCGTTCCATAGGGCAGGCTGCACAATGAAAACCCAGGGAATGCCTTTTTGAGCCCTGGCTGGATGTTCTCTCATTTCACCCCAGGAAAACCTTCCAAAACCTTGGAAGACGTGGGTATGGCGGAGAGAACGTGCTGCAGACTTGCACTCAGAGTTTAGAAATGCCTGTATTTATAGCCTGTGCAGTGACCTTTCTCGTGGACCGCAATTTATGGTTTCTTAATTGGTTTTCTTGAAACCAGAGGCAGTAAGTTATATCCCTGGCAAGGGAGGAACAAATCCCATCAGAGGCCAGGAGGGTGAGGGCTGGGGGTGGGGGGATGTGGACAGTGGGGGGGCGAGGGGGGGCAGTGGGAGAGGATGGACCTGTTCTCTTCCCAGCCTCCCTGACACACTGAATTACGGTGCCTTTAATTGATCTGGTGCATCACAGCGAGGAGATGTTGGAGAAGCTGGGCTCTAAGTGAATAATCTCTTGATGTTCTATATTTATTTGTCCTCCTGCAGTGACGTCCATGGCCAATTTCTAAGGATGGGCAGCTTTTTTTTTCCACATTTGGGACCACCTGCCAGGTAGCCAGGCAACAGAAGAGTCCGGCTTACCTCACAGAACTGAAGGGACAGGAATGCGGAGGATTCAAACCACTAGGTAAGTCAGTAAATAAAATCATCACAAGGAAGGGGCCCAGAAGGAATGTCCTAAAGCCCCAGCATCGAGCTTTTATGCACCCGTGACGGGTCTCAATTCTGGGCTATCTTCTACGTGCAAGAAATGAGATGCCGGATCTCTTTTCTTTTTCTGGCACAAAACAGGAATTCAGCAAATGTTAGTCAATATTTTCTAATTTTGTGTTTCATATACACAGGTTTTTTTGCCTTCACAAGATGATAAGCCCCTCAAAGGATGATGCCAGGTCGTGTTTTCTCTAGGTCTGGGGATCCAGGGATTTGGGGCAATGCCGGACACAGAGTAGGAATTCTAGAAGGTTACACTAGAGGGACATCTTTGATGTGCCAGGCACTGCGTTAACTGCAAATTTAGTTCATCCTCACAACAAATTCTATAATGCAGAATTGTCTTCATTCTCAGATGAGACAAGAGTTTCTGAGAGATTGAAATAACTTGCTTATGTCACCCCCCCAGGAATCGACAGAGCTAGGTCATGAATGTAAGTGGGGCGGATTTCCTGGCCCACAGCGGGCACATGGACACGTGTAGCTGTGGCCAGGTCATTTTTGGAGAGCACAGAAGGTTCTGGAAGGCCCGGGGTTCTGGTGGGTATAGGGCAGGCTTGTCTTCAAACAGAGGCAACCCTGAACTGCCCTTCCAGCAATCCTCCAGCCTGGTCGGTGCCGACCGGAGCCAGCCGGGCTCCCGGCGCAGATGGGCCAGAGTCAGGAAGCTCACCTGCCCGTTTCTCCTTAGAGACTTCGATTCCAACCAAATATGTCTCCAAGAGCGAAGATGGCCAGTGTTCATGCTAACTCTGGAGCCAGAAGGTATAATCAGGTTAATGGTCCTTACAGCCACCCAGCCTAGCTCAGCAGGAAGTACAATGAGGTTTTTTATATGCTGAGTTATGGGGGGAGGGGGGGAAGGAATGGAAAGTATAAAAACACGCTAAGCACATGACCATCCCACATAGTGGCTGAGACTTAGGATCAGATTCTAGATTTGCTACTTAATATCTGTGGCACTTTAGGCAAATTTTGAATCCTTTCCCTGCCCTGCTTTTCTCAATATAAAATTGAATTATCTTTTCCTATGTCTTCTACTAGTTCAGTGGAATGTTTGGGGATAGGAAAGATAGACAGAGGGAGGCGTGGACTGCCATCCTATCACCGCCTCTGAAAAGCCGGCTGGTCTCAGACAAATTCCTGAACTTCTCTAGAGAACAGTTTGCCCCCCTGCAAAAGCAAGGTGCGTTCTCGGAACCCTTCGGGATGGCTCGGCGCCAGTGTTCACTCTCCAACCATGCGTTGGGCCTAGAACCGCCCGTTCTAGAAAGGGGAGGAGATAGGCCTCACCGTGCTAACACCGGACCCCTCCTGGACCCCTTCGCCCACCCCTCCCCCACCCCGGTCTGTGTCCCTGCAGCCCCCATGTTGGGCCCTCCTTCTCCCCTGCACAGTTGCTAATTCAATGAGTCCGGGTCTGTCCAATTAAGCCCACTGCTGCCCTCGCCAGATCTTCTAACAGCCCTAATTGGAAAATCAGCCCCAGCCTCTACCCATCAAAGCTGATTACATCCGCGAGCAGAGGGGCCTGGTCCCTGTCCGGGACGCTCGCCCCACCCAGCCCGTGAGCTCATCCCGCCGGCTCCCTGGGGCTGTCTGCGGCGGGCAGGAGTCAGCCCCGGAGAGGCGCCTCCTCCACTCGGAGGAGAGCAGCTGGCCTCCCCAGCTTTGGTCTGCAAACAAATGTGTGCTCCTCACGGTGAACTGGAAACAACGCGCTCTCAAAGCAAAAAGTCATTTTCTCTAAGCCGCGTTCACTTCGCCCCTCCACAGTCCCAGTGGACTCTCTGGGCTGGAGGTGAGTATTTACGCCAAGAAAAGGTACACTTGCCTCAGGGAGCGATCCTGAGGGAACCACAGCCCCGCCTCCCCAGTTCCCAGGGGCCTGCTCAACGGAACCCCTTCCTCGGGGGTCAGAACTGGCAACCAACCAGCAGAGGGCGTTCTGAGCGTCTGCTGCGGGCCCCGCGCGGGGCTGCAGCTCCGCGGGGGAGGAAGGGAAACCAAAAGCGGTGTAATCACTGCTCCCCAGGAAATCACTGGCCTTTAAAAACATGTTTTGAAATAAAATTCACGTAACAGTCAAAATTTACCCATTGTAAAGTGTGCGGTTCAGTGGTGTTTGAGAATACCCACAGTGTTGTGCAGCCCACTGCTGACCCCAAGTTTTCATCGTCCCCAAAAGAAACCCCAGATCCATTCGGGGGTCACCGCCCATCCTCCCTTCCCCCCGGGGCCCTGGAAAACCACTAATCTACTTCTATCTCCATTATATCACTGGGTTTAAGACTCGCCATGCGTACTTGCTTTCCCTGCTTTCTGTCTCTGCATTTTGTCACGACTGGCTACCCAGGGACCTAGCAATCTCACGCGTTTGGGTCTGTCTTTACATCACTTCCTCAAGCTAATTGATTAAGTTGAAGTCGTTTTGATCATAGTCACTGGTAAATAACATTGCTTGTACTTTCATAATTATGTGTGGGTTTTTTTTTTTTTTTTTAAGATTTCGTTTATTTATTTGAAGAGAGAGAGAGCAGAAGCAGGCAGAACAGCAAGCAGAGGGAGAGGGAGAAGCAGTCTCCCCGCTGAGCAAGGAGCCCGACTGGGGGGCTTGATCCCAGATGCTGGGATCATGACTTGAGCCGAAGGCAGATGCTTAACCGACTGAGTCACGCACACGCCCCGTCATAAGTATGTTTTATGTTCAAAATTTTCCATTACACACTAGGGAGCCCAGATCAGAAATCCTTACTGTGCTTGCAAAGGGCATCATCAAAGAGTGAATAATTTACCCATAACATCAACACATATTTCCATAGTCCTGGGCCCTTTGGGCGCATCATCTGTAGGGCTCTCCTTTGAACGTGTGTGGCAAGGCTTGTATCGTAATATCCTCATGAACCTGCATGGCCCTCACTCGCCATGTTCTTCTCTCCAGGGATGGAGCCAAGACCAGACTTTGAGTTATGGGCAGACACTCTGCAGGGCAGGCGCTCTGCAAAAACAACCATTCCTCTTCCGTAAAGAAATAGTAATTCTCATAACAGTAAACACAAACACACACACACACACACACACACACACGGCTCTATAAAGTTTATATAGTTTTTTTACATCATCTAATATAAAGCTCAAAGGGATCCTGTGACATAAGATGGGATGACATTATTTTTTATTTAATCCATAAATAAACTGAGACTCAGTTTACTGAAGTGATTTTCCCGTGATCCCCCAGTCAGTGGGAAAGTCAGGCCTCTATCCAAGGCCATGGCCCCATATCAGCTCTTAACCATTCACATGGATTCCCAGAGTTAAAACCCCATCTGTCGAGATGGAAGTCTTGGGACATCCACTTGAAAACAACATAAATCTATCTGTTTATTTATAGTAGAATGGCAAAAACCAATGGGCCCAGATAAGCAGAAAATGTGAATGCATATTAATATTCAGTTTTTAGTCTCAAATCACCAAATGCAAGACCATGTTCCCTGGAACATCTCAGTCTATTCATTTAGCTGAAACATCGTCTTGTCACTGCCTGGGCTCTGTCTCTGAGACCCACCAACCAAGTCCCATGGGGCTTTTAAGGCCTTTGGGAGGAAGCAACTCTCTGTCTTAGCTAAGAGCCACTCACAGTCCCCAATCTCATTAGTTCTCATTAAAGTACCAGGGGATCAGGCACACTGAGGGGCTGGGGAGGCACTTGGGCTCTTCGGGGGCTGCTTTACTACAAAGGATCCTGACCCTGACTCTGACCACTCCAGCCCATCCATCCACCCATCCATTCATCCACCCGTCCAAACAACCACCCATCCATCCGTCCACCCGTCCAAACAGCCACCCATCCATCCGTCCACCCATCCAAACAGCCACCCATCCATCCATCCACCCGTCCAAACAGCCACCCATCCATCCGTCCACCCATCCATCTGTCCATCCATCCAAACAGCCACCCATCCATCCGTCCATCCATCCATTCTCTCTCCCACCTTCCCTCCTTCCCTCTGCCCCTAGGCTACCTCCCTCTTCAAAATGTTCAAACCCAAGCCCTTCTTTCTACTCCTGCTACCAATACACCAGTTCAGAGCCTTGTGACCCCTTGCAGATTATTGCCAGTGTATTTTCAATGTTTATTTTGATATAACTTTTACTAACTCCTTTTCTAACAATATAAACATTAGCAAAAATTTAAAAAATATAAGGAAAATAAAAAACCACCTAGATTTCTAATACCTAGGATAATCACTGTTAATATTTTATATCATTTTTCAATATGTATCTATTGGCAGCATTCAGTTTTGAAAGCTACTTTTTTTAAAACTTTTTTTTTTAAGATTTTATTTATTTATTTGACAGAGAAAGATCACAAGTAGGCAAAGAGGCAGGCAGAGAGAGAGGAGGAAGCAGGCTCCCTGCTGAGCAGAGAGCCCGATGCGGGGCTCGATCCCAGGACCCTGAGATCATGACCTGAGCTGAAGGCAGAGGCTTTAACCCACTGAGCCACCCAGGTGCCCCTGAAAGCTACTTTCTAAAATACAACTATGTTGCTATCCTGCCTAAACCTTGTAAAGGCTCTTTCCACCTCTGGTAAACATTCGCTGCCTTCTTGGGTCAGTCTTAACGTCTCCTTTTGAACCTCATTCCTAAGCCAGGGACTAGCTCAGAGCCTGAGACACACAGCCATCAAGCGTGCGCCTGGCTGGCTGGTCTGTTATGTCCCAAGGTATCAAAGGACAGTGTTGCTAGGTGGGGCTGGCGGTATCTGGCCCCGAGTACCTTACACACACACACACACACACACACACGCACGCGCGCGCGCGCGCAGCCTTATACACATAGGTTAACTGCATAGCCCTGCAATCCTTTGAGTTCACAGCTTGTGTGTCTAGCTAAACGGATCCATGTACCTTCCCCTACATCTGTTTATAAGCCTTCGTGCAAGCGATTTCCCCTGCCTGGAATGCTGTTATCCTACTTGTCAGAAAACCCCGATCATATCTTCATTTTTTTCAGATCCCATGGTCAGAAAAATCTCTTCCTCCCCTTTGCTCCTGGGCCATGGGACACTCTACTCCGCTCCTATGTCCTAACCACTGTCTTTTCTGTGATGCGGTCTCGCCCTCTGGAATTCCTCGGGGCCTGAGATCATCCTCGGGTTATCTTTTATTCCGTAAATGCTGTTCACAGTAGGGGCAGAGGGTCAGTTGAACCGAAGCCTGTAGTGAAAGTCTAAGGCCTTCGGACCACCCACCTTCGCCTGATCCATCCTGGGCACTGTCTCTCTTCTAGAACCTGGGCCTGTAGCACGTGAGGAGGCTTCGCTGGCTGACTCGGATTCTGCACTCAGAGTTCACGGTGGGAGGCCGTGTATGCTCAAGACTGCCAAGATGAGAAAATGATTCTTTATATCTTACCTCAACCCAAAAAGAACTTTAGGTGCTTCAGAAATACAGATCATTCAGTAAGGTAAAAATTAAGTAGATAAAGGCAACAAGGAGGGCCTCTTAGCAATAGGCAGCCAGCCGTAGCTGGTATTCAGAACAGTGGGATGTGGGCTGCAAATTTAACTCTGGGCTTCTTAGCCACCAAAGCAAAAACAGGGTCAGTTACAACAAATCCCAGTTTAAGAGGAGCTCAGATTTTCTTTCCACTAAGCCTTGAGAGGAATCCTCTTAAAGATCGAGGCTGAGATCTACAAGAGAAAGTTGTCACTATATCGTCACATAGATTTTAAAAAGCAGCTTCTTCTTGAATCTCCCAGGGCAGTCTGAGGACCTAAGACCCAAGACCAATCTCTGAAAGAAAGCGTACCCCGAGGTGGTGGGGTTCAAGTCGTCAGCCCTCCCGGGCGAGCCTGACCCAGAGCTTAGGGCATGTTGAGAACAGGGGTTCTGATGACTGCTGCCCAGAGCCCAGGAGGTCCGGGAGCCGCCTCACATCTTCGGGGCACGGATGGGGGTGGGGGGCGGCGTGTGGAGGCTGATCTCATGGCGCTTCTGGCCTCTCCTCTGCCTCACCCAGAGCACTTCCGCTTCTGTTTTCTGTCTTGGAGTTTGGGGTCAGCTGTTTGACAAAAGGGCTTTGCATCAAAAAACCTCAAGTTTAAGAACCTGTCATGGGTAATATTTCTCCTCACTGAGCTTCTGATGGGCTTTTGCCAGCAGAATTTAAATGCGTGGTTAAATTTTGGGGCAAAAACTTAGAGGGCACCCAGAAGAATGAAAAGCAGGCAGTCACACAAATACATGTGCACACGTTCTCGGAATCACTATTCCCAGTAGCCAAAAGGTGAAGGCAGCCCAAATGTTCATCAATGGATGGATGGATAAAAAATTACAGTATATACATAAAATGGAATACTATTCAGCCATAAAAAGAAATGACATTCTGCTACATGCTACAAGAGGGATAAACCTCAAAAACATCACATGAAGTGAAAAAAAGCCAGACACAAAAGTTCACATACTGCATGACTCCATTTATATGAAATTTCCAGAATAAGCAAATCCATAGACACAGGATGCCTATTGGGGAGAAACTGCTTAACGGGTCTAGGGTTTGTTTTTTTGGGTTTTTTTTTGTTTTTTTGCTTTGTTTTTTAAGATTTTATTTATTTATTTGAGAAACAGAGAAAGAGAACAAGCAGTAGAGAGGGGCAGAGGAAGAGAGAGAGAGAGAGAAGCAGACTCGCTACTGAGCAGGAAGCCCAACGCGGGGCTCGATCCCAGGACCCGGCTATCATGACCTGAGCCGAAGGCAGATGCTTAATCGACTGAGCCACCCAGGCATCCCTGGGGCTTTACTTTGGAGTGATGGAAACTAAACAGAAGTGATGGCACAACACCGTGAATGTATGAAATGCCACTGAATTTCACACTTTAAAGTGGTTATTTTATGTTTTGTGAATTTCACTTCTATTAATAAAACAGAAACCCTCGGAGGTTAGACCACCGATGGTGCCCACAAAAGGCCATTTTGCCATGTGGCATTCGAGAGAGCAGAGGGTAGGGTAGATATCCTTAGCGCAACAGAAAGCTTCGTGGGGGCCACACGCACATACTCCCTCCCAGAGCCAAGCTGAGGGGCGCGCGGCCAGAAGAGAACGTTAGGGTCAGGTCATTTCTCTCTCCTGTGATTCCTGCCTGGGGTGTACACTGCCTTTATCTCTTCAGCCCACAGTTAGAGCTCCTAACATGTGGACTGGTTGACGAGACCACAAGTTAAGTGTCGGCCTCTGTATTTTGAATCCATGACTCACAGAACCTCATACGTGACTATTTCCCTAATGCCCCCCCTGACCCCCATCAAGTCATTCAGCCTCATCTGCTTCTGAATTTATAGCAAAGAATTACGAGAATAACCCTTTCCTGTCCAGGACCCCACGGAGTATCTACTGTGGGTAGAATTAGGATTAACCTCCAGACGGTTACTTCACAAAGCCAAGTGCATCTTTCTCCTGTCCTTCCCCGCTGATTATGGGCCAGCTTCAGCTGTTTTCCTGAGGGCCCTCAAACTATTCCCCGGGTGACGAGCCCTCACCCAGAAAACAGCACGCTCTTTTATATTTGTATCCATTCATCCACTGAGTTAGTACTTACTGAATACTGAGCATGTCTCCGCTGCCAGGCGCGGGGCCGGGGGAGCCGTGGGCTGCGGTGTGGACGGCACAGACCTCGCGCCCCCGCGCAGGGAAACTGAGCCCCCAGCACAGTTGGGTGGAGGGAGCGCAGGGGGCTGCGGGAACACACAGGTCTAGGGGCTCAGGGAAGGTCTCCCTGAACTTGAGGGCAGGCGTCATTAAGGAGAAGGGCTCCTCCAGGACCTGGAGTGGAAACAGGCTGGCCTGGCGATGACTCCTGCCCGGACAGAGAGCAGGTCAGGCCAGCAAACCGCACGGGGTCCTGGGGGCGGGAGGCGGGGGGCGGAGATCAGTGTGGCTTCGCCTACAGGCCACAGCAAAGTACTTTGTCACAGGCTTTTCCACTCTGGCCAGACCCCACCTGGCCCTTATCTGCATCTCCCTTATCACTCCTCCAAATTCCTCTTTCTCTATGTCACTGGGTATCAGTCTCAGCTTTTAGAGGTGTACGGATCCCTTTGAGAATCTGACGTAAGCCATGGACACTCTCCTTAAAGACAAAAGCACGTACAGAATTCTGCCTACAAGTTCAGGGAATTCATGGAGCCCCCAAGGCCCACCGCTGAACCCCCCCCCCCCCCCCGCTGTGAGTCCATGGGTTCCAGAGGCCCAGGAGGCCTGGCAGCCAGCAGCACCCCCTGCGGGCAGCCCCTGTCCCACAAGGCGCTTGTCCCCCCAGGGCCGTTGCTGTTCCAGGCAGGCTGCCCTGCTCTCCATCCATGCTGGCTCTTTGATACGAGCTCTGCCTGACTCTCCCCCTCACTCCCCCTCACACCCCTTTATTCTCTCTCCAGATGCCCGTCCCCCTCTCCCTTCACGATCTTTCTGCCACTGAGTCACCCCTCCCTGGGGGGCGGCCCTCCAGGCCTTGGGCCCTCCTTCCCCAGCCCACCTCAGCACCTCCCTTGGCCCCCAGTGGGGCAGCTCAGAAAGCTGCTAGGAAACGCCTCTGGGCAGAATTCTAGTTGAGCAGAAGCTCCTGACAGGCGGCTTAATTCCTTCCCATGGGGCTACGGTTAAGCTCAGCAGAGCCGCCCAGGGATGAGGAGGCAGCTGGTGCTGGGCAATGCCTTGAGGAAAGAGCCCCGGAACATGGAGGAAGATGACAAGACAGCATTCTTTCAAGTTACCTCAGAATGTGCTTCAGTGCGTCTCCCCTCACTGCGGTCCCTACAGCAACATATGGATGGAAATAGCCCCTCTCTGCTCATGGCCCCTTTCCTTTAGAAAAGGCCCTTCTCTCTTTCATCACATTCATTGCATTTTCATGTGGCACCACACCTAAGAATCTTGGTGCTTTCTCAGAATGGAAACTTCTGGAGGGTAGAAAAATCTGTTTCATTGGCTCTATTCAGGGCCCTACAGGTGAAGAGGTAAATGCTTCAAGAATAGTGTTTACACCTGTGGGGCCTGCCCCCGAGAGGCTAACGCTTTAACCCAAACACTGACCTGGTGCAGTTCAGGATGAGCCACCCCAAAATATGCCCCTCTGGTATACGGATTATTCTGAGCCAAAGGCACTTGGATATCAGCAAGCACATGGAGGGGCTTTCCCTGAACTCCTCTTACCTGCGTCAAGACAGACCATCCAACAAGAACTCGACCATCATAAATCCTCTCCCAGAGTTTCCACAACCAGGAACAACAGACTCATCACAGGACAGGAAACTAGAAGTCCACACGACATGCAGACGAACTCTGTCATGAACTCTCACACCTTCCGTTTATTCTTCTAAAGGCCCGTTTGTCTTTCCTCAAAATCATTTGTTCTCCCCCAAGTTCCCCATTCCCCTTCCTCCTCCCTATTAAGACTGTATATAAGCTCTTAAATCTCACTGCCTTTTGGGGTATTCACTTTTTTTTCTTGTGGTGCCCCCGTGCACGTAATATTAAAAATTAACAAATTTGTATGCCTTTTCTGTTGTTAATTTGCCTGTTGTCAATTTCCTTCACAGACCCAGTTACTGAACCAAGGACTACAGAAGGAGTCTTTCCAATGCTCAACATCACTCATCATCAGGGAAACAAAATCAAATCCACGATGAGATACCACATCACACCTGTCAGAATGGCTAAAATTAACCAGTCAGGAAACCACAGATGCTGGCGAGGATGCGGAGAAAGGGGAACCCTCCTACACTGTTGGTGGGAATGCAAGCTGGTACAGCCACTCTGGAAAACAGTATGGAGGTTCCTCAAAAAGTTAAAAATAGAACTACCTTATGATCCAGCAATTGCACTACTGGGTATTTACCTGAAGGATACAAAAATACTGATTGGAAGTGGTACGTACACCCCGAAGTTTATAGCACCATGATCAACAATAGCCAAACTATGGAAAGAGCCCAAGTGTCCATCAACTAATGAGTGGATAAAGAAGATGTGCTATATACACACAATGGAATACTACTTGGCCACCAAAAAGAATGAAATCTTGCCATTTGCAATGACATGGATGGAGCTAGGTGTATTATGCTAAGCAAAATAAGTCAGCCAGAGAAAGACAAATACCATATGATTTCACTTATATGAAATTTAAGAAACAAAACAGATGAACACATGGGAAGGAAAAAAAAGAAAAAGAGGGAGCACACCATAAGAGACCCCCTCTTTTTTTAAGACTTTATTTATTTGAGAGAAAGAGAGAGCATGAGAGGGTGTAGAGTCAGAGGGAGAAGCAGATTCCGCTAAGTAGGGAGCCCGATGCGGGACTGGATCTTGGGACTCCAGGATCATGACCTGAGCCGAAGGCAGTCGCTTAAACAATTGAGCCACCCAAGGGCCCCCATAAGAGACTCCTAATGATAAAGAACAAACTGAGGGTTGATGGAGGGAGGTGGGTGGGAGATGGGTTAAACGGTGATGGGTATTAAGGAGGGCACGGGTTATGATGAGCACTGGGTGTTGTATGTAAGTGATGAATCACTAAATTCTACACCTGAAACCAAAATTATACTATATGTTAACTACCCAGAATTTGAATAAAAATTTGGAGAAATAAATAAATAAAAGACCTAAGAAATGAACAGAAATAAAGGAGAGTCTTTCCTCCCCTACACTGGCAAAGTATGGGCTGTTCAGAAGGCACCTTACTGCGGGATCTTAAAGGTCTTAAGTTTGCTAATAAACTGGGACTGTTTACAGCAGCACACTGGGTTAGGTTTATGGAGGAAACCACTAGTTGCTTATAACATCTCCCCTTCCTTATTAGTAATAGAACCTCGATTCTGTTTTTGCTTCTTCAATTTAAAACAAATGTAGATTTACATACAGTTAGTTTTTAAGGAAATATTAGAGATCACATATACCCTTTACCCAGCGTCCCTCCAATGGAAACATCTGGCAAAACTATAGAGCACCATCACACCAGGAAACTGACATGGACACAATCCAGTGACGAGCAGAGTTCACCAGTTTAATTCGAATCCATGCCTGTTTGCCTGTGTGTTTCCTTCTCTGCAATGTGATCACATGTACAGATACGCGTGGCCACCACCACAGTCAGGACACACAACAGTCCCGTGACAAGGCTCCCTGGAGCAACCCTTTGACAGCCCCCACCACCTCCCTCTCTCCCCATGCTCCAACTCCTGGCGACCATGGATCTCTTACCCATTTCTGTAAGTTTGCCGTTTCGAGGATGTTATAGAAACAGAATCATACGGGCTGTAACCTTTTGAGAGAACCTCAATGTTCAGCTGGGCGGTCTGCCACCCAGAATAAAAACTTCATTTCCCGGCTTCCCTCGCATCTCGAGCAGCTATGTGACCACATTCTGACCAGCCGGACTTAAGTGGACGTGTTATTTGGGTCTCGTGGGAAGGTTGCTTAAAGCTTGGAAGCCGACTTGGCTGGAAGAGTCCTCCCTTTGGCTCTTCTGCTGTCCCTCCTGGTCTGTATGGGGATGTGTGATACTGTGATTTGTGACGAGAAATGTAAATTTGGCCTTCATCCAATTCCTGGTACAAAGCTCCTAAACCCTTGGGATTTCATAAATCTTGAAAGCAATAAAGGTGTCTTTTGTTATGTTCACAGGGTAACTTCTAGAAAGCCCCTAGATAACCAAAAGATGGGGACTGGCTGCCAGGGGAACCAACCCTGGGATCAGAGGACTGGAATTTTCAGTCCAACTTCCTGGGAGAGGGGTTCCGAGGGCTTCCAGACTGACGAGCCTGTGGAGGTTGGGAGAGTGGTGGGTTCAGAGGGGCCATGGAAGTTCTGCGTCCTTCCCCCTACACCTTGCCTATGTATCTCTTCATCTGGCTGGTGATCCGTATCCTTTATCCTTTATATCCTTTATCCTTTATCGTATTTGTATCCTTTAATATCCTTTGTAATAAACCAGTCATCTAGTGAGTAAAATATTTTTCTGAATTCGGTGAGCTGCTCTAGCGAATTGACTGAACCCAAGGAGGAGGTTGACAGAACCTCCAATCTACATAAGCACAGGCGATAACATGGACTTGCAACTGGCATCTGAAGTTGTAGGGAGGACCGTCTTGTAGGACTAAGCCCTTAACCTGTGGGGTCTGATGCTATCTGTGGAAAGATGTGATAGCTGGAGCACTAGCAGCCATCTTGAATCGTGAGGAAACTTGATGACAAGAGGGTCATGTTCCAGAAGCGAAACAGAAAGCTAGGAAGCTAGGTGTTCTTGGTGACCCCATGAAGCTGCTACGGCAGCTCTGCACTGCCCACAGCCAGATTTTTTTTGGGTGAGAAATAGATCTCTATCTTGTTTAAGCCACTTTTTCAGTCGTTACCTTCAGCTGAAACCAATCCTAATGTAAACAAAGTGTTTTAGGTGTTTAAACAGAGGAGAACCGTGTTTACTGGTGTGTTTTAGGGCAGTAGTTTTCAAACTTCAGCGTACATCAGCATCTCCCCACACAGATTACTAGGCCGAGCCAGAGTTTCCGAACCAGCAGGTCTAGAATGAGGCCTGAGAATATGCATTCCCGGATGACGCTGCAGCTGCTGGTCCAGGAACCGCACCTTGAGAACCTCGAGCGTGGAGAGCGGACTAGAAGCATAAAGGCTGGAAATAGGATCTAGGGCAGGAGAGAGGGGAACAAACGGCTTCTGCTAAGCGAAGGTTAAGTAAAAGGAATTCAGAGGAGGGGGATGGGGGAACCTCAGGGACAGTGGAAGCGATGGGACTTCCGGACTGACAGAGGCAAGCCACGGAAGGTACCACAGGTGGGAGCTGAGAATGGCAGTCATGGGACCAGAAAGAGAAACTCCAGAGGAGCTGCCATTCAGGGGGGAGTGCTGGAGTATGGCCTTATTTGGCAAAGCTGAAACTCGAACTAGGAGCAGGAGAGGAGGTTGGCGTGGAGACCTGGGAGCCCTCTGCTCCCGAGAGCGTTCTTCTGGAGCAGCTGCGTAGATGGTGTGGACAGAGGACAGAGTCTCAGTGAAACTTGCTTTCAGAGGCTGGGAAGGTGGGGACGTGCCAGCAGATGAGTCAGAAAGCGGGGACAGGGCCGGAAGGCAGGCTGACCGGAGCCAGGGAGCCTGAAAAGAGCATCTGAGAGAAGAGGATGTGAACAGCCTCCAGGTGGCATGGAGGTCAAGGAAACTCCCGAGGATCTGGGACTCGGTGGCAGGCATGGGCAGCTGTGGGGATGGTGCCGAGGCCGAGGCCGTAGGGAGAGGGGAGTGAATGGAGAGCTGAGGCTGCGGGCGTGGGGAGACTGGTCTGGAGAGGAAAGGGGGAGAGAGCCCAGAGGAGAGCTTGTAGGGCCACGAGGGCAAGGGGAGCTTCACGAGAGGGGACATCCAAGCACAGGTGTAGACAGAAAGAACACGGGGACGCGGGGGACCAAAGATACTAGAAAAAGGGGGCCGCAATGGCACAGGGTCGTGAGTGAGGAAGGAGAGGATGGACGCCTGGGCCAGAGGGACATTCAGAGACGGGACAAGAGAATGAGGGAAGAACAGAGCCTCTGCAAAGGAGAGATGACCAGGACAGCGTGCTCAAAGACATAGCACGGCAAGACCCAGAGGGCAGGAAGAGAAGGCCGCTGGATTCTGAGCATCCAAGGGGCAGGGGGGACCCCAGTGTTGCGTGAGGCTCGAGTGCAGAGGTGACGGGAGGCAAACACAGGACATGCACCTGGACAGGAACCTCTACCTACCAGGCCTGGAGCTGTGGGACCACCGGGGGACCAGCTCCCCTGTGTAGGGGGTGCCCTGTGGTCCTGCACGGGGACCCCGCAGGCCCCGCCAGCAGCAGCTGGAATCAGCTTCCGGTAATCAGCGCAGGGAGTACTTGTGGGATGACGGAGAGCACAGAAGGGTGGGCGTCTGCGGCCTGAGTGAGACACTGCCCCCTGCTTGGTGCCCTATGCATCGCTTTGCTTCTCCTTGCTTTCAGATCAAATATATTCTGTTGATTCAAAAAATATTTATGGAGCAGCTACAGTATGTGGGGCTAAGGGCACTGGGGGAGGCGGGGGAAGTTAGGGGATGAGCTCAGAGCAGGATCACCAATGCCTGGGGCAAGGCTTCCAGGGGGAGTGAGGTTTAGCTGAGACCTGCCCGCGGTGAGTTACCCAGCAGGAGGCAGTGGCGGGAGGGAGAGTATCCAGGCAGAGGGAACAGCATGTGCGAAGGCCTGGAAATGAGAAAGAGCATGGTGTCGTGAGGATGTGAAAGAACTTCAGGGTGGCCAGGACACAGGGAGAGAGAGGGTGGGGGGACAGACTGGAGGGGCAAGTAGAGTCAAGTCCCCAACGACTCAGTGAGGCCCCACTGGAGTGAGGACTGCCTCTGCGGGCAGAGGGAAGACGTTCTGGGTTTTAACGGAGCGGGGCTGGGTGACGGGACCTATGGGAAGGAATGAGGGATGGGCGACCGACCACGTACATAAGTGAACAAACGTATTTACTCCCTACTGTGGCCAAAGAGACGTCAGTTAGGAAGCTGGGGACAGGGGACAGGCTGGTCTGGCGGAGAAGCTCCCCGCGCTGAAGCAGGAAGGCCTGAGCCCGGGCCCGTGCTGCTCCAGGGGAGAAATCTGAGCCCTTCGTGCCCCTGGCCACCCTGCCACGGGGCTCCACGCCGATGCCCCCACCCCCCACGGCCTTCAAGTCTGTGTGTTTGTTTTCACTTGGCCCGGGGGCGGTGGTATTTTTTTTTCTATCGAATACCATTGGTCGTGGTCCAAACTGCTCCTATTTTAGCAATAATCTGCTAAGTTCCTGGGGAGTGGACAAGTGTGGCCCTATCCAACTGTAAGATTTTTTTTTCTAATTTTTAAGATGAAAAACTTTTTATTACAGAAAACTGAAGACCTATACAAAAGTAGAGAGAGTGGTATAATGAGCCCCAGCCTTTTTCATCCAAACCTCTGATTATTGGTTATTTTAAAGCATATCCTAGATACCATACATTTAATCTCATAAACATCGTGGTATGCATTTTTTTAAGAGTAGCTCTTTTTAAAACCCAGAACACAATGTCATTAGCATACCTAAACAAGTTAGTAATAGTCGCATCATTTGATTAAAAAAATCCGGCGTCCATACACACAGATCATTTGACCACGCCAAAGCCCACGCTGGGTGTTCTCACAGGCACGCGGCCATCAGCACCGGCCTGCGCGTCACCACGGGCCTCCGCGGCCTGCCGGGTTCTCGGGGGGCCTGCCCTAGTACACCCAGGCGGGACCAGAGCCCCCCACGTGCTGATGCCAGGACCCGGGAGACAACACAGAATCCTGAGCAAACACACGTCTGATCGGCTATGTGGTCTCGGGCAAGTCACTTTATCTGGGTGACCGGCTGCAAAATAAGGGGTTAAAAAAGCTGAGGAGCCAGCCCGAGTGTCTGCGGGCAGATAAGCGAATAAAGAACACACGGTGTGTACACACACACACACACACACACACACACACACACACACACAGGAATATTATGCAGCCTTAAAAAAGGAAACCCTTCACACACCCCAACATGGATGAACCTCGAGGACGTTGCCAGTTGCAGAAGGGCAGACGCTGCATGGTTCCGTTCATGTAAGGATCTAAAGTTGTCAAAAGTCACAGCAAGTAGAAAGCTGGTGGCCAAGGGCTGGGGGAAGGCGAGAGGCGACTTAGTGTTTGGTGGGTACCGAATTTAAGTGCTGCCGGATGAGACAGGTCTAGAGATCTATGGTTCGCCGATGTGAACATCCTGAACCCTGCTGAACCGTGCCGTGCGCTCGACAATGGTTAGGAGAGTGAAGGTTATGTTATGTCTTTCACCACGATTAAAAACACAAAAAACTTCTGGTGTCTGTCCTAGCTGTAGGAACTGGGGGGACCTGGCACATTCTGAGACCTCACTCTGCTCTGTGCTGGGAGGTGCCTTAGAACTCCATACGCTCCCTCAGTGAGGTGGGAGGGAAGCAGGGTTTGGAGCCTCCTCTACTTTTGCCTCACACACAACGCCCCGCCCCCGCCGGAAACAGGAGGCTGCACCCGGTGGCTGCAGGCAGGGGTTGGGGGGGCTGGGCAGGCTCGGTAAGGTACTTGTGGGGGGCAAGAGGTGGTGGTTCGCCAAGTCAGAGAAACAAAGGGAAGCGAAAGCCTTTATCCAGAGCTGGGCAGTCCTCAGGGAACATTCTGGAAGGAAAGGAGAAAGCCCAGTTGGCCAGGGGCAGTCATGCAGGGGGATCTGAAGTGACAGATACAAATGTGTAGTACACTGGACAGACATGGGGGAGATCAGAAGCGCATGGATGCTGACAGCGGGCGAGGGGGGGATGTAGGGGGGCAGGGAGCTGGCAGTATCGAGTCCCCGAATCTCTTCCCAGGGCACCCGGCTCTGCAGAGTGCTTTTAGTGCACATTATCATAAAGCTATTTTTCAGATTTGCACAAGCCTAGCCTGAGGAAATCTAGGCGGCAGGAGGCAGGACTGGGGGTCCAGCTGCGTGTCTCCTACGTCTCCCGGGAAGGCTCCCCCGGAATCAGTGCAGCCGGAAAGCAGAGGCCAGATTCCCCGCACTGGATGGTAACATCATCTCGGTGCCCGCCATGGTGTCTGGGGGAAGAGGGCTGGGAGAGGGATGGCACAAAGGACTCGTGTGCAAGGTTGTAAAAAAGGAATAAAGGTGCCTGGAATGTGAGGGGGCACCGGTGATGCTCACGGGGGTACTCAGATCATTTGGGAGAGTTGGGTCCATCCATCGCAACTGGAGGCCTAAGGGCCAGGTGGCTCGTGCAGGTCAGCGTCTAGGTCCCTGCTGGGCACTGTCACTGCGAGGAGGTGTCGGGGGTGGGAGGGGGGACTGGAGGCCCGGCCTCGTCTGGGGGCATGGGTCTCTTCAGGCAGCAGTTCTGAACCTTTCTGCAGTCACCCTCTGGGTCTGTCACACTCTCCACATGTGACTTCTGGGCACGGGTGGGGCACCACACCCCTTTGTCTACCGTTCCAGAGAGCAAATCCAGGGATTTGCTTTCTCACAAGTGAGAAAGGTAGGATTAAAGCTCTAAGTCTTAAACCAGCTCGGTGTTTAAAACAAGCAAAAAAATGACTCCCCGTGTGCATTTCCTTAATCAGCGTTATTAACTACCTGCAACCGCTCCTCCCTACAGATGTCCACACCCGCTTGGGGTTTGGGTGCGGTCTGAGGGCGACCGCACTGAGACATCACACCCCACCTCCCCTACCACCCAGTAGAGAAGGCGAGTAGCGTCCATCCGAGGCCCGATCAAAACAGCCTCCACCAGCTGCAGCCGTCCCCGTACTGGGTAGGGGGTGGGGGGAGGGAGGGACACAGAAGAAGTTGCTACAGTGTGCAAAGTGCATATAAATTTGGGGATACTGAGGGACGCCTGGGTGGCTCAGTCGGTTAAGCATCCGCCTTCAGCTCAGGTCATGATCTCAGGTCATGATCCCAGGGTCCTGGGATTGAGTCCCGCATCGGGCTCCTTACCTCCTTACCTGCTTCTCCCTCTGCCTGCTGCTCCCCCTGCTTGTGCTCTCTCTCTCTGACAAATAGATAAAATCTTTTTAAAAATAAAATAATAAAAAAAATAAATCTGGGGACCCTGAGATGAACTCTAAGAAGGCATCCCATCGATTCTGAGATCCTGTGATCTTGGGTTTATTAACAGGCAGACGCTGGCACAATGATGGCTGTAGCCAACATTTGCCGCACCCTTACAATGAGACAGGCACTGTTTTAAAATCAAGATGTTTTACATGTGATTTCTATAATCTCACAAAGCAACCTCTTGAGGCGTAGATTATCATTATGCCCGTTTTATAGGTAAGGCCACTGAGGCACAGAGAGGTCAAGCGATTTGCTTCACACCTGGCGCGGACGACTGCCAGGTGGGAGCACCTCCAGAAGGGAGCTGGGGAAACACTCTCCCCACCCCAGGAGTTTCCTCTGAAGCAGCGACATGCTTTCAGGGTAGTCGCCTGTCTTAGTTCGCCCGCGACGGAGAGGGTTTCCTGGACGTGAGATCTTCAGCGCTAAAACTGAGTGTCTCGGGCAAGTTGATTATCCCAGGGTACCTGAGGCCGATAGCTCATTTCCCACAGAGGAACGACACAAGAGAAATAAAAGGAAAGGAAAGGTAATAGGAAGTCCTTGAGATTATAGAATTCGAGCGCTGGAGCTCTGAACGAGTCTGGGCAGGCTGTTTCTATGGGGGGGACCCCAAAGCCTGTCCACTGGACTCCAGACGGGGCGCAACTGCGCCTATGGCCTGATCTCCCTGCTCCTCCAATGGCTAGTCTTACCTGCCTTGCTGACTGCCCCATCCCTTCTGCCTGGGGGCCAGGACATGAAACAGAGCCTACTGCTGGTGCCTGGGACAGCATCAGTGTCCCGAGGAAAGAAAGGCAGATAAAAATACTCCCTTGTGTCTCCCTTGTCAAGGTCACCCCACACCCGCATGGGCGTCTCTCCACCAGCTCTATTTTCTGCCGTACTGCCAGCCAGTTCTCTGAACCTTGTTTCTTTTGAGCCCCTGGGAAAGTTGTTTGATTGGTTCAGGTTTCATTTAGCCTGAGAGCCATTTATGATTTCCATTCTAAAATACAAAGAGCGCACTCAGCGTGTGTGTGTGTGTGTGTGTGTGTGTGTGTGATCTTTTAGAAATAATTTTTCAAAGTGATTCCCCAACCCAAACTGGATGCGGCTGGCGAGGACGCACCAGGGGCAAGCTCTGAGGGAGGCTCAGGGAGAGGAAGGCAGACTCCACACACCTGCCTGAGGCCTCTGGGAAAGCACCTCTCCTCAGGTAAGGGAAGGCGGCTGTCTCACGCCCTTCAGAGGTCCATGCACTGGGATTTCCCTGCCTTTTTTGGGGATGGGGTGGGGAAGGGCTGGTCTGGCTCTCAGTTTCCACATCTGTAAAATGGGACTTGCCCAGCCTACCACCAAACATCTCCTCTGGGGCCGAGAGGCATGTCTCTAAGTGCTCCGCCCTTCCTAAGAAGTCAGCTCCTACGGGTCTTTGCTGATTAACCTTATCGGTCTTGGACTGGAGAATCACATGGTCTTAGAGCAGAAGGAGAAGAGGAAAAAGCAGAATCCATCCCAATGGCTTCTGTTTCTCAGAAGAAACTATCCAGCCCCGTGTCCTGCAGCCCCTTCGCTCCCAGACCTCCGTAATTCAGCGGCATTGCTCTGGAATCGTACGGGCGCCCTGTATTCTCTTTTCAAGGAAACTGAGCTCCGGGAAGATAAAGACCAACATGATGCCCGAAGCATTTCTCTTCTGGCCCTCACAGCAGTGTGGACACCGCGGCCTTCACTGCTGTTGCTGGATGCCGAAGGCAGAGCTGGCCCAAGGAATATGCGAGCTTTTTTTCTCTGCACAGCAAGGAAGATGAAGGAGATCAGAGAGGTGAGCCTCGGCTTTCCTCCTTAGTCTCTCCCTGCTGAGCCAATAACCTATCCCTGGGCAGCCCACGTGGAGAAAAACAGCTTATCACGTGAGCCCAGGGAAGGCCGTTCATTTGCTACAACCTTGGGAAAAAAAATAAATAAAGCATTTCTCTCACAAGTGGCCCAGGAAGGCTCACTGTTTGGGCCTCCTCTGCAGGCACAGGCAAAGCGCTAGGTCACGGGAGGGCCTTGGTAACCAATTTATAAACATCTAGCTCTGCGTATGGGAGCTCGACCAGCGTGGCACCTGTCCTCCCCCGAACGGTGACAGCACGGCCTGACCCACATCCCCAGCATGATCCCAGTTCTCTCCAGCACTGGAGAAATGACTTTCCTGAGGTTTACTCCCATTACAGCCGTTCCTCATAACTCTTGGGGAAGCAACAGAATACTACCGAATCCTGGCCACATTCATTTGTAGCAACTGTCTACACCATAGTTCTCTAATGTGATTATGTCTCTCTGCCTTTATGTGATTATATAGCCTTTTGAAAATCATTCTCTCTTTTGTTCATCCATCCATCCCAACCATCTATTCAACAAGAGCATTTGGCATCTCCTCCGTGCTGAGTAACGTCTAAGCCGAAGTCAATGGGACGTTTTCCAAGCTTTAAAATTCCCTGCCTTTAAGCAGTATCCGTCAAGCAGGGAGATGTAGACCCGGGTGGTGGTCAGTGAAAAAAAACAGTGACGTTAAAACCTTGGCTGTTGTTAACTAGTTATTTATTCCTTCGGACCCTGTTTCAATAGTTCCAAACAGGGACTGTTGCAAGAATTGTCCTGAAGTCTAAAGGGGGGAAATGTATATGTAACAGACTCCGTGCTTGGCATGGAAAAGGTATTTAGTAACTGTTAGGTTAAAGAAAGTGACCCCAGAATCGACCTTGTTCCTCCACACTCTACTGTCCTAACACTCCACCAACCCCAGTAAATATCCTTTCGGGTTTATTTTGCTTCCTAGGACAGTGCGCTTTTCGTTTTAATCCTCTGGTGAGCCAGCCCTGTCTTTGTTCGGACTGATGGGCTACACCATTTTGAGACTGTGATCTCTATCAAAGTCAGCTGAGAAGCTCCGGGAGCTTGGGGAGGATGAATACATAAAGTCTTGTTAATAAATAAACACACAGACATCAAGGCCACCGGCTGGGCTGTCGGCCGGCTGTCGTAGTAACAAGACTTTATGGCTTCCTGGCTCCTGTCATCTTCGGGACTGAAAGCACTTAATGAATTCGTCTTGCTTGCAGTCCTCCTGGAGAAAGATACCGAGTGTCTCCGAAGAGCAGTCAGGGTCACCAGCTCGAGGTCAGTGACTCTTGGGAACACTGCCAAAACCAGACCCCTAGAGCAGCTTTGTGTGTTATAGTTTGAGTCCCATCATAAAAGCCCTAATTGCATATTAGAAGATTTTAAAAATGGGTAAGTCAAAATCCCCTGCGACTCCATCCACTGGGAGATAAGCGCTGGTAACACTTTGTCATCCCGCCCCCCCCCACATGCATGCGCACACGCGTGCGCGCGCACACACACACGCGTGCACACTGGGGTCTCAGATTCACACCATTTTATAGTTTAGCAATAGATCGTGAGTATCTTCTCATGTAAAACGTTTCTCCATCATTTCATGTGGCTGCTGGTTTGCTGGAGAAATCCCTCCTTCTTTGAAACATAAGGTTGATAGGGATTGCTTTCACCGTGAGAACCAGAGTGGCTTCTGTTTCGGGTTTCCGTTCAGGATTTAGGGGCAGCATGAGTAAGACAGGGTAGAGGGTGGCAGTCAGCAAAAGTACTTGTCGCTTGGTGCCCAGAAGTGCAGTGGGATGAGGACACCCAGGAGCCCTTGTGGGGAATCTCGAGGGACACACACGAGGAGGGGAACACACAGAGGCCTTCAGCACTCCCAGGCTTTGAACGGACCCTCTGGCAGCAAGAGGGGAGCAGGTGCCCTGCAGGAGACGAGACCAGAGACCCCACACCTCCATCCGCTCCTGTGTTCGCCTCACTGTCACTTGCCCCTTGAGATCCAAAGGCTGCATTTGCTGTCATGGTCTGGCCCTTGCCAGCCCCTCCAGCCTCCTCTCCCACCATCTCTGCCCTGCCGTGCTGTGTGCGTGCTCTGGGTCTCTGCCGGGTTGTGCTAGGCCCGGCGTGCCCGTTCTCCTCCATGTCACTTGATGAACTGATTTTTTTATCCATCTGTTGAAGTGTCACTTCCTCCAGTTTCCTCCGAGCCTCCCCCTCTCCCAGGCCGGATTAGCTGCCCCTTCACAGCACTTCTCGAGTCTGAGTGCATTGTGTCCGTGTCCCTACGAGACTGGGAGCTACCCGGGTCAGTATCTTACACGTTGGGCAGACAGTGGGTGCCCAATAAATGTTACTGAAGAAGGTAAAGGTGGCCCCGGTACCCGTACTGCCAACCCTTGCCTATGACCTTGGGCATGACCAGCACCCGTACTGCCAACCCTCGGCTATGACCATAACATGTGAGACATCATGAATAAGGGGGGCAAACCTCAAATCCAGCTGCGTCTCTCCGCCCCCACGGCCGAGCTCCGGACTACCCTGAGATTCCTGCCGGGCCCACTCAGGCCTTTCCCGACTGGCTGCCACTCAGCACACAGACGACCTGCCTCACACATCCATCTGTGCGAATCTCCTTCCTTCTTACAACACGACACAAATACCTGGGTTACTCTTAAAACAGCACGGTTTAGGAGGCCCCACATAACTTAACCCCTACCTACTTCTCCAGTCTCTGCTTGTACCGCTTCTCGCTTTGGTCCCTAGGCCCGGGTCAACGAGCCTTCTTTCTGTTCTTCAAAGCCAAGGCCCTTTGTGGTGTTGGGATCTTCTCTTGCCAGGACCGTTCAGGCGGTCATTCCTCATGTGACCGGCTCCTTCTCGTCCCACAGGCTTCTGCTTTAGAGCTACTTCGCCCCAGAGGCCTTGCTTCACAACTGAACCTAAAATAAGTCCCCTTTCATTCTCTGGGATGGTCCATGCTCACTTTTTTCCCCAGAGCATCTTTATACTTAGATACTGCATTTTTATTTTCGTGACCAGTTGTTCGAGAAAACTTCATATTCTCTCCGTGGGGGAGGGGGTATTTGGTCCCCCGAAGGGACGTTTGGCAAGGTCTGCACAAACTTCTGGCTGTCGCAACGGGGGGAGGGCGCTGCCCGCTGGCATCTAGTGCGAGAAGCCGCGGATGCCGCCGAAGGCCGAAGAGACGCAGAACCGCCGCCCACAGCGAAGGACCGAATACAGGGATCGGGCTGAGAGACCCCGCTCGAGAGAGACCCCACCAAGCCAGGGTGGGTCCCCGCCGGCCTTGTTCGCCATTTTATCTCCAGCACCCGGCTCGGTGCCTGACACACGGTGAACCCCCAGATAGAGCTGGATGGAAAAACAGACAGGTGGTGAAGGAGGGTCCCGAAAACTACTGAAGGACCGGCGGGGCACGCGGGGACCAGTGAGAGGTGACGCCCACCACGGCGCGGGGGCCGGCAAGAGGCAGTCCCTGCCGTGCGGGGCATTAGCCCCTCGGTGGCTGGGGGGGGAGTCTGGGTGGCCTAAGGGGGGGGG
>CM052893.1:17479823-17563705 GCA_028534135.1 Potos flavus | reverse complement strand
GGGCTGCCCACGTGAGGCTCCTCCGCGTTCCCCGGCGCGTCGAGCACTGGCCCCGCACCGAGCCGAGAACCTCATCGCCCCTCCAGGTGGCCCGGGCTGGGGGCAGGTACCGAGCCACCTGATTGGCGCTGGCCCCAGTCCCCCACCAGAGAGGCTGCTTGCACCAAGGGGAAGGGAAGGGACAAAACGCCGCAGGCTGGTGCCTTCCAAAGAGCTTTTCCTTAGCTCCACTGCCTTTTCGCCTAAGAAACGTGAGCTCGGGAGTCGGCGCTCTAAGAACTTCGCGAGCCACGGCTCAAGTCCAGCACGGAAAATCCTGCGAGAATGATAGTTTTAAGGACCAAGGTGTGTCGCTGTCCCCTGGACTTTGCCTGGAGAGCCTCCCGAAAGGCTCATTTGTTTCCCTATTTCTGGCCAGCGCCGGTCCTTGGAAGTCCAGTCACACCTGGATGTCCCCGCCCTGGAGGGACACCGCGTCCTTGTAGCGGGGCAGGGAGGGAGTAAATGCAAGTTAGAACTGTGACGGCGAGATCTAGCAGGAAAAGGCAGGAAAGGAGACGCAATGTCTTCCCCCTCCCCCAGCGTGAGGAGAAAACGCTAACAGTGCTCTAGAGTTCCTCTCTGAAATTACCCTCCTCTAATGTTTTCCAGCTCTACCCGTTGCTTCTGTGCTGTACCCCAAACCGTAAGTTCTGACATCAGTCTGCTTGGAGAACATGTTGGGGCGAGATGGAAGGAAACTGTCACTTTTTCGCATCTCCAAAGCATCTCAGTATGGAACTTTTGCCTCTTCCGGTGTGTTCATTTTTCTCCCGACCCTGCTCGTCAGGCTTGGACTGAAGAAAGGGGAGGAGGGAGGGAGGGAGAGTGTCACCCAAATTAATGCTCAAGGTGGTGGGGGGGTGTTCTCCACATCAAAATATCCTCTTCATACTCTGAACAGTCTGGAGGATCCAAAACAAACATGAACATTGTATGGATTTCTCCAGAAGAGAGAAAGAAAAACATTGGTCCCTCAGTCCAGGTCCAACTTGTAAAGGAGAGGAGAAAGAAATTTAGCACTTGGAGCAACCTTTATTATTCCTAAAGCACTCTTTACAAAATATGCGCATATCCAAAGGTAAGCTACCCACCCAGTGGGTCCAGCAGGCTTACTGTAGCTTCCGACACTCCACGCTTTTCCTCTGTCTTTACAGGATTTCGATTTTGATCTCAGATCATCATGTGCTGCCTTTCCTCACAGTCAAACCTCACACCTACATTCCTTCCTCGTCTCACGTCTTCTCTAAGGCAAAACTGCAATATAAAGAGATGTGTTATTTGTTAGGCACAATTACACAGAGAGAGAAATGAAGCCGGGTGCAGCCTGACCAACCACCATAAATCAAACCTGTGTACTCAGCCAGGTCACTGACCTCACCCTACCACTGCCCCCATTCCTCTTCCTAAACCCTTCCCTTCCCCCTAAAGCAACAGCCATCCTGACTTTACAGTAATTACTTCCTCATGTACGCATGCCCAAACACTGTTGTTTGGTTGGTTTTGTACTTTATGTAAATGGAATGATAGAGCGTGAATTTTTTGTGTGTATCTGGCCTCCTCTTTCATTTGGTTATGTTTGTGAGATCATCCATCTTTGTTGCGTATTGTTGTCGTTGGGGCTATTACAAATAATACTGCTAACTACGTTCTTGGATGTATCTCCCGGTGTCCAGATGCAAACTTCGCTTTAGAGTATATATCTTGCAGTGGAATTGCTGGGCCATAGGCTATGCCTATATTTAACTTCATTAGGTAATACCAAATTGTTTACACTTCCACCAAATATGGATAATAGTTGCAGTTGTTCTACGTTCTTGCCAAGACATCTTGTTAGACTTAATTTTTGTCCGTCTAGTGGATATGTAATGATATCAAACTTGTGATCTTCATTTCATATCCCTAATTACCAATAAGATGGTGTGCGTTTATATGTATTTAGAGCCTATTTGAATTTTCTGTTTTGTGAAGTGCCTATTTAAATCTTTACCCATTTTTCTACTGAGTCATCAGATTTTTTTTTGTTGTTGATCCATAAAAGTTCTTTGTATAGTCTAGCTATCTGCCTTTGTCACTTGTAGATTGCAAATATCTTCTCCCCCTCGTTAATCTTCATCTTTTGATCAGGAATAATTTTTCAAAGCAGAATTTTCATTTTGAGATCATTGTAAATTCAGATGTAGTTTTAAGAAATAATGTAGGGGTCCCAGGTACCCTTTACCCAGTTTCCCCTATTGCTACCATCTTGCAAAACTATATCACACCCAGGAGACTGATATTTCCAGAGTCAGAACATTTCTATCAGCACAAGAATCCCTCAGGTTTCCTTTTAACAGCCACACCCACTTCCCCTCCCCATCCCTAACCCCTAGACACCACTCGTGTGTTCACCATTCCTAAAACTGTGTGATTTCAAGAATAGTAAGTAAATGAAACAATATGGTACGTAACCTTTTTTATTCCCCCACTCAGCATAATTCTTTGGGGATTCATCCAGGTTTATTAATTGGATGGTATGGATGTACCATGGCTTGTTTAACCATTCATTCACTCATTGAAAGACATCTGGGTTGTTTTTTTCCCCAGTGTTGAGCTGTTATGAATAAAGCTTCTGTAAACATTCACGTTCAGGTTTTGGTATGAACATAAGTTTTCATATCTCTGGGATAAATGCCCAGAAGTGCAATTGTTGGATCGTGTGTGGTAGTTGCACACTTCCTTTATAAAAGAGATTGCCAACCTGTTTTCCAGAGTGCCTTTTTGCATTCCCACCAGCGGTATATGAGTTACCCAGTTTCTCCACATCCTTGCCAGCATTTGGTGTTGTCACTATTTTTTAAATTTTATCCATCTTTATAAATGTATAGTGATATCTCATTGTGGTTGTAATTTCCATTTCCTTAATGGCAAATAATGTTGAACATCTTTTCATGTACTTATTTGGCATCTGTATTTCCAACTGTATGCTCTCTTTGGTGAAATATCTGTTTATGCCTTTTGGACATTTTCTAGTTAGATTGTTTGTTCTTTTACTCTTGAGTTCGGATAATTCTTCACATATTTTAGATCCTGGTTTTTGGATTTTGTTTTTGGGTTTTGTGTGTGTGTGTGTATGTTTTGTTTTGTTTTAGAGAGAAAGTACAATGAGCAGGAGGAGGGGCAGAGGGAGAGAGAGAATCCTAAGCAGGGTCCACACTCAGCCGAGAGCCCGAGGCCAGGCTCGACGAGGCGCTCCATGTCACAACCCTGAGATCATAACCTGAACCGAAATCAAGTGTCCAATGCTTAACCAACTGAGCCACCCGGGCGCCCATAGAGCCTCGTCTTTTTGCAGATGCGTGGTCTGTAAATATTTTCTCCCAGTCTGTAGATAGTCTTTCATCCTCTTTACATGGATTTTGCAGAGGACTTTTTAAATTTTGATAAGTTCCAGTTTTTTAGTTTTTCCTGTTATGGGTCATGGAGTGTCTGTCAAGTCTAAGAACTCTTTGCTTAGCCCCGCATCCCAAAGATTTTCTCCTATTTTTTTTTCTTTCATGTTTTGCCTTTCAGTCTGTGACCTATTATGAGTTAATTTTTATATAAGATGTGAGATTTTGGTTGAGTTTTTTTTCTTGCCTCAGTATGTCCAATTGTTTTAACACCATTCGTTGAAAACTCTGTCCTCCATTGAATTGCTTTTGCACCTTTGTCAAGAATTTGTTGAGCATACTCATGTGAGTCTATTTCTGGATTCTCTATTCTGTTCCGTTGATCTATATTCCTCTACCCAATACCACACAGGTTGAAATTCAGCAGACTGATTTGGCCCATGTTATTCTTCCTATTCAAAATTATTTTAGGTCAGGATGACTGGGTGTCTCAGGTGTTAAGCATCTGCCTTTCAGGTCATGATCCCAGGGTCCTGGGAACAAGCCCCGCATAGCATCAGGCTCTGCTCAGCAGGGAGCCTGCTTCTCCCTCTCCCTCTGCCTGCTGCTCCCCCCTATCTTTAAAGATTTTATTTGTTTATTTATTTGACAGAGAGAGAGAGAGAGATCACAAATAGGCAGAGAGGCAGGCAGAGAGGTGGGGGGGAAGCAGGCTCCCTGCCCATCAGAGAGCCCGATGCGGGGCTCGATCCCAGGACCCTGAGATCACGACCTGAGCCGAAGGCAGAGGCTTTAACCCACTGAGCCACCCAGGTGCCCCAATAAATAAAATCTTTAAAAAACAAAAAAAAAGGAAAAGAAAACCCTCAGAGCTAAGATTATAGTTAATGGTGAAAGACTGAATGCTTTCTCCCGAGATCAAGAACAAGACGAGGATATCTGCTCTTTCCACTTCAACTCAGAATTTCACTCTTGATCTCAGGGTCAGGAGTTCAAGCCCCATGTTGGACATAGAGCTTACTTTAAAAACTAAAAAAAAATTAAAGTCTCCAACTTTTGTTGTTAAATTGTCTATTTTTTCCTTTCGATTCCATCACTTTTTGCTTCATGTAATTTTAAACTATGATGACATTTTTCACATAAGAATGTGTAAGCAAAACTTCTGAATTTTCACCACTAAGTATGATATGGAGTCCTTGAGATCACCAGGGTGTAAAGAAACCCAGGATGAAAGATCGTGTGGCAAAAGAGCATCACTTTGGCCACACACTACGCATTGGAAGTGAGTTACCAAGTCTAGCCCACATTCAAGTACAAGTTCTCCTCCACCTCCCATTCACCCTACCCTGGAGTGTAAGTCCTTTAGACTCCCAACCCGAGGCAGGAGGTGGTTTCCCAGCATCCATACCTTGGGTGAACCACAGGCTCCAACATTTGATTACCAAATGCCCCCCAGTGGCCCCAAATGTAAGGCTCATCAGTTTGAACTTCTGTCTTCTCTTGAGGCTTAAAGCTAGTAATTCCTTATGACCTTGTTGGCTCTTTGATGCTTTTAAGATGATTTTAAACATTCTCTCAGAGTTTTTAGTTATCTTCAACTTACCCTGCCCTTGTCAGAGGTTGAAGTGCTCCAGGTGCAAATGTGAATGTTGTTATTTTAATCTGGAAGGACTTATTTTGGGTGAAAATACTGCCTTTTTGCTAAACATCAATAAGACCATATCAAAGAAAAAAGTAATTACCCATACCTTTTGCATTCTTAGATGTATTCTAGCAAAGTAATATTTTTCTATTGATTTTCATTATAAAATCAAGGGACTATTCAGACAGGGGCCACATCACTTAATAGGTGTGAAATAAAACCCAGTCCTCCCCCTTGTCTCCCAGGCCACTGGAAGCATCTCCTCTTGCCTTATTCCCCTTTCCAAAGCAGTTTCGGTTTTGTCAGTATAATTGGGAAAAAACTGCTTTTTTTTTTAAGATTTTATTTATTTATTTGACGGAGAGAGATCACAAGCGGGCAGAGAGGCGGGCAGAGAGAGAGGGGGAAGCAGGCTCCCTGTTGAGCAGAGAGCCGGATTCAGGGATTCAGGGCTCGATCCCAGGACCCTGAGATCATGACCTGAGCCAAAGGCAGAGGCTTAACCCACTGAGCCACCCAGGTGCCCCAAAAAACTGCTTTTTACCTAAACACAGGTTCTTCTGGTGGAAGCTTCCTGAGATATCAAAAGATATTAGCAGGATACCTGGGTGGGCCAGTCAGTTAAGTGTCTGCCTTCGGCTCAGATCATGATTCCAGGATTCTGGGATCGAGCCCCAAGTCGGATTCCCTGCTCAGCAGGGAGCCTGCTTCTCCCTCTGCCTGCCTCTCTCTCTCTCTCTCTCTCTCTCTGACAAATAAATAAATAAATAAATAAAGTCTTTTTAAAAAAGTGATATTAGCTTAATTTCTTCTATATGACCAACTGTGCCATCTGACAGTCAAACCACATAGTAAATCAGAGCGAAGATTCAAGTTTTTCTTTTTAGAGAGATCAAGTACTGTTTTAACAGTAATTAAGATCACAGCTTTCCCTAGAGAGGACAGCATTATAAAGCCCAGCTCAGTGGTTTTCTCTTGAATAGATCTACAATCCCTTATCCACAATTTGAAATTCACAAATCTCTGAAAGTCAGTTTAGAAAAGATCTCATTTGAGAACAAAAAAACTAGATCTGATCGGATCTGATTTGGGGGCGAAACTTAAGCTCTAGTGAGATTATTTAAAGTCTTTATCTCATTTTGGTGCCAATATTTATTCATTTTGCTGCAAAAACATTGATGTTTGCTGCTCCAGTCTCTATTAGGGGTGTGTTATGCTAATAGACCGGAAATGCACCAAATTACCATTTTTAATTTGGGGGCCGGTGGGAGGGTGCGCACTGATTTTCAAAAAACTGTCTCCAGGAAGCAAGGGAAGACTTCGTTGCTCCTGGGATGTAAGGAGGAGGGGTTTTCTCTCACAAGGCCTCGGAACTGGGATTGTGGTAAAGGTATAATTAATTATCTAAGGGAAAAAAGGGGCCGTGCTACCTCTGTGAAGGTCTGAATTTCATCTTGCGTTTAAATTTACTCAGAATTGCATTTTCTCCTGTCTCGGCTCCTGGTCTCCCTTACAGAAGTGAAACATCTATCCTCTCTTGAGACAAAGTCTTTTATTTTATAGTCGTTTCACGGGAATCAGGAATTACTGAATTCCTCTTGCCTGCCCCTGTGGCCTGGCTGGTGCATGAGATTCCCTAACCACCTGACAGCTGCTTTCAAGACTGACCATGGTCAGCCTCTTCCCTGAGAAGGCTACAAACATTACTCATTAAAACAATGTGCTGAAGAGCACTATAAGCATAGCGAAGTACTTTCTCATGATTGAATTAAAATAATTGGTTACAGCAAAATGGGAATTAAAAAAGTATGGGGCTGTATGGGGACAGAGTACCAGTGCCCACACCCTAAAAGTTCCACCAACCCCAGAGAGCTGTGGGGCATCTGTGCTTCCATGGAAAGCAAAGTCCACATCCAATTTCCGTGTTGGCATGGGCCCCCAGAACATATTTAAGGGTGAATCAGTTCTTAACTAGAAATTCACAAAAGAGCTA
Source organism: Potos flavus (assembly GCA_028534135.1). Classification (NCBI taxonomy): domain Eukaryota; kingdom Metazoa; phylum Chordata; class Mammalia; order Carnivora; family Procyonidae; genus Potos; species Potos flavus. Next base: position 17,556,660 of record CM052893.1, on the reverse strand, counting down.
TGAGATAATTCAGTAAATGAGCAGGGAGCAATTTCTTACTCAGATTTGTGTCTTCTATAAGTGGTTCCTGCAACTTCTGTAAAATATTAAACTACAGGAGAATCATTTAAAGGAATGGAATTAGTTGGCCTTTGGTCTATTTTTAGCCACCTAAAATGGGCAAGATACTAGCTTGTTTATCTTTTCCAACACAACTTTACATTTAGCAATTAATTCACATCTCTGGGAGCTTCTCCATGGCCCACGAGAACTGGGATTATTAGTCCATTTCACACATGGGGATAGAGTATATAAGTGACTTACTCAAGTTATACAAAAGATCCCAATAGACCTAGGAGCTCATCATTGACACTAAGTCTCTTTGCCATCAAAAATGTGATATTGGTCTTGTTCCTGATCTTAGTGGAATTTAGAGCTTTTCCCATTGAGTATGATGTTAGTTATGAGCTTGTCATATATGGCCTTTCTTATGTTGAGGTACATTCCTTCTAATTTGCTGAGAGTTTCTATCATGAGAAGATGTTGATTCTACGAAAATGATCACGATTTTTGTCTCATTTGTTAACATGTTCATATTTATTGCCTTGTGTCTGTTGAACCATCCTTACATTCCACAGACCAATCCAACTTAATCCTGGTGTATGATGCCCTTAATGTGCTGTTGAATTCTGCTTCTAGTATTTTGTTGAAGATTTCTGCAAGTGTGTTCATCAGGAATATTGGCTTGTAGTTTTCTTTTTTTGTAGTGTCTTTATCTGGCTTTGGTATCAGAATAATGCTGGTCTCAGGAGCAAGACGGGGATGCCCACTCTTCCCCCTTCTATTCAGTACAGTCCTAGAAGTCCTAGCCAGAGCAATTAGACTACAAAAAGAGATAAAGGCATCCAAATTGGAAAGGAAGAGGTAAAACCGTTTCCATTTGCAGATGACATGATATTATGTAGAAAAATCTGAAGAATCCATCAGAAAATTGATAGAACTAATAATAAATTTAGTAAAGTTGTAAGATACAAAATCAACATGCAAAAATCAGTCGCATTTCTATATACCAACAACAAACCATCAGAAAGAGAAGTCAAGAAAACAGTCTCAGTTACAACAGCATCAAAAAGAAACAAACAAAATAAATAAATAAATAAAAATAATGAGCATTTAACAAGGAAGCAAAATATCTGTACAATGAAATCTACAAGACACTGAAGAAAGAAATTGAAGAAGATACAAACAAATGGGAAGATAGCCCATGTTTACTGATTGGAAGAATTAATACTGTTAAAATGTCTACACTACCCAAAGTGATCTACAGATTCATTGATACCTCTATGAAAATTCCAATGGCATTTTCTACAGAAATAGAAAAAAATATTAAATTCTAAAATTCATACGTAACCACAAAAAACACAACAACACCCAATAGCTAAAACAATCTGGAAAAAGAACAAACCTGGAAGTATCACACAACCTATAATAATCAAAACAGTATGGTATTGCCATAAAAACAAAGACCTAAACCAAAATAACAAATTTTAGAGCCCAGAGATAAACCCATGCATATATAATCTTTGAAAGGGCTCCAAGAACATGCAATAGGGGAAAGGACAGTCTATTTAATAAACGGTTTTGGGAAAACTGTAAATCCACATGCAAAAGAATGACACTGAACCCCTATCTTACTCACAAAAATTAACCAGAAATGGGTTAAAAACTAAAAGGTAAGACCTGAAACTGAAACTTCTAGAAGAAAACACTTAGGGGAAAAGCTTCCTGACATTGGTCTTGGCAGTGATTTATTGGATATGTCACCAAAAGCACAAGCAACAAAAGAAAAAAAAAAAAGTGGAACTAAATGAAATTAAAGTTTCTGCACTGCCAGGGAAATCAAGAACAAAATGAAAAGGCAGCCTACGGAATGACAGAATATATTTACAAACCTTGTATCTGATAAGGGGTTAATATCCAAAACACCTAAGGAACTTATACAACTCAATAGCAAAAAAAAAAACAAAATTCCACTACAAATGGGCAAAAGACTGAATAAACACTTTTCCAAAGAAGACATAGAAATGGACAGCAGGTACATGAAAAGGTGCTCAATGTCACCTGGCATCAGGGAAATGGAAATCAGAACCACGTTGAGGTATCATCTCACACCTGTTAGGATGGCTTTCATCAAAAAGACAGGAAATAACAAGTGTTGGTGGAGATGTGGAAAAAAGGGAACCCTTGTGCATTATTCGTGGGAATGTCAAGTGGTGCAGCCACTCTGGAAAACAGGATCAAGGTTCTGCAAAAAATTAAGGATAGAACTACCATACAACGAGCAATCCCACTTCTAAGTCTGTATCCAAAGGAAACAAAATCATTATCTCAGAAGTTTCTACACTCCCATGTTTACAGCAGCGTCATTCATAATATCCAAGATATGGAGACAACCTAAGTGTCAACAGATGAGTGGATAACGAAGACGTGATATATACATATATCATATATATAATATATGAATACTATCCAGCCATGAGAAAGAAGGAAATCCTGCCATTTGTAAAAACATGGATGGGCCTTGAGGACATTATGCTAAGTGAAATAAGCCAGGCAAAGAAAGACAAATACTGCACGATATTACTTACAGTGAAATCTAAAAAAGCTGAACTCAGAGTAAAATGGTGGTTACCAGTGGCTGAGAAGCAGGGGACAAGGGGAAACGCTGGTCAGAGAGTACAAGTCTTCAGTTATAAGAAGGATAAGTTTGGAGGAATCTAAGGTACAGCATGGTCACTCTGGTGAATAATACTGTATTGTATAAATGAAATTTGCTAAGAAAGTAGACCTTCAGCATTCTCACTACACACACACACACACACTCACACACGCACAGGTAACTCTGTGAGATGATGGATATGTCTATTAACCTGATTGTGGTAATCATTTCACAAAGTATATTAAACCATCACCTTGTACATATAAAAATATATACATGTGGATCTGTCATTTATACCTCAATGACTCTGGAAAAAAAGAAAAAATAAAGGACAGCAACTTCACAACAACAAAAAAAGGACGTGGTGTTTGCCCTCTATGGAGACTTTATATAGCATATTTCAAGCCAGTAGATGGGCCCAAGGGAAGAGGTGGTGTTCTAGCAATAGGCAAACCGTGTGAAGACACAGGGACTCATGATGGCCGTTCTAAATGCCGCCATGGGGACAGTGCTCAGTCTTGCTGCAGCGGCCCGTGTCCAGAGCATTGTTTCTTTGGCCCAAGGTGGGCACCACTAGTCAATGTTTTCTTCTTATACCAGAAGTTATAGTTTAAAATCTACCATATAAATTTACTGCCATCTCCTATTTCTCGTCTGACAGAGCCAACTGCCCTCGTTCCTCCGGAAAGTTGAGATTGCTGTCCCACTGTTATCATTGCTGTCTGGGGAAGAGCCCTTAACCTCTGCACCTAGCTCAGTATTGCTCTCTGAGGCGCTCACATCCCAAGTGATTTGCTCATTGTCCTCTGGACATTTACTGCTGGTTCCCTCCCTCCTTTGCTATTTCTCATCCAAGCTTACGTGTGTAGCTTTTCATGGCATATTACCTCCCAACACTACATCCCCTCTCTCTTCCCAGGCCATCTGTCTGCCCTTGTTTCGACCCTCCCGGGCTACATGGGTTTGTCCACTGACTCTACACATAATACTGGGAGAAGTTTTGCTTCCACCTAATGAAGTACAACTAACTATTTCAAAAAATGAGTGTGTTGGATTTGTATCACTAAAATGAACCATAAAAAGAATAAAAAATAAATAAAACGAACTGTAGGCATTAAGATACAACTTCTTTTGCAAATTCATTGTAATGCCAAATTCCACAAAAAATAAATCAAAATTTCTAATTAACAACAACGAAATTAAAATTCCAAATTAAATACCCGATTCGGCAAATAAACTTCTTTGTAAACTTGGAGCTTGCCTCAAAGAAGCAGCATTTACTGGAATAATTAACTGTGGAGACAACACAGGGATAAACACAGAATCTACCCACTGGTTTTCCCTACCAACAATGATTTGAGTTTTACATTCCGTCTATTGTTTTCATATAATTTTCAAGAGTTGCTGAATGCAAATCGGTGCTTTTACACTAGAGGCGCGCGCGCGCACACACACACACACACACTGGTTTTAGATCCAGCATAATAACTTGCAGAGTTGGGCGCTTAATATTTTCTGCTGATGACCACAAAGGTGTTCATTTCAGCTTGAGAAAAAAACACCCCCCATAGATTCTTCCTCGTTTCTACTTTCTATCAAATGCAAAAAGCGTGTCGACAGGGGTATTTTCCTCCCCACAAACTTGCTGCCCAGCCCCTGAGCCAGGAGTCTAAACGTTGCTCAGACCCACCAAAGCCACATCAGAGGCCAAATGCGAAGGCTGGCTGTCTACGCGATCTGTCGCCCTGTGATCCCCAGGACCCTTTGGAATGACTTCTACTTCAGTGGGAGTGGGGGCTCTATCCTCCTCCAGCACTGATTCACATTCCCAGAAAGAGGAAATCTGTCTCTTTTCAAAGGTATGCAAAGGTTTCGGAGGCTTAGCCCTGTTTCCTGTTGTACAGTTTGCAAAGGGCTTTACGGATGCCAGCATGTGACACTGATGGCCGTCAGCGCTTGCACAAGGGGGGAATCAATGCCCCCCCCACCCCACCCTCGCCCTTGCCCCATATGGAATGAAAGGTGACTGGGCTGTCAGGATGGGGAGTGAGGGCTCTTTGCAACACCCAACCTGTCTTTCATCTTAGCTACCGACCACCAACATTGTCCTCCTTCCAGCCAAGGCTGACGGGAGGCCAGGCCCCAAGGTAGGAGGCTGATGTTCAAATCTGTTAATGGAGCTTGACAGCAGCCTGATTAAAAGCCCAAATGCGGCATCCAGAAAGCAGTGCAGGACCGCATCCGCATCCTCTCCCCGCCCGTTTCTCCTGCTCTCGGCTCTTTTTTTCTTTTTTTTTCTTAGAGAGCTGAACCATAAGATACATCTTTGCAGAGAAACAGAGGCTTAAGAAAAACAGCACGCTGATGAAAGGGCTTTGGTGAGTGGGAAAAGAGGACAGACGTACACTCTGTTGTGAGATTTCTAGGAGCCAGGAGCCAAGCTCGTCTGCAGAACCAGTCCCTTTGAGGAAGCAGAGAGATCAGTGAGCAAAGGACGTCACGACGGTCGCGGTGATGCTATTCTACTAGCTAGGACCGCTTGTAAAACCAGGCCGGCTTGGAAAGCGACTACTGACTTACTTTGTCAGTGCAGGCGACAGCTGTAACGAGCAGGCGAGAGCCTCCCCAGACTGGGCCAGCCTCAACACTTTTCTCCCCCGATCTTCTCAGCACACAACCTCCGCTTTGGCACTGAATTGTGGCCTCGCCTGGTTGGTGGAACTCTAAGATCCTTGAGGGTCAAGCAATGCATTGAAACTAATTAAAAAATATTTACACGCTGCCTATACTTTATACTCAGCTGAAGGGAATTCAAAGACATATAAGGAGCTCACAAAAATAAGACACACACAAAGCAACTGGCTGTCAATGCAAGGCGACGACTCAGTGAGGTCCCGAGTACGTGGTGTTATACAGGGAACGTACGCCACGTGTCCTCGGGACAGGAGACTGTGCTGGAGAGAGCACAGGGCAGGGCACGAAGAGGAGTAGCTTCAGGATGCTGCCTTTCAGCTGGCAGGAGGAGAAACAGAAGGGTCCAGTCTGACTCTGTCACCTGGAAGATGAGAAGGAATGTTCTCCTCCTCCTCCCAGAACAAGAGCTACCCAGCTGGGTGCAAAATAGATGTGTTTACTGAAAATCCGGGATTCGCTGGTTCTTTAACAGGACGGACCTGTTGCTCGTGGGCCCACGTTTGGGAACCGGTATGGATCTAGTGCTTGGAACAGGAGCTGGTGCCTTGAGGGACGGGATCCCAGTGACTCCGGGAGGAACACCGTCAGCCCTCTTTCCCTTCTGCTAGAGTAGTTTGTGTTGACTGTAGGCTACCCAAATTGCTTTGCCTTTTTATCCCTGTGGCTAATCTTTGGCCATATGAGTGCTCATAAATGGTGACAACCAGGGACATGTGTCTGTTTGGCAGACAGTTAGCAAACAAAAGACCGAAAGCAAACCAGCCACAAACACGCCAATGCCGCCTCTCCCAAACTGTCCCAGGAAATATGGAAATACCAGAAAACCTGTCTAGAGACCACAAATTCCCTGGGTGCTCTCGCATCTGTGCTGCGGTCCAGATGGAGGTGGGACAGAGCACGGAGGGAAGGAGAAAGATCACTTACTGGCGGGAATCTGGCGCTTCGCAGCTCCTCCAAAGCCCTCTTTTAGGCTGAAACAGCAGTCATGCCACCTCATCCTGCCAGCACCAAATGCACCCCGACGGGCCACTTAAAACACAAAACCTCTCCATTTACAATTCCTGGAAATGTGACTTTTATCCAGAGAGGCCAGAGATACGATCATTGATAACTGTGGCTAATTCTCTGAGTGTGCATTCTCAAGACTTGTATAAGACAATCACAGATTGAAAACATTTTTAGAAGAAAAAGAACTTTGAACAGACATAGGAGAGACCAGGGGTACGAAATACAACACTCAGAATAGCGACATGCTCGTTCTGTGCCAGGCACCGGGCTCGGCGTGATGTACGCTCTGCTTGATTTAACCCGTGCAACAACATTCCAGCCACTGTCCCATTTTCTGTCCCCTCACAGCAAGCCTCTGCAGTGAGCTAACATTGTCCCCGCCGTCTCACTTCCCATTCGGTCTTTCACGCACTGTCAAGGTCACCAACCATCCTCCCGTCAGGCAGTCTAGTAGACCTATCACTACATCCTACTCTATACTTTATCTTTTGGCAACATTTGACAGAGCTGACCAAACTCTCCTTGAGAGCCTCAAGGGCTTGTTTTTCTCCGGTTATTTTATTTTTCTTATGGGATTTATCTGTACCCAAAGCTGCTTCGTGCCTCTCTCCACTAGAAGGTAGCTCAGTAAGGACAGGGACCCTGTTTCATTCACTGTTCTGTCCTCAGGGTCTAGAACAGCGCCCGGTGCCATTGGCCCTGGGATAAAAAAAATGGATTAAGGGAAATGGATGCTGGGGTGTGGGGGGGAGACTTTTTCTATAGAACCTTCTAATTCTTGTAAGTTTTACACAAGGCGTATGTTATTGGCTACAAAAATAATAATTGCACAAAATTTCCCAAACACTGCAATTTGCGGTAGGGGAAGTCAAAGAATCTGGAGAAGTCACTCATTCTTCTCCCCTACCTTTTACAGGGCCCCGCCAAACTGCACTACATACTGTTTTAGAGGAAGAGGAGTGGAGACAGATGGGAAGTAGTTTTTGTAGGTCACCTTGATAGTCCATCTTGGTTTTCTTGCCATCTCACTCAAATCCAGATGTATTAGCAGTTGGTCTACTGACACGGTCAGTAGCCATGCATGGATCTGAGAAAACATTGTCCTTGGGAAGACTGGCATTTTTCATCCACCCTATAGTCCTGGGAAAGCATGCAGTAGGATTCCTTGATGTTGACTGTCCTTGGACACTGGGAGCCAGTCAGGTTTTATTAAACCTGGCCCTGGTTTCTGGCCGCAGATGCCAACTTCTCATCCATAATTAAGCAGCTGATAACTTTGCAGGGAAGAAAGGTGGTTCGTGAGCCCAAGATAGATTCAAGATGGTATATACCCTTCTCTTTGCCAAAATGTTAGACATGGCCTCTGTAGGTCTGCACCAAATGGTGGGAGTCATCACTGAAGTAAGGGAATCGTAAATCACAGAAACAGATTGAGGAACTCCGAGGGGTTCGTGTCACAAGTCATTCTTCTTTTTCGGGGACCCACTGTGTTAGGGACAACCCTAGAGAGTTCGTGTTCTAACACTTGCCAAGACAGATTGTGAGCAACAGAATTACATACATAATGCCATTCGGCAATGAAGGAGATTTCCCATTTTCACTAGAATATATATTTACTTTTAGATTAACCAATACTAATCCTTATCTAAATGCTTTTTTATTCCAAAAAATACCCCCAAGTATTATTGCAAAAGCTACTATTCCAAATTCCAAAGCTACTCTTGGGGAAAGCTATATTCCTAAATATTTAGGGTCTCAGACATAAGTTGATATAAAGGAGAGAATATAAATTACATTTCTGAAGCACCTCCTACATGCCTGACATAGCTGAGATGTTGGCATGAATTTGAGAAAAGAAGTATTAGTGAGTGAGATACTGTGTAGATATTCCTCACGAAACATGAGTGGTGGATGGCAATTGCTCTTAGACTATAGACAAGAAACCCTGGTATAGAACCCAAAAGACTTCCAGTGAGAAGCATCTGGATTTCCTAATTCTGAGTTGTAATGCTGTCCTCTAATAATTGGACAGTCTTCAACATCTAAACCAGGAATATCTACAATCCTAGTTTCGATCTTATCCACGCTTTAGGGACAGGGTGGGATGGGCATGGAAACACTCAAGATTTACTAGAGACCCACTAAGTCAGAAAACTCCAAAGTGGGCCAGCTGTCCGTATATTCTGAAAGTTTCATAGGTGATTCTTACTCACATCTACTTAAGACCCATCACCATCCAGCACTTTGTTGTAAGCCTCCTCTGGAGTCTGTGAGGCCAACCTCTCTTTGCTTGAACAGATACAGGCTTTTGCTCCTCTGAAAAGGCTGTTTTTTATTAGCAGTTTCTTTATTGAGATTTAATTCATGTGTTGTAAAATTCACCCACTTAAGGTGTACAATTCAGTGGTTTTTAGTTTATTCATAAAATTGTGAAACTATTGTCATTATCTAATCCAGAATATTTCCATCACCCCAAAAAGAAACTCCATACCCATTAGCATTCACTTCCGGTTCCCCCTTCCCCCCTAACCATTGGCAGTCACTAATCTTTCTGTCTCTACGAATTTGTCTATTCTAAAAATTTTATATAAATGGCATCACACAATATGTAGCCTTTTGTGTCTGGCTTCTCTCACTTAGCATGTTTTCGAGATTCACCTATGTTGTAAGATGCGTTACTACTCCATGCATCACTGTGGCCGAGTAATACTCCATTTTACAGATAGAATACGTTTTATTTATTCACTCATCGGTTGTCATGAGTCAATGGGTTGTTTCCATTTTCATTGGCTACTATGAATAATGCTTCTATGAACATTCATGTCCAAGTCATGTCCATAATTTTTATTTCTCTTGAGTGAATAGCTAGGAGGTCAATTTCTAGGTCATAGGGTAATTATGTGTGTAGCCAGACTATTTTTCAAAGCAGCTGCCTCATTTTATATTCTCACCAGAAATATATGAGGGTTCCAATTTCTCCACATCTTTACCAACACTTGTTATTATTTGTTCTTTTTATTAGAGCCACGGTAGTGAGAGTGAAATATTATATTGTGGTCTTGCTTTGCATTTCCCTGATTGCTAATCATGTTTAGCACTTTTTAATGTGCTTATTGGCCAGGGCGCCTGGGTGGCTCAGTTGGTTAAGCAACTGCCTTCAGCTCAGGTCATGATCCCGGAGTCCCAGGATTGAGTCCTGCTCCCAGCTCCACGGGGAGTCTGCTTCTCCCTCTGACCTTCTCCCCTCTCATGCTCTTTCTCACTCTCTCAAATAAGTAAAATCTTTAAAAAAAAAAATGTGCTTATTGGCCATTTGTTTATCTTCTTGGGGGAAATATCTGTTAAGATCCTTGCCCATCTTAACTGGGTTGTCTTTTTATTATTGAGTTGTGAGAGTTCCTTATATATTTTAGGTACAAGTCCCTTATCATATATACATTTATAAACATTTCCTCTCATTCTTTGGACTATCTTTCCTGATATATCTTTTGAGGCACAAAAATTAATAATTTTGATGAAATCCAATTGATTTTTTTCTATTGTTGCTTATGTTTTTGGTGTCATATCCTAGAAATCATTGCTAAATCCAAGATCACTATTTATGCCTATATATTTTTTAACAGTTTTATAGTTTCAGCTCTTAAATTAGGCCTTTGATCCATTTTGAGTTCATTTTATATATGATGCAAGGTAGGGTCCAACTTCATTCTTTTTCATGTGACTATCCATTCGTCTCGGCACAATTTGTTGAAAAGATCATCCTTTCTCCATGTATCACCTTGATAACCTTGTCAAAAATCAATTGACCACAGGTGTATGGGTTTATTTCTTGACTATCAAGTCTATTCTCTAGTCTATTGATTTATATGGCTATCCTTGTGTAAGTACCACACAGTTTTTATTACTGTAGATTTACAGTAAGTATTGAGATCTGAAAGTGTGAATCCTCCAACTTTGTTCCCCCACCCTAGGTTGTTTTGATCATTCTAAATCCCTTGTATTTACATATGAATTTTAGAATCAGCTTATCAATTTCTACAAAAAACCACAAAACTTTATCCTTTGACAGGAATTGCACTGATCAATTCAGAAATATTGACATCTTAACAATATGAAGTCCTCCAATCCATCAACATGGACTGTCTTTTTATTTAGGTCTTTTTTTCAGCAACATTTTGTAGTTTTTAGTGTACAGGTCCTGACTTCTGTTAAATTTGTTCCTAAGTATTTTATTCTTTTTGATGCTATTATAAATGGAATTATCTTTTTTTTATTATGTTCAGTTAGCTAATATTAGTTTTTGATGTAGAGTTCACGGGCTCATTAGTTGCATATAACACCCAGTGCTCATCACAACATGTGCCCTCCTTAATACCCATCACCCGGCTCTGCCATCCCCCCACTCTCCTTCCTTCTGCAACCCTCAGTTTGTTTCCTGGAATTATCTTCTTAATTTCATTTTCAGATTATTCATTGCTAGTATTTGGAAATGCAATTGATTTTTCGTATGGGTCTCGTAACCTGAAACCTTCTGAATTTGTTTCTTAGCTCTAATGGATTATATATGTATGTATTAGGATTTTCATTTATACAAGATCATGTTATTTATGAATAGAGATAGATTTTCTTCCTCTTATCCAAACTCAATGCCTTTTATTTCTTTTAGTTGTTGGATGTCTTGACTTGAACCTCAGGTATAATGTTGAATAGAACAGGCACGAGTACACATCCATGTCTTGTTCCTGATCTTACAGAAAAAGCTTTCAGTCCTTCACCATTAAGTACAATGGTACCAGTGGGTTTTTCATCAGGGCCCTTTATCGGTTGAGAAAGTTCTCTTCTATTCTTAGTTTATTGAGTGTTTCAATAATAAGAGAGTGTTGCATTTTGTCAAATGTTTTTCTGAATCTATTGAGATGATGTGGTTTCTTTATACATTATTGAGTTATTATCTTAATGGTTGCCATAGGGATTACAATTAGCATCTTAACTTACAACAATTTACTTCAGACTAATACTAACTTTCAAGTTGATTTCAATAGTGTGATGGTTAATTTTATGTATCAACTTGACTAGGGCACATGTGCCCAGATATTTGGTCAAACATTATTTTGGGTGATTCTGCAAGGATTTTTTTGATGAGATTAACATTGTTAAGTTGATAGACTGAATAAAAGCATTTTGTCTGCCATCCTCCCCAACCACCCCCCAGCCTCATTCAATCAGCTGAAGGCATGAATAGAACAAAAGAAGTGACCCCCTCCCAAATTATAGAGAATTCCTTCTGCCTGACTGCCTTCAAACTGAGACATCAGCTCTTTCTTGCTTTTAGACTCAAGCCAAAACATTGGTTCTTCCTGGGTCTTGAGCCTACTAGCCTTTAGACATGAACTGGACCACTGGCTCTCTTCCTGGGTACTCCAGATTTGGGGATTTGTCAGACTCCATAATCACATAGGTCAATTCCTTATAATAAATCCATATATATATCCTATTGGTTTTGTTTTTCTGGAGAACCCTAATACAAACAGTATACAAAAACTCTGCTCTTACATATTTCTGTTCCCCTTCTCTTTGTATTACAGTTTTCATATAAATTACATCTTTATACATTTAGTGTCCATCAACACAGATTTATAATTATTAATTTATACATTTGCCTTTTAAGTAAGATAGAAGAAAAAGTCACCAAAAATGTGTATTTTTATCATCTTCTATATTCACCTATGTAATTACGATTACCAGTGCTCCTTTTTTCTTCATGTGGATTTGAGTTCCTGTCTAATTTTTTTTCATGTTAGCCTAAAGGACTCACTATATTATTTCTTGTAGAACAAATCTGCTAGTAACAAGTTCTCTCAGTTTTTATTTATTTTGAAATGTCATAATTTCTCATTCATTCTTGAAGAATATTTTTGCTGGATATAGAATTCTTGGTTGGCAATCTTTTTCTTCCAGCACTGTGAATATGTCATACCACCACCTTCTGGCCTCAACAGTTTCTTTTCTTTTTTTTTAAGGTTTTATTTATTTGGGAGAGAGAAAGAGAGGGAAAGCACAGAGGGAGTGAGGGCGGGAGAAGCAGACACCCTGCTGAGCAGAGAGCATGACATGGGGCTCAATCCCAGGACCCTGAGCTGAAGGCAGACGCTTAACCAACTAAGCCACCCAGGAGCCCCGGCCTCAACACTTTCTAATGAGAAATCAGCTGTTACTCTTTTTAAGGATTCCTTTTATGTAATAAATCACTTCTCTCTTGCTGCTGTCAGTATTCTTTGTCTAGTTTGGATTATGATGTATTTAGGTGGGGATGGGTTTGAGCTTTGCTATTGTGAATCCATTTGACGTTTTTCATCAAATTTGGGAAAATTTTGCCCATTATTTCTTAAAATTTCTTAAAATATTCTGCTTTTCTCCTTCCTTTCCTTCTGGGACACCCATTATGCCTATGTTGGTACACGTGACAGAATCCCACAAGTCTCTGAGGTTCTGTTCATATTTCCTCATTCTGTTCCTCAGGCTGGATAACCTCAATTGAACTATCTTCGAGTTTGCTGATTCTTCCTTCTGTCTTCTTAAACCTAATGTTGAGCCCTCCAATGAACTTTTCATTTCAGTTATTTTACTTTTCACCTCCAGAATTAATATATATTATATATGTAATATATATACTATATATATTATTGTGTGTATATATATAATAGGGCTTTGAAAGAACTCCAATTCTGTTGTACCCCCCCCAATACTGCCAGCCTGCTGATTTTCACTGTGTGGGGGCTGTTGGTTTTAAGGCTACTGTGATGCTAGGGAAAGGGTGGATGGAAACAGGGGCAAGGTAAAATACCACAAAGCTTGCTCTTCTTATCAAGTTTTTCTTGAATAAACATTCTCTGAATTGTTGCAAGCCTTTGGTTAATCTCCAGAGTTTTGAAAAAGTTGATTCTGACAATTTTGCCAGTGTTTTTGCCATTGCTTTTATGAAAAAGAGGATGGTTTTTTTCTCAGATGGGTTTAGGTCCTGGGCTCTTCGGTTGTTTCCTGTTCATTCTTAAGTAACAATTTGATATCCCTGCCCCCTCTAAGAAAACTTACCTGCCTTTCCACTGTATGTCAAAGAAAATACCAAATTTAGCAAAAGAAAATGAAGCATTTTTTAAGAAAAGGAGCTTTGATTAGTTATAAGTGATTCACTGGAAATGTCTATTTCCAAAAAAACTGGAAGAGAGATAACTATAGTTCAATTCTTCTTGGGGTGTCTGGGTGGCTCAGTCAGTTGGGCATCTGCCTTCGGCTCAAGTCATGATCCAGGGTCCTGGGATGGAGCCCTGCATCAGGCTCCTTGCTCAGTGGGGAGCCTGCTTCTCCCTCTCCCTCTGCCTGCTGCTCTCCCTGCTTGTGCTCTCGCTCTCTCTGTCAAATAAATAAATAAAATCTTAAAAAAAGAAAAAAAGACTAATTCTTCTCAGGGTGCTCTTCCTAGAAATGTGGGGAAAGTTCCATGAACTTTCAGTGCTTAAATACAGATACATATAGCCTGAGAAGCCAAATTTCAATGGATTTTGTTCTCTGGATAGACTCAAGACATATAGATAAAATTATTGCTTGGGATTTTGTTACTCTCTTTGATTTCATATAATTAGATGTAGAGACAAGACATAGAAAAGAGTTGTGTTTTCTTTTCTTTTTTTTTTTAATATTGCACCCGTGGTTTTTTTTGTTTTGTTTTTTAAAGATTTTATTTATTTATTTGTCAGAGAGAGAGAGTACAAGCAGGCAGAGTGGCAGGCAGAGGCAGAGGGAGAAGCAGGCTAGCAAGGAGCCCGATGTGGGACTCAATCCCAGGACCCTGGGATCATGACTCGAGCCGAAGGCAGACGCTTAACCGACTGAGTCACCCAGGCGTCCCAAGAGTTGTGTTTTCTGATAAGCTCTTTGAACTGTTTCCTTTTCAAAAGGAGGTAATCTGATCCTCTCTACCCCCATGCCCTCCTTCAGGCCTTCATTACTTCTACATGAATTACAGATATTGCAAAAATCTCTTAACCAGTGACCCCGTTTCCTGTCTTTCGTCTTTCAGTCTATGCTTCATATTTGCTGTCAAAGTGATCTTTATAAAGTGGTTTGAAATCCTTCGACTCATAAAAAAGAATGAAATCTTGCCATTTGCAATGATGTGGATGGAACTAGAGAGTATCATGCTAGGCAAAATAAGGCAATCAGAGAAAGACAGATACCATATGATCTCACTCATATGTGGAACTTAAGAAACAAAACAAATGATCATGGGGAAAAAGAGAGAGAGGCAAACCAAGAAACAGACTCTTAACTAGAGAGAACAAACTGACGGTTACCAGAGAGGAGTTGGAGGGTGAGGGGTGAAACAGGTGATGGGCAGTAAGGAGGGCACTTGTTGTGAGGAGCACTAGGTGATGTATGGAAGTGCTGAATCACTATATTGTACACCTGAAACATATAATTATGACACTGTATGCAAACTAACTGGAATTTAAATAAAAACTAAAAAAAAAAAAAATTCCTTCAATTACTCCCTACTGCCTGCAGAAATCACCACTACTTTGCATGGCCTGCAAGGCCCATTTTCATTTTACCTCTGCGTACTTGGGCAGCATCATTTCTCCATTACCTTACTTGTACTCAATGATTCAGTCATATGACCTACTTGAAGCTCCTTAAACACACGGTGCCCTTGCTGCCCACATCTCTGTGCCCCTGCACTCTGGTCTCTGCTTGGTGCATACCCACTCTCCATCTTACTCATCTATACACTTGTCTCTCAATTTAATTTAGCAATTAACTATGTGAAGAAAAAATGAACTCCTTTAAAAATATCCATGCACTAATTCAAAAATTGCTCAGTTTAAATTCATATCAAAAGTTTTAGATCTTGCAATGGGCTAGCAGAGTAGAAAGTATCCCAATCGTGGTATTGCACTACTTCCAGAAGGACATAAGGGGATCTCCTGGCATGTATACACTTTCTCAATTGCCACATGGTCCTATATGGTTCTGATGGTCTCAAGTTAATCTCTGTGAATGTATATGCTTTCTGAGAGTATTTTTTTATTTTTAAAATTTAAATTCAATTAATTGACATATAACGTTCGTTTCAGAGGTAGAGGTCAGTGATTTGTCAGTCTTATATTACACCCAGTGCTCATCACATCACGTGCCCTCCCTAATGTCCATCACCCAGTGATCCCATCCCCCACCCCCGTCCCCTCCAGCAGCCCTCTGAGAGTTGAGGAAGGAAGGAAGAACTCAAATTAACATTTGCACAGATCGCCATAGATGAAGCAGGGAAAACTGTCCCTATTAGTGCACAGAGGTGACAGAACAATAGTTGAAAGGGCTGAGTCTAGGGCATTAGTGAAGATCACTCTTTTTCTTAGGATGGAAAAACAGAAGATAATGTAGCTAATGAGGGTTGGGTAATATCGGTAAATTAAAACCCCATATTGAATAAACACTTTGTAAGTAGCATTTGCTTTGATCATGAGCTGTTTATGTTCTGCTCATACCGATCCATCCAAGTATGGTTCTCAAAATTTTAAAAACTTGATTCTTACACAGAAGACAGTGAGCTCATTTTAGAGTTTCTTGAACTCTTTAATGATAACCCCAGCAGGATGTCAAAGATATTTTCGAAGACGATGTGAAAACTTGGGGTATTTATAATGAACAAAGAGAAAAAAAGAAATAGTGAAAGAAATTTGCTACGTTAGTTTCAAATTGGTCAATGCTCTGCAGGGCAATAAACCATAACCCTCTGCGTTATCCTCTTTACATCGGAAGAAAAGAAAATCACACTACAAATTTTACAGACCTGTAAAATGTTTAGGACATGACTGGTTGTGCAAAAGTTAGGTAGGCTTATTAGAAAATGCTCTTAGCTTAATATGAAAGGTCATAAAATCATCTTTTACACTCTTTACAAGTTTGGGGTAATTTTCCTTCAACTGATTCTTTTAACTTTTTTCTTTTCCCAGTCAATGGAATGTATTTCACAATGCCTCATTTCTTCCTTTTGAAGGATCTTCTAAGTGCTTTTAAGCACTTTTAAGTGCTCCATGCACTAGAACCAGAGACACATGTATGACCTTGAAAACCCAGCCTAGGTGGCAACTTCTGAAAAAAAAAACAAAAAACCTGCAATATCTACCGCCCTCCAACTCTAGGCTGGGTCAAGCCTTCTACGCTGCCCAGGATCCCTGCACATGCTCCCTACAGCACCTATAACATCCTCTCATGGTTGCTTACCTGCAGGTTCTCTCCACCCTGTCCACCCTCTGACCAAACTGTGAAATCCTTAACGACAGGAATAATCTTTTGTCTTTAGCATCTAGCACAATACAATCAATGCCTGGCACACAGAAGGCCCTTGGCAAATAAATGTTGACTGAGTGAAGAAGCTGAACGGTAGCCATCCGGAACCATCCAGATACTTACTAACACTTGGTTTTAGTGTCTCCTCTTAAAAGCTGATTCCTCAGTTTTAAAAACCAGTCCTTTGAGTTTGGAGGAGTTGGAGATTTAACATCTTGGAAGAAATCTTTAATAGCCATCTTTCATTTTTGTGTGTCATTATACATTTTTAATAACATGACAAAGAAATTTAACATCTTTGTTAAATAATACCACTCGTGTCACTTTATATGAACAATTAGAAACAGGGGAAGTACTTACTCGCTGACATTTGTCTGGAACAGGGGAGGACTGATTAAGGACTAAAAGTTGACTCAATTGTGATGAGGGTCAATGGAATGTTTTCCCCTTGGTAGAATTCTCAGGATTTCAGTTAATTCTCATATCACTT
Organism: Potos flavus; assembly: GCA_028534135.1. NCBI lineage: Eukaryota > Metazoa > Chordata > Mammalia > Carnivora > Procyonidae > Potos > Potos flavus. The sequence goes on along the minus strand of CM052893.1, from coordinate 17,539,426 downwards.
TGAAGCATAAGATCTGAGAAGGACCTCTTTTGGTCCTAGACACTTAGACCCTCACTTTCTTTATTCATTCATGGACTCTCCATAAGGCAGGCACTCCATAAAGGGTTATATAAACTATTATAGTCATGGGTGCTCCTTTTGATTTGGTTTTGTCACATTCTCCTGCTAGATTGCCAAGTTTTCTAGGAATTCTTATAGGGAAGAAGGGTGGGGTTGGGGATAAAGTTATACGTGGATCCTGTAACATCCTACTTTTTGTAGCTGTGGAAATTTTATCAGCCTTTAAAATAGAAGTAACGGCACTGGACACTCAGGCCTGAACATTCCTGATCATTACGGACAGCCTGCCAGGCCCACCCTGAGCATTTTGTTCTTGCGACATGATCCACCAAACCGAATGAAAACAGTGTTCTTGCTCTGGTGCTCAAAGTGTAATTTTTTCCCCAGTAAAATGATTTCACTTTTTAAAAACCTTTTTTTTTTTTTTTTTTTTGCAATTCAATTCTTATTTCCAGATTCCCACCACCTCAAGGTAATAGGAATAATAAATGTACGGTGTCAAAACAAGTTTAAAATATTTCCTCATAGAACATTACGAAGGAAGAGAAAAGCATTACATTAAGCCAAAGATGAAGACTGATGGGAAAACCTTCAGGTTGCTGAAGCAAGTGCTCAGAGAGCAGAGATTCTGTCCCCTTTTTACATATATCGCAAGGAAGAAAAGGGGGGCAGGGGGAGATTAAGTGAGGGGCATAGATTTCACTATAAGACACTAAGAGTTTCTAAGAATAATGGGTAAGTTTGAATGGAGCAGCTAGATCCTGACTCTTAAGAGGCGCCCCCAGGGTCGGGGGCGGGGGGGGGGGGCGCAAGCTGGGGCCCGGCTGCACCGGGATGGGGCAGGGCAGGGCACTCCGTGGCCAGTTGTGGAGTGCAGTGGGCAAAGTTAGAGGGGGAAGAGCTGAACATGAAAATGAGAGAATGCCGAATCAGAATGGCCCATTCCCAGTGTCGCCCAGCTGTGCCTTACAATATCCGCCAGTCCAGACTCCCCTCATCCCTGGGCTGTCCTGGGAGGTGTCCTGAGTTCTAGCTAGCACCTGGTCATTTTTTTCAGAAAAGAAAGAACAGGTTCTTGCTACTGGCATATAGTTGACCCAAGGCCCGCTTTTTGTTGTTGTTGTTCTTTCTCCTCCCCCCTCCCCCAATATGCCTGGTCAGTTGCACTAGGAAGCTATCTTCTTTTAGTAAAGGATGAGCTCTTTTAATAAATTTAATACCATGGAAACAGGAAGTTACACAGCCTGTGTCAAACAGGCCCATCATAAATTTTCATTGAATTAGAAAATGACAGCCCTCTCATCTAGTGACAGAGACAGGCTGCTGGTCCAGGTAGAATGCAGGGGCAGGAGAGAAGAGAAAACCATCCTCCCCCAAAGATACTTCTTTCTCCATCTTTCTAATGCATTTTAGCCACATGACCACGACGCTTCCACAAACTGCCCTAGATTTTTCTAGTTAGTGACGGCATATTAAGATGGTCATTTCTCTATTCAGTAATTCAGGAACAGAAGAGTGCAGAAATCAGGTGGGTTGAAAACGTATACAAAGCCACTGAGGAAACATCATTATCCCCGTTGTTATAATTTTTGCTCCTGGGATGTGGTGGAGGGCAGTGATCTTCAGCAGCAAATCTTCTTGTCCGTGCCCTGTCCTCCCTCTCCCGCTGCACCTTCCTGTTGGCGTCATCGGAGACTGACGCCAACAGGCTTCCTGCGAGCGTTGTAATTGATCTGTGCGGGCTACCGCGCTGGGGTCACCGAGAGGGTAGAGCAGATGTTCTTCTCACTGCTCCTGCTTCCTAGCTGCTTGGTTTTTCTCTTGGGGGTTACCAAAGGAGGTAAAAAAAAAAAAAAAAAACAAAAAAAAAACGGGGAGATGATAGGATATAAGGGGCACCAGGAAAGCTGTGGTGCTTTCTTTGGAAAGGGGTAAATGTGGCCCATCGGGCCCCATTCCCTTTCCTTTGACCACATAGGCAGGAACCTCACTGTAAGGTCCTTCTAAGTAGGAGTTATCTTGTTTATCCTCAGATCCTTGGAGCTTTGCATAAGTCCTGGCATACAGAAAAGAAATAAGTTTGAAAAAAAGAGAACAGAAAGAAAAAGAAAAGAAGCAAGTTTTTTGTTAAATAGAGGGCAATGCGGAGGGTCCAGGGACAAGGTAATTGCCCAGGCAGAGAGGTGTAGACAGACCTGTGCCCTGACTCAGGATGTCCCAAGACAAAAGAACTATTGCAGCTGGGATGTAAGTGCATTCCCCATCTCGGCCAATAATCTCTCCAGCCTCTACACTCTCGGGTTCTTCAAATACTGGTCCTAAGGCAAGTTGAAATGGAGGAGATATAATGCAAGGGAAAGGAACACAGGCTTTTGAGATCATTCCATTATTCAAATATTTATCATGTCCCCATGTTCTGTTGTTTCAGCCTCACAGGATATAATACTGAACAAAGCAGATAAAGTTACCTGCCTTGTGGGGTGTTTACGTGTGGGTTGATGGACACAGATAGTATAGAATAAAAAGGTATACCCTGTGTTAGAAGTTAGGTGCTTTGGGGGAAAAAAGTAGAGCAGGGTAAGTGAGGGGGGGGTGGCAATCAGGAGCGTGGGGATTAAGTAGTAATTTTCAAAATGACGTCTTTGAGAAGATGCAGGTACTGGAGGGAGAACAGCCAGCCAAAGTCAAAGGTGGGAGCTGCCTGGTTGTACTCAAGGAAAGCACAGTCAGTGTGGGTAGAATGGAGTGGAATAAGGGGGAGGTTGTGGGAGACAAGGTCAGAGAGGCAATGGGCACGTATTGCATGGAGCACTGGGTGTGGTACATTAACAATGAATCTTGGAACACTGAAAAGATAAAATAAAAAAATTAAAAAAAAAAAAAGAGAGGCAATGGGGCGGGGGCGGGGGGCAGTGGGCACCATGTAGGGCCTTATGGGTAGTGTTGGCAGATTTAGAAAATAAAAACATGGATTCCCAGTTAATTTGAGTTTCAGGTTCATAATGAATATTTTAAAAGTATGATTATGTCCCAAATATTGCATGAGACATACTTAGACTAAAAAATTACTGTTTATCTGAAATCCAAATTGAACAGGGCATCCCGTGTTTTATCTGGCCAACACCAACCACTGAGCACCATTGCAGGGACTCTGAGGAAGACTGGGAGCCCTTGGAAGGTCTTGAGCAGAAGAGGGATTCCAGTAGACTTAGAATTTGACTGGTTCTCCCAGGCTGTCTTGTGGAGAACAGAGAAAAGAACACCGTAGGAAGCAGGGGAACTAGATGAAACGGCCGAAGGAACCCAGGCCAAACACCACAATTCAGACCAGGTGGTAGGAGCGCGGGCAGTGGGAAGAGCTGCAAGCCCAGATACATTCTGAAAGCACAGCCAATAGGATCTCCTGGCTCATCGGGCGCACGGTATGAAGAAAGGGAAGAGTTGGCCATAACGCCAAGGATTTTGGTCTGTGTAGTTAGACGCAGGGAGTTGCAACAACTAGCTTACAGAAGACGCTGGAGGTGGTGTGGCTGAGGGTGCAGGTGGGGCCAAAGTCATGAGTGCCATTTTGGACCTGCTAAGTTTGAAACGGCATTTGGATATCTGAGCAGAAAGATTATGTAGGAATTTTAATATAGAGCTCAGGAGAGAGCACAGAGCTGGAGATATAAATATAAATCTCAATCTTTGCAATGTAGATGGTAGATAAAGCCATGAGCCTGGAGGAACTCCGCGAAAAGGCAAGGCCTGCTGCCCTACAGCAGTAAGCATAATTCAGGGCAAAGAGGAGGAGCCAGAAAAGGAGGCGTGGAGGACTGACCAACAAGTAGGAGGGAAGCCTAGAGAATGTGATGTCCCTGAAGGAGAGGAAGTGTCAAACGCTACTGATAGGTCAGGCACAGTGAGGACTGAAGGCTGACTGCTGAATTCAGCAGAGATCGCTGGATACCTGACCAGGAGCACGTTGGGTGGAATGGTGCAGGCAGAACTGGAGTGGGTTTAAGAGGGAATTAGAGAAGCATAATGGAAGACAACATAGACAACTCTTTGGAGGAATCATATTTAGTTCCTGCAACTCACTAGATGTGACTTGACTCAATTACTTCATTTTCTGAGCTACAAATTTTTCCTCTTGTGGGAAATAAAGAGTAATAAGGATGCTATGAAAATTAAATTATGTAAAAGGTACAGCATATCCTAAGTAGTAAGTTGATATTAACATTATTATGACACAGTATTAATTTCTGTCAGTGTAGTAAGATACTTAACCATTCTGTGTCTCAATTCCCTTATCTGTAAAATGGGAGTAACAGAGTATCTACCCCACAGTGTTGTTATAACGATTAAATGAGATAATCTACAGAAAGCACTTGGAGCCAACAGCTTGTGGCACATTATATGAATGCAATAAAGCTCTTACTATCCAAGCAATTATCTTAGGAATGCTGGTCTACCCCTTTTGTAAATGCAGTGGTACTCAGAAGTGAACAGGGTGCAGAATTTATAAAATAATTTCCTGTCTTGGGTAATGCTATCCTGTGCTAATGTGATCTAAACTCATTAACTTTTGATGGCAGCTGTCTCTGCTGCTTTGCAATGTGTAAAGCCCTCTACAAGTGACAGTTACTTTAACAGATTCAAGATCTCATCGTGAGTTAAACCCACTCTCTACATCGTCAGTTAAACCTTGAGAGTGAAGTCACAAGGGTTAATGGTTGTTTTCTATCTCCCTGGAAAACCTGGAGAGCCTTCAGTCTTATAACACAGGATGCAGAATTCCTGCAGGCATTCTTAATCATTTCTGAGAATCTGAGGAACCTTCCCCCAGAAAACATACACACACACAAAATTTAACACACTGGAATAAGAAAATCCCTTTAAGAGTCAAAATGTGCCTAAATTATATGAATTTTGCTTTCTTTTCCCTACAACAGAAACTTAAAGGAGGTAAGAACCTGTCTGCCCTGGAAAGTCCAAAATAAAGATGAAAAAGTGATTTTTTTTTCCTTAGAATTTTTTCAATGGAACAAGATAGAATTAGTAGTTGTCCCTTCTGAATATGAGTAGAGGCTTGTTGGTATATCCCCATCGCCTTCAAGGAATAAAAACAGCCATTTAGTAGTAAAGTCTGAGTTGTGTAAAAAAGCAGCTTACATGAGTAAGGTCAAACTGGAGAAATTTTAAACTTTGGGAAAGAAGATCACCCAATGAAAATTACTCTAAGACCCTTATTTCCTCCCAAATTCACTTTATGTCACTCAGCTTGTTTTTTCAAGTAGAGAGAGAGGTTGGGAGGAGTGAGCTCCAAGCTCCACCTCCAGCTCAACACTTCTACCGCGCGGCGAAGTAGAAAGGATTTCAAGGAAAGGATTTGGCGCGGGGGTTGGCCACAGAACGCCTGTCCTAGAGCGCCCCCTGCCAGTGAGGAGAGGGCAAAACCGACTCTCTAAAGGCTTCCTTTCACTTTGAGAACAGCAAAAAAAGTGGATTTTGGTTTTTTGTTTTTAAATCCAACGTTAGCGAAACAGTCCCCTCATCAACTCTACTCTGAGGAGCAATTCAAGTAGAGAAATTCTAGGTTTATAATCCCTCGATTAAACCTCCCACGAGGTTTCCACGCACTACTTCCGCTTCCTGTTGCAGCAGCTCTTCAGCAGCTGCTCCTGCAAGCTCAGTGGTGTGTCGTCTAGAAGAAAACCCCGGGCAGGATCACCCGACAGGCCCTCAGCTAAAGCCCAGTGTTGACACCAGACCTTCCTAACATTCCTGCAGACTCCTTCCAAAGACCGCAGGAAATTCAGCTTTGTTCAGCTTTCCTATCAAGGTTCCCAGATAAAATGACTACTGTCTGGTTAGCAAACAATAGAAGAGCGAGTGTCACACTGGCTCCACTGCAGGGCCCGTGGCTTCAACACTTCCCAGGCTGCCATCACCTCTGGTCCTTACTGAGGGGAATTGGGGGGAAGGTCACCACAGTTCAAGCATGTAATTCCATCCACATTAAAGCCTTACAGTATTTAGTGGGAAAGTGCCACTGTGGGATATAAAAGAACATAATGACCGAATTAAGATCAGTGTGTGGGAAATGGGGAGTTGCTAATCAGCGAGGTTAAAAGTTCAATAACGTAAGATGGGTAAGTTCTAGAGAGCTGCCGTATGACACTGGGCTTAGAGTTAATATTGTACTGTGTTCTTGAAAATCTGCATTCTTAAAATTAAATTTAAAAAATCAGTTGCTGTAGGCTGTCACGACCCTGTTTCCAACACAAGGGTTCTCAACTTGTGTGTGTCCCAGTGGCTCCCTGCGCCAGGGGTGCCTGGGAGGGAAGGGCGGGTGGATAATTGGCTCCACCTGCACGAGGCAGAAAGGCAGAGGAGGAAATAGAGGGCAAGTCCGAGAGGGCAGCCTGACTCCAGCTTAAAAAGTGTTCTCCTCACGGGTAGCCCCTCCCTTGAGAATCACCCCTCTACAGTTTAGAGGAAGGGTGTGTGTGTGTGTGTGTGTGTGTATGTGTTAGTTAAAAAGAATGAATGGCAGAAAAGTCACCAAAAAAACCAAAAGGGGTTTCTTGGTAAGCAGAACAGACTCTTCACTTTCTTTAACTTTTTTTTTTAAAGATTTTATTTATCAGAGAGATTACAAGCAGGGGGAGGGGTAGAGGGAGAGGGAGAAGCAGGCTCCCCACTGAGCAAGGAGCCAGATAGATATGGGACTCGATTCCAGCGCCCTGGGATCATGACCTGGGCCAAAGGCAGACGCTTGATCAACTGAGCCACCCAGGCGCCCCTCATTTCCCTTTGCCCCTGCAGTCATAATTTGGCAGAGTACGGCACTGCCACAGGCCTGCCCCGCCCTCCTTATTACAAATCATTTTAGCCCCAAACTCAAGAGAGACCACCAGGAAGTCCATGAAAAGCAGTTTACATCCAAACTAATATATTAATCCTAAAGAGCACTTTTAAATCCATTTGTTTCATCACCAAACCTGGGTCTGTGGTGCTGAAAGATTTTCTGGAAAATGAGCTGGAATGTCAGAGATATGCCTCCACGAATAAAGAACAATAAACTAAAAAGAGCCATTTTGATAAATCAAACTTTTCTTGAAGGAGGCCATAGAGGCTGATTGCTGAGAACTCAGCGGCAAATATCAAACTACTTTTTTTTTTCTTTTTCCCATTTTCTTTCACAAACCAAACCAGAAAAATAACCAAGTATGGTTTGTGCAGAAGAATAACCTAGACAAAACATTTGGTCTTTCTTCTCAGTTCTCTTAACTGGAGAACATGCTCTCTATTCAACTTATGCAGTTTAAGTAGGATGCTTCTTCATGTTTGGTTAGACTCTTCCCAATAAAGCCTTCTGTTTTACAGACATTCAGAACATACCATTGTAGAAAAAAGATCAAGATTTCAATGAACCTTATATCTTATTCTATCTTGTTTACTCATTTATTCACTCAATAAAACTTACTGAACATCTACCCCATGCCAGAAAAGACATAAAGGTGGCTTGACCTAAGGTGATGGCAGTAGATTTACAGAAAAACAGGTGGGTTACTGAGATACTTACGAGGAAGAATTTGGCAGGATTTGATAATGGATCGAATGTGGAGATGAAGGGCTGGGAGCAGTCAAGGATGATTCTACTCCTAGATTTTCATCTGAGGCAACTAGTGGATGGCACAGGGGACAGTGGAGGTGGAAGAGGGTGATCTTTCTGAACTCCTCCTGTTCAAGAAAGTGTAGGGTAGGTTCCAGAGGGCATGGGCTCCTAGAAATTAGGAAACAATTTTGTATGAATGTGCACTTTCTCGGGAGAACTGCCCTCAGTATTTGACTTTTAAAATAAAGTTAATGACCCCATAAAAGGTCAGGGATTACTGGTCCATTGCATATAGAACTTGGAATTCTCAGACCTTATATTCATGTCAAACAGACGATTCTACCAAGTTGCTCAAACAAATGGTCTTTAATAAGGCTAAGTCTCAAAAGTATTCCATGCTTATGACCCAGTACAAGGACAAGGTAATATCAGTGAGCTCTGATTTCTTTCAACTTAGCCAAACAACAAAAATTCCACAGAACTCTAGATTTGATACAAATTGACTCCCCAATGTTGAATGACTCTGTAAATCTGAAAAGATCCTAAGCAAAGCCAATACAGAAGGCATGTTTACGGACACTTAACTACACTGATGTTTGCTATACCTGATTTGACTTTTATTGAAAAACTCGCCATTTTTCTCTTAAGGTTTTGAGACAACTTTGCTGAGCCTCATGAATCTCGATAAAGTCAATTCCAAGCAAAAACTACACAAAGACCAAAAAGTTTTGATGGAGTTATGTTTCTGAATTTAGGAAGTGTAGCAAAAATAAATCAACATCAATTGTAGAAAAGGTGATGGAAGATCACATTCTAGCTATTCCTAAACAGATAACTCCACAGCCTAAAACACGAAGTGTGGAAAGTATGCTATCACTTAATTATAGCCAAATGTTCCACCCCCTACTCCAAATTTAACTATATTACTCCAGTTCAGTAATGTTCTTGTTTTTAAAATTCAGAAAAGAAGGGGTAAACAACTTCTGACTCTGGCCCATATCATGTACGTTTAAGTTTCATCCTTCCAAGCAAAAGGGAAGACACATATCCATTAGGAAGAAGGAAGACAGGTATCATGGGCAAGAAATAGGGAACATCCTGTGGGGACACACTTTGCTTCATAGTTGATATCCTGGTACACACACAGTCTCACTTAGCTGATAGGTATTTTCCTATATATGGTACCACAAGAGATTTTTCACATGAGTGACAACTGCAGTAACAGAATACTTTTGTCAGGGAGTCATTTGTTGCAGTAAGAAATGAACTGGGCTGACTTTGGTTCCTACTTAACGGTCTCGTGGAATGACAGATTAAGGGTAAGTTTGACCAAACCACCTGAATGGAGTTTGAGAATCACCTAGAAATACGTTCCGTTCCCAGCAGAAGAGCTACTGTAGCAAATGAAGGCTCTGAATGGGAACTCGGGCAATCAATTGAGCAGCTGAGAGAACTGCTGAATTACAGCTGCAAGTGGGGAGCAAGCTTGCTAGTCCGTGTGTGGCAAGTCTCAGAAGAGAATTTAAGACACTGGAACACGGCCGAGAAGGGTTTGACAGGTTGATATTAGCAAGAGAAATAAAACGAGTCTAAAATGTGGCGATCAGCTACTTAAGATGTGGCTCTGGTGTGAATGAATTCCAACTTCATGGAATAAAGTATTTACCTAGAACATATTAAAGTATTTACCTACAATAAAGTGTTTACCTATAACATATTCTTGACAAAGGTCAAGAATAAGAAGGTCAGGTCAAAAATGAAGATAAATATTTTAGCCAAGAAGAGTCTCAAATCTCTGCACAACTGTATAAGCAAATTTTGCATTTTAGTCAACTAAGTTCTTTGGGTCACATATTTAAGCTAAATGTTCCTTCCGGCAGAATCTTCACAACAAAAACTAGTTACAAAAAAACACCTTGACATTTTTTGACAAAACAAATTCCAACTTCATAAATATATAAATCAAACAAAATGCTGTTACAAACTCCAAACATTAGGCCAATCATAATTCTTTGATCCCAATAACTTCCCATTAGTCCCATAACAAAAGTTTAGAGAGCAGAGAAAGAGTCCTAAGCTTGGTTTCCTCATCAAATTATTTATCTAAATTGTACTAAGATGTAACAATCAAGTAAACATTGTTTCTTATAAACATTTTTCCATAAATTAAAATTTTTTTAAATTTTAACCAAAATATAAAACAAAGTTTATACCTAACAGAAAGCTAAAAGCATTTCCTGAAAACTATGTTTATAACCAAGAAATTTTCGCTGTAAATAAATTCTCCACTCAGGTTTGAAGGGGGTCCAACGCTCAATTTCATGTGAAAAGTGGCACGCAAGACAATTGTGATTCTAAATGTTAGAGAAGACCTTGACTGAGAAGTTAAAATAATTTGTCTACCTGGTTAAAAATAGCAGAATTTAAAGTATTCTGGTTCCAATAGGCTAATGACACCAAGAACTTCCTAGGTTGACTGGTGACTGACTAAAAGAGACAAATGACACCTGTTAGGAATAGGGCTATGTTTGAAGAATACAGGCATATTGAGTTGTTATGCACCTAGGCTGGCATCTTGGAAAATGTCAAGATCTGAACAGGCTCCAGGAAATGAAAAATTTTAAATGTCTTAGTGATGGCTCCTGCAAAATTATGAATAATGCTGTCCACAACATTGTATATATAAGATGAATTTAATTCTGAAAAGAGATCAAAAGTTAGTTAGAAAAGCCTTGCTACACATGTATAAATGTCAGTAGGAAGCTTCAAAAAGACTGCTCTCTAAGATGTTGGTTTCTCATTCCTTACCGTGCCTCGTACCCATTTCAGATTCTTTAGCCACAAAATTGGCCCACTGTTATTTAAGCAGGCCACATTTAATACAAGATCCTGTAACTCAATCTCTCTCCCCTCCAACACCAGGGGTTTGGCCAGCTATCAGAACCACCATTCTTTTGGATTTATCTATGCCTTCTAGCACCAAATCATTTAAACTATACAAGACAGAGTTGCAATATTTTCCTGTGTAAAGGGTGCTGAGCTAGGAGTCAGCAGAGAAGGGAATTTAAGGCATGTGACCATAGATGAGTCTTCTAGTCTTCAAATTTCTTTAGATTAACACTCTGTAATTCTAAGTCTTCAGGTTAGACGGAGCCTGACTATAGGCAGAAACCTCTAGTTATCCCCATGCCTTGAAATGGGCAACTGGCATCTCAGATGTGAGAGTCAGATGGTGTGTACAGGCATAGCTGACTGCAGCTGGAAGGGCCCCTCTTTTGATATCCCATGGTGTGTTTTTAGATGGGATACGGGTATTGGCTATGAGCCACTAGATTTAAAACCCCAGGGCTACTAGTAAAGCTACTCCTTCTTCCATCTCTAAATAGTTTATAACCAGGATTTTCCTTTATGTTCTCATCCCCGTTCCCTCTCACACACTCAAGCTCCCACTTGCCAGTCGACACTTCTTAGGGAACTCCATTACTTCTAATGGATCCTTAACAAATGTATGGGGAGTGGGACTGTTCTAAGTATAAGACATGTCAACCTATCTTTAGACAATAAGATATAATTAACTTAACCCTAAACCACAGAGCATCTACCTATCTTTTTCACATTTCTTATTGCTATTCCTGCCCATATACATGAATCTATTTACTCAAATTCAAATGATGTAGTATGTTGTTTTTTGTTTTGTTTTTTTGATGCTTTAGGCTATTAGTTAACTGCCAAGCAAAACCCACCTTATGGGAGAAGGCAGGCAAACAATTTGGCAGATTGGCTATCTTAGTCAAAACTGAGTAGTCAGAATATATCCAAGCCTCTCAGAGGTTCATTCTTCACTCTGCTCACTGGGGATGTTAACTATTAATTTCTAAAAAAGCTTCTTTGAAAGTGTATTGACACTCATTAGTTTGAGAGATCCCTCTGTTTAAAATGATTCTCTATCTGGCCATTGCAAATGGATGGGATTACGAAGAGCCTTATTAACACTGATTCCACAACCCCCATCTAACTTGGCAAAGTGTAAAATTAGTTGCTGTCAGGTTACCCAGCACTGGCAGAGTTCGTCCTGGTAGCTCATGCTATTACACAGAGAGTTACAGGATGACCTACGAAATATGTAAATACTACCAGATTCACTTTGTCCCAAATCCAATGACTGCCTATCTGGAGAACTGAAGTATATTACTCAAACTTGGTTTCTTCTTTAAAGGAAGAATTCTAAGCAGCATTAATTCCAAAATGAATTTTCTTCTTTAGAAACAAATTGTGGATAATTACCTAAACCTACATGAAAAACAGAACTTTTCCAGTTTCTATCATAGTTGAGTATCATAAATGATATTTAACTGTCATATGATATTTAACTCTTCAGTGACCCTCTGTATAACTTTCCAACTGTCTTCTCCAATTAAGATGTCTGATATAAACTCACAAAAACCCAAATGGGAACCTGTTCTTTCTGTTGGATCAACTATCAATGATGTTTCCAGATTACTTTTTTTTTTTATCAATTAGAATATCTTTCTTACAGATATATTGGAATTTAAGGTGAATCTGGATTTTTAAATTTTATTGCATTAAACATGTTTTCTCTAAGGTTTTTAAGCCAAAAACCATCAGTATTTAGAGACTTAGGGTTTAACTTTGTTTCATGATTGCTTAATTCTAAGAAAGAAGTTTCAGCCAGTAATAGTCTAAATTTAAATGTACTTCGTATTTACTTTCATCTCATTCCCTTCCTCAGTGGACATTTTGCTGATTCAGTAGTTGAGAGGAGGAGTAGAAAGAGAGGAAGGAAGTAGGGGGCCAGCTCTGCTGTGTAATGCCAAAACAGGAGGTGGTAGAGGAGGGGCCTGAAAGGTGAGAATCGAGTTATATTCAGCACACAAGTAATTCTTTCTTGGATTTTACTTCAAGAAATGCTTCTGTATTGGATTTTTAAAATTTGGGGATAAGTCTGGTGTTTTACCACAAAGAATTTAAATTAGTACCACTCATATTCTTTCATTTCACCTTTCGATCTCCTGTTTATACTTGATGGTTCATACTCTGAGCTCTATAGTGTTTCACACAGTTTGACTTCAGAGAACACCATGCCCCACAGATGCTTCGACACTGAAGCTCCTGGGAACCGTGAGGCCAATGGAGACGGCACAGCCAAGTTTCAACAACCAGTCTCTGCAATTTTGTTTTAAGTCTTTAGGAAACTGCCTGTACTGAAAGACTACTTAAATCTTTTAAATGTGAAAGTGTTTACACGACCAAAGCTTCAGGATGTGTATTTTCTCCCTGATCCTAGCATTTCAAAGAAATTAATAATGGTAAGAATTGGAGCCCTGCATTATCTCTATGATATAGAAAATTTCAAATGAAAAAGAAAAAGCAGCCTCACAATTCAGACATCCTTTTTCTGGAGATAAAGAATCTGAGATAATTTTTGTCTTACTAAATATGGATCACAAAACATTAGTTTTTCAGCTTTCATTTATCAGTCATGATATGTACAAGAAAAATATTTATAAAAACACACACACACAAAAGGAACAAAAAATAAAAATTCCTTTAAACCACTACATTAAGGTGAACAAAACTATACGGAATAAGAAACATCATCAATAAAAATTAAAACTAACACTAAATATCAATACTTACACAACAAAGTGGACTGTTAGCAAAACAAAGCTAACATACGGTCACACAGAAAGACAAAGGCATCAACCATCAAAATAGTGTTTTGTCTCAATACCTCCTCCTTGTTTTGGCCTTGGGAAATCACCAAGCCCTAAAGCACCTGGCTTATTATTTTCTCCCCTACTCACTCCCTCATGCTTCCATCCTTTTCACACTGGGGTACCAGTGTAAGAGGCTCCTGGAGGTGGCCAACCGTGCCGCAGCTCCCAAGGCAGCAGTGGCTGTGCTCCGAGGAATGTAGAGCTTCTGGGAAATCTGGTGCTCAGGAGACAAGATCAAAGAGAGCTGGTCCATGGCTCCATGACTCTTGTCTTTGAATACTGTAATAGCATGGCTACTAGAGAAATCATTCTTTAGGCTCTCTGGAGAGCTCTCCACTGAAAAAGAAAGAAAACACAAGTTTTTTCAAGGGGTTCTCACACTCGTTGCCTTCTCTTTCCCATTCTAGATGTTTGCTAATGTGTGTGACAATCATTTTCTATAGGTGGTGACATCTTCTGTTACAATTAGAGAGGATAAGACTCAGAAACCAGTCAACAAATGGAAAATGAAAAAAGGGAACTGAGTTGAAATAAATCCTTGTCAGAATGGGGGAGGTGGGAAGGGAAAAATGTACTTATGAACAGGGAAGGGAAAATCTCTTTCTAGGACATCATAAAAATAAATTGGATATAACTCCAATTCCAGAGAGGAGTCCTTAAGCTCCCCTATTTCCAGCAGAAAGCACAATGGTGTCCCACAGGTGTTTTCTATTGCCAAAGTGGTTTCAATTTGAGTCTGTAGTAAAAACAAAACTGACCAAGATGTTTGTAAGAAGTTCCAAAAACCAGTTATCAAACCAGTTATCAGTCATAAAATAAATTCCTTAGGAATCAGTGCCAAAAGTTCCAAATAGCCAAGGAAAGGAATGCTAGGTATTGTCCTACATATACTCTAGACCACAGCGACCAAAGTGACTGGTCTGTGAACTCTTTATTACCTGTCTACAATGAGGGGAGCTTTTGCCAGCATCTAAGCAAATACACTGCTTTCTTCAAGAAAATTCTGCTTTAGTTAAAGAAAAAAAAAAAAAATCCAGGTGAGCTAAATAATGTGCTAATATGTTGTCCATCATCACAAACACTTCACAGACTGGTACCAATAAACTTACATTTTGAAAAGCACTGCTCTAGACCTTAAAAACACAGATTTCAAAAAATCTAGAGAAAACATGGGCATAATCCAGTCCTTTATTCGTCTTTGCATTTTTAGCAACTAACATAGTAGCATGTGGTATATGTTCCATACATTTGTGATGAATTATATTCAAGGAGAATTTGACAGGTATTCCAAAAAGTAGAACTCTGGTCAAAAGCTGTAATTAAAACAAGATGAGATTAGGAAGGAGACAAACCATAAGAGACTCCTAAACTCACGAAATAAACTGAGGGTGGCTGGGGGGTAGGGAGGTAGGGATAGGGTGGCTGGGTTATGGACATTGAGGAGGGTATGTGCTATGTAAGTGCTGTGAAATGTGTAAGCCTGAGGATTCACAGACATGTACCCTGGGGCAAATAATACATTATGTGTTGATTAAAAAAAAAAAGCTATAATTAATGCCCACTAGGGAGGAAAAGAGCTGGTAAGTTCTAATAAAATAAGTGGTTTTACACAGTTTTGGTGAGCTCAGATTTTAAAAGGTATAAATATATAAAAGCTGGGAAGATGATCAAAACTTCTGCTTCCAGTTATGACGTTAATTCAACAGTGACTGAAAAACAATCTCTCCTGCTTTAAACAACTGGAAAACTGGACAAAATGTATGAAACAGCAGCAGATTCATACACTGAACAACAAGTGATCCCTAAGAGAAGGGAAACAAATGAAATGAGCCCTACAAGGGCCTTAAGCTCTTGCTAAAATAGTTTCTAGGCTTCAGTACAAGAACGGAGAATCAAAACTGAGCCTGGAGCTGAAAAGACTGAGTTTGGAATTCAAGAAGGCCAAGGTGCCTGGAATTTGTGGGAAGAAGGTACCAGAGAAGAGGCAGCTAGAAATCTAGCTAGATAAGAACACATGTAACAACCTCTGAGATCAGCCATAGCAACTTCTTTCTAGATATGTCTCCTCAGGCAAGGGAAACAAAAGCAAAAGTAAACTACTGGAACTTCAAGATAAAAAGCTTCTGCACAGCAAAGGTATAAACAACAAAACTAAAAGGCAATCTATGGAATGGGAGAAGATATTTACAAATGATATCTCTGATAAAGGATTAGTATTCAAAATATATAAAGAACCTATACAACTCAGCACCCAAAAAACAGAGAATCTAAATGGGCAGGGGCGTTTGGGTAGCTCAGTCATTAAGCATCTATCTTCGGCTCAGGTCCTGGGATCGAGCCCCGCATCAGGTTCCCTGCTCAGCGGGAAGCCTGCTTCTCCCTCTCCCACTCGCCCTGCTTGTGTTCCCTCTCTCACTGTCTCTCTGTCAAACAAATAAATAAATAAATCTTTAAAAAATAGGGCAGAAGACATGAATAGACATTTTTCCAAAGAAGACATACAGATGACGCATGAAAAGATGCTCATTATCACTGATCATCAGGGAAATGTAAATCAAAACTACAATGCAATATCATCTCACACCTGTCAGAATGACTAAAATCAATAATACACAAAACAACAGGCATTGGCAAGGATGTGGAGAAAGGGGAACCCTCTTGCACTATTGGTGGGAATGCAAACTGAGGCAGCCACTCCAGAAAACAGTATGGCAGTTCTTCAAAAAGTTAAAAATAGAACTACCCTATGATCCAGCAACTGCAGTACTAGGTATTTACCCAAAGGACACAAAAATACAAACTCAAAAGGATACATGCACCCTAATGTTCATAACAGCATTATCAACAATAGCCAAATTATGGAAACAGCCCAAGTGTCCATGGACTGATGAAAAGATAAAGAAGAGGCAGTACATATATACAATGGACTATTACTCAGCCATAAAAAAGAATGAAAGCTTGCCATTTGTGATGACACAGATGGAGCTTGAGAGTATTATGCAAAGTGAAATAAGTCTGCAGGAGAAAGGCATATACCACACAATTTCACTCATATGTAAAGTTTGAGAAGTAAAACAAATGAGCATGGGAGAGAAAAGAGAGAAGCAAACCAAGAAATAGACTCTTAACTATATAGAGAACAAACTGATGGTAACCGGAGGGGAGGTGGGTGGGGGGATGGTTAAAATAAATGGTGGGGATTAAGGAGTATACTTGTTGTGATGAGCACTAGGTGAGGTATGGCAGTGTTGAATCACTAAATTGTACACCTGAAACCAGTATTATACTGTATGTCAACTATACTGGAATTTATTTATTTATTTTTTACTATACTGGAATTTAAATAAAAACTTGGAAAAAGAAAAAAAGAACTGATTACCAGAAGTGGGGGGGGGGCGGTTTGAAGGTGATGGGGATTAAGGGGGCACTTGTGGTGATGAGGGCTGGGTGATGTACAGAATTGTTGAACCACTATATTGTACACCTGAAACTAATATAACAATGTATGAAAAAAATCCCAATAAAAATTTTAGCAAGTTTTGTGCAAATTTATGTTAATTCTAAAATTCATATGGAAAATGACCTAAAATAGCCAAAACAATTTGAAAAAGAACAAAATTGTACAATTTCAAGACATATAAATCCCCACTAATCAAGGTAGTGGTATAAAGCCCCATAAACCACTAAAACATAATAGGAAGTCCAGAAACAGACCCTCACATATACAGCCTACTGACTTCTGACAAAGATATCTAGGCAGTTTAAAAAAGGTTAGTCTTTTCAACAAATGGTGCTAGAACAACTGAGTATTTATATGTAATCAAAATAAACATTGATCCTTACATCACACAGAGATATTAATGCAAACCGTAACTCTAAAATTAACAAATTGGATCACAGGTCCACAGTTTAAGACCTAAAACTATAGAACTTTTCCTAAGAAAAAGAGCAAATCAGTTACTTAGGTTAAGCAAGATTTCTAAACAGGACACAAAAAACTCAAACTTCATATTAAGAAAAAAATCAGTCAGGGGCGCCTGGGTGGCTCAGTGGGTTAAAGCCTCTGCCTTCGGCTCAGGTCATGATCTCAGGGTCCTGGGATCGAGTCCCGCATAGGGCTCTCTGCTCAGCAGGGAGCCTGCCTCCCCCCCTCACCCCCCCCCCGCTTCCTGCCTCTCTGCCTACTTGTCATCTCTCTCTGTGTCAAATAAATAAAATCTTAAAAAAAAAAGAAAAAGAAAAAAGAAAAAATCAGTCAGACTTCATCAAAATGACAACTTTTGCTCTTCCAAAGATGCTGTTAAGGAAGCCACACGCTTGAAAATATTTGTGATATATATATCACATACATATAGATGTATATATCTGACAAAGCTTTTGTGTCCAGAATAAAGAATTTTTACAAATCAATGAAAAGATTATAATCCAATAAAAAAGAGCAAATATTTGAACATGGAGTTCACTAAAGAAGATCTACAGATTGCATATAAGCACATAAAAAGATGGTCAACCTCACTGGCAAACAAGGAAATATAAATTAAATCACAATAAGATACCATTAGAAAGAAAATTAAACCATAAAAGATACCATTACACACACACTATTCTAGAATAGCAAAATTTTAAAAGACTGATAGTACCATTGATAATAAAAGGAGATGGAGCCATCAGATTTCATGTATTACTGGTGTGAATAAAAAATGGAAAAGCCACTGTGGAAAACTTTTTGGCATTTCTTAAAAAGTTAACCATGTGGTGATCACATGACCCAGCAATTTTACTCCTTGGTATGTAGTGAATATGTCTACACAAGAGCTCTGTGTGAATGTTCACAGCAGCTTTATTCATAATGGCCCAAATCTGTTCATCTGATGAACAGATATCCGTACAACTGGGTACCACTTAGCAAAACATAAGAACAAACTTTTGACGCTGGCAACAACATAAATCAGTCTCTAAAACATCATGCTCAGTGAAAAAGGTCAGACTTAAAAACTGTATAATGCATGACTCTCTTCCTATGAAATTCTAGAAAAGAGAAAAGAACAATGTGGGAACCAGCAAGCAAGGGGAGGGAATGACCGCAGAGGGAAGCAAAGAACTGGTGGAATTGCTCTATGTCACGACTGTGGTGGTTACAAGACTGTACACATGCGTCAAAACTCACAGAACCACTTACTTAAAAACTGGCAAATTCTATTGTTTGTAAAACTGACTCCCCCTAACCAAACTGCAAAAAAAAAAAAAAAAAAGAGGAGTAGCAAAACAGAAGGGAACAACTGAACCCAGTAAGGACTTGATAAATGCTAAAGTCAGCAATTTTTCAAGTTATGTTCTGAAGAAGATAAATGAAGGCTTTCAGCAGGATGACACACCACTGTATTTGAGACTTGTGTGTAAAGCTACCTGAAGCAGAGTGTTTTTCTGCAGAATCAAGCGCTGTAGGAGTTGCACCGAGGGCTGCGGCGGACAGCTGGACTGGCTTTGCCCGAGTCTGAACGCTGCTGGGCTCGGGCTGGCTCCCTTCTGCGGACTGCTGCGACTGGATCAGAGAGATGTAGAACTCCTCCAGTTTGGGCAAAGTGGAAGAATCTGAAGAATTCTCTACATTTGGCTGCTGCAGTATGAGAAAAGTTGGGCAAAAGCATGAAAAGTAGTTGTTAGTATAACAGAAGAATTAATCCTGTTTTGGTTCCTTAGCTGTATAGACAAGACAAATATTCTTCACATCAGAATTAATACCACTACTCACTTTCAAGAACCTAGTTCCTCTCTAGAAAAAACAAGTCCTTTTCTAATTTAGTGATCATCAATTCAATTCAAGAAACATTTACTGAGCACACATCACGAGCAAACGCGGTGCTGAAAGCCGCCGCACAGAGCTACCACAGGGTGGCGGGAAACGCGAGCCAAGGCAGTGAGCGCTCACTGGCCGCCACTGTGCCGGGTTCCCTGTGCGTGCTTCCTCATTTCAACCTCAGTACCGCCGCTCTAGCTTCGGGGTTCTGTAGTCCTCGCGAGGGGCCCTTTCACTTAGCAGAACGCTTTTCACAAGAGGCGAAGTTATCCAGTGCCAACCAGTAGGTGACAAAGCAGAGATGGCAACTCAGCCCAGTCCATGTTCTCACCATCTCCCAGTAAGACAGGATCCCTGTCCCCAAGCTCACAGCCCTCGGTCGGAGAAACAGTGTGTGCCCTGCAGCCAGCCATGAATGGAGGCGTTGCCCGCATTCTGCAGTGTGAACACACGAGGAGAAAAGAAAGTATTTAAAGGAAGACTCCTCAGAAGAGACAAAATGGACTATTAAGAACCAGGGGTTGAAAGAAGAGACTAAATTGGGCTTAATTGAGTGGAATACCAAATTTTAACCATGAGATCTGATATCCTACCACACAGTCATTGCTGAAGCAGATACAATCTATGGTAACTTAACATTTATCTTCTGTGATGGTAACTGGCATTAATATGACTAAAGCCAGCCCTACTCCATCTATAAGGCTGACGGTCTGGGATCTGCCCTGAGTGAACTGAATCAGAAATTATACAAACAGAAAATGTTCCTTTGAAATGTTCCTTTGTATGTTCTTTAGGCTCCTATGTAGTAGACATTTAGTATCAGTTGGCATTCCTTTTTTGTTCCATAACAAAAAAATCCTGCTTGTTTTCAAATATGGCTGGCATGAATGCGGTTATTATACAATTATGCAATATACAAAGGGCTATGTGTGTAGCCTTTTTTTGAATGAAATTCAAATTCCAGATAGCTATACTGGCCACACAATATGCTACTTCAGGAAATCAAAGATCCGGATTCAAATTGTTACTTGGCTTATGCAATTCATGTGTGCTTTAGTTACCCCGTAAATTTATTCTCAGAATGAGGCTAAGCATTAGTGAGTTCTTTAAATAAAGCTCCAAAGGTATGTAAATGAGTATTAATATGATAAACTTTCAGAGCTGAACACATCACTACCTAAATCGGTCTTTGCAGATGGACAAACAGGCTCCAAAAGGTAACTTGCGCCCACCTAGAGATTTTAGTCTGTGGTGAGGCTAAGCCGTAGACTGCAGACCAGCCAGACCAAGTGTTTTTTATTTTACACTTCAGTAGTTTAACAAAAATTGAAATCAGAAACAAATTTTTAAGTCTATATCCTTTTTCTTTCCTCATAAATATGATTTTGAAGAAAGACACATTGTTAAAACGTATTTAAGATGCATTCTGGTAGCTTATTCTGGGAAAAAAAAAATAACACAGGTGAATGCTTTCTAAATTTGTATGACACTCTGAAAG
Organism: Potos flavus; assembly: GCA_028534135.1. Taxonomy (NCBI): domain Eukaryota; kingdom Metazoa; phylum Chordata; class Mammalia; order Carnivora; family Procyonidae; genus Potos; species Potos flavus. The sequence goes on along the minus strand of CM052893.1, from coordinate 17,518,730 downwards.
CAAGTGCCTGCAGTCAGCTTGAGCACTTAATTGACAATCAAGATACTTTCTCCGAACAATGTTCTCCAGCCTTGCTGCCCAAAGTGGGGTTCGCCAACCAGCAGCATCACCTGGGGGCTTGCTAGACATGCAGAACCTGTGTCCGCACCCCAAATCTGCTCAGTCATATCCTGCAGCTTCACAAGATTCTTAGGGGATGTGTAGGCACATCATACTTTGAGAAGCATCGTTCTACCACGTTTAGTTCTCTGTAGTTATCAGTGACTGCCTCCATCATAGATACCTGAAAATACACCTCATGGAACTAGAGGCAAATGACAGACTTTCAAGAAACATGATTAATATACGTAATCAAAAGCACAGCCCCAAACCACAATAACATACAACTTCACACCCACTAGGTTGGCTATGATTTTAAAAAAATAGAATAACAAGTACTGGCAAAGATGTGGACAAATTGGAACAATCTTATATGGCTGGTGGGAATGTCTATTTAGGAAAGTCTGGCAATTCCTCAAAACATTAAATACAGAGTTACCATATGACCCAGCAATTCCACTCCTAGGTATATGTCCTCGTAAAATTTAAAACACGTCTACATAAAAACATGTACATGAACGTCACAGCAGCATTATTCATAATAGCAGAAAACTGAAAACAACTCAAATGTCTATCAGCTGACGAATGGATAAACAAAATGTGGTCTATCCATACAATGGATTATTCAGCCATAAAATGAAATAAAGTACTGATACATGATCAACCTTGAGATTATGTTAGGAAGCCAGACACAAAAGGTCACATATTGTACTGATCGTAATTACATGAAATGTCACAAAAAATAAGCAAATCAATGGAGACAGATAGTAGATGAGTGGTTATCTGGCAGATATGGGGTAGGGTGTCAGCTAAGGATGCAGGGTTTCTTTGAGGGATAATGAAAATGTTCTACAATTGCTTGTGGGATGAATGTACAATAAGCTAATGGACTAGTGAATATACTAAAGCCATTAAACTGTACATTTTAGATGGGTAACTATATGGAATATGAATTATACCTCATAGAGCTGAGGAGTCAGGGGATGGAGTCTGAGCCCCACCAAGGGTTTCAGCTGAGATCCCCAAAGGATCCCATGTCAGGAGTAACAGCCACATCTAAGGAGTAAGGACAAAAGTGAAATACAGCAGTCCTAACAGAGCCTAAAGCCAAAATTCAATGTGTGTGTTACGGTGACTGGCTGGTATCCGCCAGCCACAGGACATTTCAATCTGCCTTGGAGGAAGAGAATTCACCCAGAACCTCTATAATTTTTTATCCATAATGTCCAATATTCAATTTTTAAAAATCATGAGGAATGCTTCCCACTTTCTCCACCCTCGGCCCTCAACAATGCCAAAAACAGGATCAAGAACAAGATCAAATACAGGAGAGGGGGGGGAGCATACCCAAAGTTGATTAAGATATTGGCATTATCTGAAAAAAAAAACTTTAAAATAACTATGACTAGCATGATCAAGAATGTAAAGGAAGTGACAGAAAAAAATTGATGAAAACAGAATTCGAATTTATTTTTTAAAAAAGAATCAAATGAAAAAAAAGAAAAAAAAAAGAATCAAATGGGCATTCTAGAACTGAAAAATGTTTGAAATAAGAATTCAATGTGTAGGTTTAGCAGCAGAATGCTGCTGTCACCCACAGATGACAGGACTAGTATTCCGGAAGAATCAATAGAAAATCTCCAAACTGAGACACAGGAAAAAAAGAGAAGAGAAAAGAAAAGAATGTAAACATGAGAAAAGAGCCCAACAGGCATGTGAGACTCAGCCAAAGTGCTAACACATGGATAACTGGAATGCCAGCAGAGAAGGGCGATAATGAGGGAAAAGTACTATTTTATAAAACTGATGAAGGGCATCAATCTTCTTCTTCAATAAGCTCAGTGAACCACAAGTAGAGTAAATCCAAAAGAAATTACATCTAGATATATCATTATCAAAGAACTTAAAGCAAAAGACAGTAAAATCTTAAAAGAAGCCAGAGAAAAAGCCATCACTGTCAACGGAGCAATGATACCTGACAGCTGACAACTCAACAGAAGCCAAAACATAACGGTAGGACATCTTCAAAGGGCTGAAAAAAAAAGTGCCACCCTAAAATTCAACGCTCAGGGAAAATATCCATCAAAAACAAAGATTAAATTTGGAAACCTGGGAAATTAAACAACATATACCTGAACAGCCAATGGGTCAAAACAGAAATCAAAGAGAAGCTAGAAAATATCCTGAGACAAATGAAAACAGCATACTAAAATTAATGGGATACAGCAAAATGAGAACTAAGAGGAATTTTTTTTAAGACTTTATTTATTTGAGAGAGAGGGAGAGAAGGAGAGAGCATGAACAGGGGGGAGGGGCAGAGGGAGCGAAGCAGGGAGCCCAGTGCAAGACCCAATCCCAGGACTCCAGGATCACAACCTGAGCCAAAGGTAGATGAAGAGAAATGTTTATAGCAGTAAATGCCAACATAAAAAAAAAAAAGAAAGAAGAATCACAAACAACTTAACTTTATACCTTAAGGAATTAAAAAAAGAACTAAGGCCAAAGTTAGCAGAAGGCATGAAATAATAGAAATTAAAAATAAATAAAACAATAAAAAAAAAATCAATGAAAATAAGAGCTATTTTTGAAGCTATAAAAAAAATTTATAAATCCTTAGCTAGACTAGTAAGAGAATACTCAAATATCAACAAACAAAAATCAGTTACATTTGTATATACTAACAATGAACTACTTGAAAAGAAAATTAAGGAGTGCCTGGCTGGCTCAGTTGGTAGAGCATGTTGCCTCTAGATCTCAGAGGCTGTGAGTTCAAGCCCCACACTGGGTGTAGAGATTATGTGGAAAGTAAATTAAGAAAACAATCACATTCACAATAACACCAAAAAGAATAGGAGGTGAAAGATCTGTACACTGAAGACTATGTAACGTTGATGGAAGAAGCCATAAATAAATGGGAAGATATTACATACTCACAGATTGGAAGAATTAATATTATTAAACTTTCCATACTACCTAAATTTCTACAGGTTGAAAGCAATTCCTACCAAAATGTCAATGGCATTTTCCACAAAAACAGAAAAACAATCCTAACATTCATACGAAACCATAAAGGACCCCAAATAGCCAAAACAGTCTTAAGGGTGAGGGGAAGGATCACCCTTCCTGATTTCAAAACATACTACAAAGTTACAGTAATAAAAACATTATGGGAGTAGCATAAAGCAGACATAGATAGGCCAAAAGAATAAAATTGAGAGCCCCAAAATAAAAGTACACATATTCAATCGATCTTTGATGATGCCAAGACTACACAATGGGAAAAGTGTTGCGGAAAAATAATCAGACCTGTGAGAGACCAAGTGACGCTTGGAGAAGTAGGAGAACTCATATTTATTTTATGCCAGCGAACCCAGATGAGATCGTGCTCAAAGTTCTGGGCCCGGGCAACAGGGGGCCCAGAAGAGCTTTTACAGGGGACTGCAGGCAGTCAGGTTCCAAGGGCTATGCTGACTGCTGGTAGGTGGGTTTAAACTGAGGGAGCGGGGGCTGCTTTAGGTGGGAACAGTAGTGCAGGGAGCCTGTGGCTGGAAGCCTGTTTACAGAAGCAGAAGCGGCTGGTTATCTCTTGCTGCCAGTAGGGCTTCTCCTTATCTCTATCTTACTGTTAGTAACTTTCCATCCTCTGGGGCAGCTTGGCCTGGGCCTGCTCTGGGTAATTTTCCTCTTCGAAAGGACAGTCTCTGCAACACATGATCCTGGGCAAACTGGATATCCACAGACAAATGAATGAAACTGGACCTTTATCTTACACTATACACAAAAAGTGACTCAAAATGGATTAAGACCTGGAACTATAAGACCTGAAACTATAAATCTCCTAGAAGAAAACACAGGGCAGCAGCTTTAGGACATTGGTTTTGGTAATCATTTATTGGATATGAAACCAAAAACATAAGCAACAAAAGCAAAAATAAACAAGTGGGACTACATGAAACTAAAAATCTCTGCATGGCAAAGGAAACAACACAATCACAAATGACCACATATTATATGACATTTATATGAAATGCCCCAAAGAGGCAAATCTATAGAGACAGAAAGCAGATTAGTAATTGCTCCAGGCTGTGGGAGGATGGGATGGGAAAGGGGTGTGACTGCTAATGGGTACCGGGTTTTTTGGAAGGGTTGAGGTGTTATCCTAAAACTAAATCTGTGCTGTTAAGCAATCCACATTTCTGGAACAGACTGTTCTATATAATATAGCACACTTTATCAATGCTTTCATACAAAATAACCATATTTTGTAGGAAATACACCATTCAGAAAATTCCTCTTCCACAAATCTGCTTTTCAACAAGTCTCCCAGCCTTGAGTCCTTTATTTTCAATGTGACACATGAAAATAAAAGCAGAAGCCTGGTGGCCAGATTTCATGATTCAAACAAATTGTCCTGGTTTCAGGATGCTCATAATATATTTGAGAAACACAAATATATTTTGTTCCAGGATTAGTGCTTTCTGCCACAGCAACATAAAAGAAAAAATATAGATTTATATATTTGGCTAAATTATATGAAAATACCTGTTTTCTGTATCTCTTACATAGAGATTCAATTCTAATCTTGGGATTTTCTTCTGAAGAGATAAATAAATTAAGTTGATTGAAATTAATTTTAAAATCAACCTACATTTTGTGTATATGTATTCCACCAAATGCTAGAGAGGGATCATTAACCAGAATTTTACTTTCTAAAAATAAAAGCACTTCCTCATGAGAATCTGTTAATAACATTCATTAGACATTTACCTTTTGAATCCTGGTTGCACCAGTATTTTCTTCCTGAGCACCTAATCCCTCTTGTTTTTGAACTTCTCCTTTCATTCCATTCACAAGGCCTGAAGGCTGCCATGAATCATCCCATATATCTTTGGGTCCAGAAAAGCACCAATCCTATGGAAAAAAAAAATTGCAAGCATAAACTAAGACATAGTGCCACATGATCCAGAGAATAACATGGGGAAGGTAAAGGCAAGGAGGTAAAGTTGATTAAACAAGAAAAGGTGTTTATTAAGTTTCTGTATCAGTGTGACTTCCCCACCCCCCTTGTTTTATTTGTCCATATCCAATATCTTGAATTCCTTGGAACACACAGATGTCATAAAAACAAATACAACTCTGGTTTGTAGTATTTTCTTCAATACTGTTTTCATGGCCAGATGATTTTTCATGATCATCTAGTATTTAAATGGCACAAATAATAAGGAGCAATTTAACTGTAGCTATTTCCTTTAACAACCAGTGGGAAATAAGTTACATTTTAAATATATAGTTAGGCCCAAAATTAGCTAATATTCTCAATGCGGAGACCCAGAGATTATATTACAAAGCTAATGCAATAAAAATAAAATTAGTGAGAACAGCATATTTATAGATTCCAAGGCCTAAGCTTCCAATGATAAAACGAAAGTTGTAATGGTTAAAAGGTTAGATGGGATAATCAGTCCATGATTTATTCTTCCCTGTTTCAACTTGTCCTCCTTCCTATAACTATGTCTTTGGGGAAAAAAATGAATACTTCTGAATTATAATGTGATAAATCCTTTCGAATTCCAGAGTGTATAGATTTCTTGAGGAAATTTACATTTCCATTTTTAAGTAATGATCTGCTGTTTTCCCAGGGATCTAACCTTTTGTGGCATTTCTTTACATGATGTGTATGGTTTCTTTCCACCAAGGCTTGAGGTAAATAAATGGGAGGCAGCATTGCCCCCCTTACCCATTTTAGCCTGCAAAGGTAACCAATTTTCATCCCAAACATCATCACCAATAGTCACTGATTCCAGGCATGGCATTCCAGTGGGGATCTCATCCTAGGATGTATCAGAAGACAAAGAAAACCTTTAATTTACAGTTGCTATATGAGTATATTTTACAATTTAGGTTTACAATTTTTTTTTTTCCAGACACCAGGTAAAGACAGCAGTTTGAATACGTAACTGATTACCCTCTCTCTCCTGAAACATCACCAAAATATTCAGATTTAGATACAAACTCATTGTTAGAACAGAAGAAAACACAACCTACATTCTGGATACAGAAAAGAAGATAAGTGACAACTTACTAAGCAATCCTGTGCTTAGAAAAGCTGAGAAGCAACCTGAATTTGTACCAGATACGGCAAATGCTCAGAAATTGCTACTACAAGGTTTCTGGAAGTGAGAATGTAAACTAGGAACAAAAACAAAAGCACCGGTAGAAAGTCTGTGTATGAAGCAGTTAGATCTCCAGATACTCCACCCTATTCCACATACAAAGGAAGCTACACCTCTTTTTCTGGCTGGAAAGTCACAGGGTCTTCTGGAGGGTAAAAGTGAGGGTGGGGCAAGCACAAACATGGGAATTCAGCAAAGGTTTTTATACCAAATATCAAGCCCCCTAGGTTTGTTTTCAATAGCAGGACAGAGATAAAAGTAAAGAATGCATGAACTTGAAGAGAGATCCATAGGAATTATCCAATCTGAACAACAGAGAGAAAAAAATTGGGAAAACAAAAGCAAAAACAGAGCCTTGGGGACATACAGGACAACAGATTATAATCTACCTCTTGAAAACTAAAGACAAACCATCCTAAACGTAGACAAAGAAAAATGACACATTATAAAGGAACAACAATTCCAATACTGCAGATTTTTTCATCAGAAATTATGAAAGCCAGACGGAAGTGGAAATTTTTAAAGGCCTACAAGAAAAGAACCGGTAACCCAGAATTCTATATCCAGCAAAAATATCTTTCAAGAATGAAGATGAAATAAATACATTCCCAATGAAGAAAACTAAAAAAATTCATTGTCAGCAGGTATACTCTAAAGGAATTGCAAAAGGAAGTTCTTTGGATAGAAAGGAGAGGATACCAGAAGGAAAGTTGGAATATCAGAAATAGAGTAACAGAAATGATCAGTATCTGGGGAGGTATAATGGACTATTCTTCTACTGAATTGTTTATAATATGTTTAAAGGTGGAAAGCATAAACTGTAACATTATAAATTCTCAACCTATATACTTGTTATATATAAACATAGCATAAAGGAGGTGGGAAGGGGTAAAATACCTAAATGGTGGTAAGATATCTACATACCACTTGAAGTGGTACATGCAGATTACATCTACTGTGAAAAGCCAAGATGTATATTGTAATTCCTGGAGTAACCAGTCAAAACACTATACAGCTAGATATAATAAAAATATATTAAGTAAACTAAAATGGACTACTAAAAAAGAATACTAAGTAAGAAAGATACAAAAAAAAAAATAATACTAAAAGAAGGAAGGAAAAGAAAAGCAAAGGAATGAAAAACAGGTAAAATAAATAATAAAAATAATAACATATCAATAATGATATTAAATGTAAAATATATAAACATACTAAAATTCAGATCATCAGAATGGATTTAAGAAATGACTAAACTACATGTTGTCTCAAGAAACTTACCTCAAATATAATGACATAGGTAGGTTAGAAGTAAAAAGATGGAAAAGGATATATTATGTCACAGTTAAAAAAATAAAGCTGGAGTGGCTATACTGCTATCAGACAATGTAGGCATCAGTGCAAAGAAAGTAACTATGGATAAAGACATTTCATAATGATGAAAGGGTCAGTTCATCAAGAAAACATACTAATCCTAAATATATGGCACCTGACAATGAAGCTCCAAAATACATAAGGAAAAAAACTGACAAGAGGAAAGAAGAGGAAAGAAAGAGCGGGGGCAGAAGGTATACTGGAGCAAATTATAGCAGAGAACTTCCCTAACATGAGGAAGAAAACAAGCATCCAAGTCCAGGAGGCACAGAGAACCCCCCTCAATATCCATAAAAATAGGTCAACACTCCAACATATAATAGTGAAACTTCCAAATCTCAGACACAAAAAGAAAATCTTAAAAGCAGCTCAGGACAAGAGTTCCATAATCTACAACGGCAGAAATATTAGACTGGCAGCAGACCTATCCACAAAGACTTGGCAGGCCAGAAAGGACTGGCATGATATATTCAGGTGCTAAATGAGAAAAACGTGCAGCCAAGAGTACTTTATCCAGCAAGGCTGTCATTCTGAATAGAAGGAGAGATTAAATATCTTCAGGACAAAGAGAAATTAAAAGAATTTGTGATCACTAAACCAGCCCTACAAGAAATATTAAAGGGGATCCTTTAAGTGAAGAGAGGGCCCCAAAGTAACATAGACCATAAAGGAACAGAGACAACATACAAAAAAGGTGACTTAACAGGTGACACAATGGCACTAAATTCATATCTTCCAATAGTTACTCAAGTGTAAATGGGTTAAATGCCCCAATCAAAAGACACAGGGTATCAGATTGGATAAAAAAGCAAGACCCATTCATATGCTATCTGCAAGAGACTCATTTTAGACCCAAAGACACCTCCAGATTGAAAGTGAAGGGGTGGAGAACAATTTATCATGCTAATGGTTAGCAAAAAAAAAGCTAGGGTGGCAACCCTTATATCAGATAAATTAGATTTAAAACCAAAGACTGTAATAAGAGATGAGGAAGGACACTATATCATAATCGAAGGGCCTATCCAACAAGAAGATCAAACAATTGTAAATATTTATGCCCCTAACATGGGAGCAGCCAATTATATAAGCCAATTAATAACAAAATTAAAGAAACACATCAATAATAATACAATAATAGTAGGAGACTTTAACACCCCCATCACCGAAATGGACAGATCATCTAAACATAAGATCAACAAGGAAACAATGGCTTTGAATGACACACCGGACCAGATGGATTTAACAGGTATATTCAGAGCATTCCATCTTGAAGCAAGAGAATACACATTCTTCTCGAGTGCACATGGAACATTCTCCAGAATGGAAAACATACTGGGTTTCAACTGGTACCAAAAGATTGGGATCATTCCCTGCATATTTTCAGACCACAATGCTTTGAAACTCGAACTCAATCACAAGAGGAAAGTTGAAAAGAACTCAAATCCATGGAGGCTAAAGAGCATCCTACTAATGAATGAATGGGTCAACCAGGAAATTAAGAAGAATTTAAAAATTCATGGAAAAAAATGAAAATACAACTGTTCAAAACCTTTGGGATGCAGCAAAAGGCAGTCCTATTGTACAGAGCAAGCAATACAGCCTTTCTCAAGGAACAAGAAAGGTCTCAAATACATGACCTAACCCTACACCTAGAGGAGATGGAGAAAGAGGAGCAAATAAAGCCTAAACCCAGCAGGAGAAGAGATTAATAAAGATTAGAGCAGAAATCAATGAAATAGAAGCCAAAAGAACAGTAGAAGAGATCAACTTATCAAAAAGAAAAGAGAAAGGATCCAAATAAATAAAATTATGAATGAAAGAGGAGAGATCACGAGCAACACCAAAAAAATACAAACAATTATAAGAACATATTATGAGCAACTATATGCCAACAAAATAGGCAATCTGGTAGAAAAGGATGAATTCCTGGAATCATAGAACTACCAAAACTGAACCAGGAAGAAATAGAAAACCTTAACAGATCCATAACCAGCAAGGAAATTGAAGCAGTCATCAAAAATCTTCCAACAAACAAGAGTCCCGGGCCAGATGGCTTCCCAGGGCAATTCTACCAAACATTTAAAGAAGAGTTAATACCTAGTCTTCTGATACTGTTCCAAAAAACAGAAATGGAAGGAAAACTTCCAAACTCATTCTACAAGGCCAGGATTACCTTGATTCCAAAACCAGACAAAGACCCCACTAAAAAGGAGACAGACCACTATCCCTGATGAATATGGATGCAAAAATTGTCAACAAGATAGTAGCTAATAGAATCCAACAGTACATCCAAAGGATTATTCACCATGATTAAATGGGATTTATTCCTGGGCTGCAAAGGTAGTTCAAAATCCACAAATCAATCGGTATGATACAGCACATTAATAAAAGAAAGGATAAGAACCAAAGGATAAGAATCATATCATCCTGTCAATAGATACAGCAAAAGCACTTGATAAAACACAGCATCTTTTCCTGATTAAAAAAAAAAAAAAAACAACCCTTCAGAAAGTAGCGTTGAAAGAACATATCTCAACATCATAAAGGCCATACACAAAACACCCACGGCTAATATCGTCCTCAATGGGGAAAAATTTTTTCCCCTAAGGTCAAGTATGACAGGTATAACCACTCTCACCACTGTTGTTCAACATAGTACTAGAAGTCCTAGCCTCAGCAATCAGACAACAAAAAGAAATAAAAGGCATTCAAACTGGCAAAGAAGTAGTCAAATTTTCACTCTTCACAGATGACATGATATGCTATTTAGAAAAACTGAAAGATTCCACCAAAAAATTACTAGAACTGATATAGGAATTCAGCAAATTCACAGGATAGAAAATCAACGTACAGGGACACCTGGGTGGCTCAGTTGTTAGGCGTCTGCTTTCGGCTCAGGTCATGATCCCAGGGTCCTGGGACTGAGCCTGGGACAGGCTCCCTGCTCGATGGGAGGTCTGCTTCTCTCTCTCCCACTCCCCCTGCTTGTGTTCCCTCTCTCGCTGTGTCTCTCTCTGTCAAATTGTCAAATAAATAAATAAAATCTTAAAAAAAAAAAAAAGAAACGAAAATCAACATACAGAAATCTGTTGCATTTCTATACACCAATAATGAAGCAGCAGAAAGAGAAATCAAGGAATTGATCCCATTTACAACTGCACCAAAAACTATAAGATACCTAGCAATAAAACTAACCAAAGAGGTAAAAGATCTGTACTCTGAAAACTACAGAACACTTATGAAAGAAACTGAAGACCACACACTAAAAAATGGAGAAATAGTCCATGCTCATGAATTGGAAGAACAAATACTGCTAAAATGCTATGCCACCGAAAGCAATCTACACATTTAGTGCAATCCCTACCAAAGTAACACCAGCACTTTTTCACAGAGCTATAACAAAGAATTCTAAAATTTGTATCGAACCAGAAAAGACCTCAAATAGCCAAAGTAATGTTGAAAAGAAAAACAAAGCTGGAGGCATCACAATTCTAGACTTCAAGCTGTATTATAAAGCTGTAATCACAAGACAGTATGGTACTGGCACAAAAACAGACACATAGATCAATGGAACAGAACAGAGAACCCAGAAATGGACCCACAAATATATGGTCAACTAATCTTTGACAAAGCAGAAAAGAATAGCCAATGGAAAAAGTCTCTTCAATAAATGGTGCTGGGAAAACTGGACAATACACAGAAGAATGAAACCGGACCACTCTCTTACACCATACACAAAAATAAATTCAAAATGGATCAAAGACTTAAATGTGAGCCAGGTCCTAGAGTAAAAACCCTGATAAACTGGAATTTCTTAAAATTAAAATTTTGTGGTATGAAAACCACTATTAAGAGAATACAGACATGCTACAAGTAGGAGAATACATTTGAAAATCACATATCTGACAAAGCACTAGGATTCAGAATATTTAAAGCACTCTCAAAATCTACTAGCAAGAAAACAAACAACCCAACCAAAACATGGGCAGAAGGCTTGGACATTTCCCAAAGAAGTATGTATATGGATGGCAAGTAAGCACACAAAAAGATGTTCAACAACAGTCATTAGGGAAATGCAAATTAAAATCACACTGCAACACTACTACACATCTATTTGAATGGCTAAAAATGAAAATTACTGATAATACCTAGTGCTGGCAAGATAAGAAACAACTAGAACAGTTTGGCCTGCACTTACCACATCACTCCTGATTACCTTTACACAAAAATCTGTACATGAATATTTACAGAGGCTCTATTCATAGCTACTCAAAACTGGAAACAACCCAAGCATCCTTCAATGAGTGAGAATAGATATACAAATTAAGGTACATCCATACAATAAACTACTACTCATCCATCAAAAGGAACAGACTACTAACACAGCAACGATTTGGATGAATCCCAAAGGTATTATGCTGAATGAAAGAAACTTATCTCAAAAAGTTATATACATGCTCTCTGACTCCACTTTAAAAGACATTCCTGAAAAGGTAGATCTACAGTGATGGAAAACAAATCAATGGTTGCTAAGAGTTGAGGATGGGGGAAGACTATGATTACAAAGGGGAGCACCAGGGAGGTTTTTCAGGTGATGGAACCATCCTGCATCCTGATTACAATAAGGGTTACACAAATCAATGCATGTATTAAAGCTGATAGGAACAATACACCAGAAGAAAATCAGTTTTACTCTACGCTAATTTAAAAAGAAAGAAATACTAACACTAGAGAAAACAAAAGTCATTCAGGAAGGGAAAAGTTGCCACAGCATACAACCTGTCCATAGCATTTACGGTAATAAACACTGAATGGTGATCTAATGGAAAAGGTGTTACAACGTTAGTAAGATGCGGGGCCGGGGACAGAAAGGATGTATTTGTGTGTGGTGGGGCAAAGGGATGAAAGAGAAGGAAACCTTCCTCTTTGCAAGAGGGACGTAAAACTGAAAATTCAGGAAATGACAATGTAAGCATGTTATTTAATGAAAGAAACAGGTAAATCCCAAAAGCAGCAGCTGAAAGAGATGAAAATGGTTGCTCTGTGAAATACAAAATGTAGAGGAAAGGGTTATGGGGCACTCTAAGCTATGTGTACATAAACATTAGGTTAAAATAAAAATAAAATACATCCTCAAAAAGATGTTGACGTTTTTCCTGTTGCATTCTCCTGATACTGTATCTCAGTACTCATTTCTAATCACCACATACTAACACGTCAAAGAGATAGATACTAACACGTCAAAGCCAGATAATGCCTTTCCTTTTTTGTGATCAAGGCTATGTTGCTTCAGCTTTGGTGCTGGTGACTGTTGAAGAGAAAATGTAATTCATCTGTGCAAGATGCTCTGATAGCACTGAAAGCACAATTTAAAGAACTATCTCATTCCCGTCCCCTTCACTTATGAATTCAGTATATGAATTACATTTTCAAAAAAACTCCTTCCTTCTCCTACCTCATTTTCTTCCTTCAGATCCTTTAGCTCTGGGATGGACCATTTTGGGTCTTCTTCACAATGCTTATCTTGGGTTTCCAAAGAACTGAATTCGGAATCCTTTAATGGCTCCTTTAATTCAGATTTAAGGTGAGTGAAAGCCTTTTCATCATTAATATCTTGCTAGTAAATATGAAAGAGAAATTATTTTATTTTCCATACTAATGCTGTTTCTAAAATCTGCATGCCTATACATTCTGGGAGGAATTTTTCACTATGGCTCATACAGATGCTACATTATTTTCTAACTTTATCCATGACCCTACATCTTCCTATCCTGCTAAACTAGTTCAAGCCAACAAACATTTACTGAGCACACATTATAAAATGTGTGCAGGGTGGCTCTGTGGATGTAGAGATGAATACAGCAGGTCGCAGCTCTAAAGGAACTCCAAATATAGCAGGAAGACACAATCAGATAACCACTGTACAACCTTCAGTGCAGCGCCATCACAGAGATATGACCGAAATATTGTTGGGGAGGAAGATGCCTTAAAAAGATGCAATGAAGGAGGTAACACGAACTGTTAGGATGCTTAAGAGAAGAGTAGGAATTACAGGGAACGGGGTATACAGAGTTAGGGAGTGGGTGGGTAAGTGTGTGTATGAAGCCCATGGGAAACAGGCTGGGGTGGGATACAAGAATTTTAAGTCTTATCTCTTTGGCAGAAAAGATGGCCTTATTTCATTTTCAGGACTGAACTATGATTATTTGAACACATAACACAGTGATGATAGGATATTCTAAAAATTGTAAAGGTTGTATTCAAATCACTATTTAAGAATCAAGAAATATAATTGTTCCAATCAAGTAATAATGATTAAGAAAAATTCAGGCTTCAGAAAGTGTTATGGGCCAAATATGTCTAATTAATTTTAACATTAAGTAGAAATCTAATATTCTTATACTGTTTTAAACATGCAGCAGTAAACATTCATACTTACTTTTCAGAACAGGTTAATTTCCCAGTGGTCAAACTGGCCTACCCTTTTTATCTAATAGTTAGCAAATGTCTACTAAAAACATAAGATCATCTCTATAATTTCATTTTACAAGTCAGATATATAAAACATATTTAAGCAAAATAATATTTTATTCAGTGAAAATAAAAAGACTTGCTGGGCCCAAAACCACTTTGGCTCTCAACCAAACACATCCTGTATTCTTAGCCCAGTACTTATTGTCATGAGGAATATAAGACTCAGAGGACATGTTTATTTATTTGTTCAAAGTCATTTAAGTCTTTACTTGGTGCTTCATTTTACTTCTATCTAAACCAGGGATACGGAAGTACCAACCTGGTAAAGTGATCATAAAAATTAATTAGCACATGAGAGTGCTTAACAGTCCCTCCCATGTAGTTTAAGTTCAATAAATGTTGCTGTTATTTTTTTAAATTTTTATTACTACTACTGTTGGGTAGAATAATATGTAATAGTAATAGTGGTAATAATAAATAATGTTATTACTGCAAGTGGGAGTCACTAAAAGACTTACAGAAAAAGTAAGAAATGAGAACACTGGAAGAATCTGAGATGTACAGAGGGAAGAAGAGCAATTAGATTAGTGTAGGTGAAGTCACAAGTGCACCAAGGCAGTAATGGAATTTAGTGTATGTGAGAAACTGTACAGGAGAAAGCGTGACTGTAGCAAAGATTTAAACCAGCAAATAATGAGAGACAAGGTACTGTTAAGATTGCTGCATAAAGTTCCTGAACCTTCCTAGGTTTGGAAAGCCTCAGTTTCCTCACCTATAACATAAGGATATTTACAGCAACTATATCACAGGCATTCTATGAGGATTAAATTACATATTATGCTCACGCTGTTTTTCATAGTGTTTGGCATATAAGTACTCACTAAATGTTAACATTAAGGAAGAATTATAGGGGTGCCTGGGTGGCTCAGTGGGTTAAAGCCTCTTCCTTCGGCTCAGGTCATGATCTCGGGGTCCTGGGATCGAGCCCCGGATCGGGCTCTCTGCTCAGCAGGGAGCCTGCTTCCCCCTCTCTCTCTGCCTGCCTCTCTACCTACTTGTGATCTCTCTCTGTTAAATAAATAAATAAAATCTTAAAAAAAAAAAGAAAGAAAGAATTATAATAATTTTGCAAAAACCTCTCACCAGGGTATATAATTCACTCTCCTTTGATTGTGGACTTATCTCTCGGTCTTCATTAAAATAGTGCTGCTGGGAAGGATAACCCAGTTCTGTCACAACCGCATCCTCTGCTCCTGCACTGGATTTAGTATATAAAGCTAAAGGATTGAGTTCTCTGAAACCCTGGGATTAAAAAAAGAAGGGTTTAATCACTTAGTGAAAAAGTTAGCACATCATAATTTTCAAATGTGGAAATGTATTATCTTCTAAAATTTAATAGTTAAAAAACTTCCCATATTGACAATTTTTCCTAGTCACAAAAATTATTATTAACAGTGATGCAGACATCACCATTGATATCTGCAAAACAAGAGTATTGTCTTCTCTAAGAAGACCTCAAAAGAAATGATTTGAGGTAAGATAGAATCGTCAAATCATTACTTAAAGGTATTTACACTCTCATCAGCCAAAGGTAGGTTTTTGTGGTCATTTGAAAATTAAGAGAGTGCTCTGTATTAAGAAGGCAGGCATCTCACAGATGTCTCTAAGATTAAAGAATACATCAAATAACCTCTATTAAATTATCTTACACCTTCGAGTGTTGAGAGTAAATAAAATATATTACAAAACACATCCAGACTTCTCCACCTTAGAAGGGACATTTTCTCGGCATACAATAGCATGGCCCTCCGTTCTCAAGACATGATGGAAATAGACATCTTCATTTGACGATGTATCACACAGGAAAATGTTAAGGATTCCGTCTACATATTCATCCACTACCCCCACTAATGGCTTCAAACCACACAACTTCTGAAACTGCAAAATAGCTCTGGATGTCCAATGTTCCTGAAATATAATCAAGACAGGAGATTCAGATGATAAATTCAAACATGAATTATAGTAACCACATACAAAAAGAAATTCCTGATTAACTAGAGATTTTCATGGAAAAATAAAACCATAAAAGTACTAGAATTACACACTGCAGGATATTTATGATTTGGGGATAAGAAAAGTTAGAATGAAGGAAAATTATTTAAAATTGGATTATGGAAAAAAACTTTATTATTTATGTGGTGAAAAACTTTCATTTTCAGAAATGCTTAAGTTAAATCACTGGACTAACTCTTCCACAGAAACCACTAAAATTCTAGATAAAATATTTTTTTAAATATGTCCAAAAGCATCAAAGAACTGTCAAGGGAGTAACAGATTATCAGGAGAGAATTAAAGGGAAAGTGGGAACTATTTTCCCTTAAAAAGGAAAAGTAGGGCACCAGGGTGGCTCAGTAGGTTAAGCGTCTGCCTTGGGCTCAGGTCATGATCCCAGGGTCCTGGGATCGAGCCCTGTGTCACGCTCCTTGCTCAGAGGGTGCCTGCTTCTCCCTCTCCCACTCTCCCTGCTTGTGCTCTCTCTCTCTCTCAAATAAATAAATAAATAAAATCTTAAAAAAAAAAAAAGGAAAAGAAATAAACTAGTCTTCACATGGATCCGCAGTTCAATTTTCACATCACCTGGATAGTACACAAATCCTCAAGCTGTTCATTCAAATTAACGTGGTTCCAGACAGGGAGTATTCCTAGGTACCTGGGCAGAAGGGAATGCAAATCTCTCTAGAGGTAGGCAATCTTATCCCATATTATTCAAACATTCTTACAAATAATTTTTCAAACACAATGAATAGTACGTAGGCAAAGATAAAAGGCATACAAAGAAACAACTAATCACAAGTAAGAACAAGGAGAAACAACATAAGCAAACCTTCAAAAACTTTTTAGACAATTATAAAGCAACTAAACATACTACACTTAAAAAAAGATTAATTTAAGGATTTATTTGACAGAAAGAAACACAGCGAGAGAGGGAACACAAGCAGAGGGAATGGGAGAGGGAGAAGCAGGCTTCCTGGCGAGCAGGAAGCCTGATGCGGGGCTCGATCCCAGGACCCTGGGATCATGACCTGAGCCGAAGGCAGATGCTTAACCGACTGAGCCACCCAGGCACCCCCAAAAAAGATTAATTTGAAAGCTTTTGCGGATATCAGCAATCTATAAAAATTCATCTAGCAAAATTAAAGAGAACTTTTAGAGAGTAAAAATATAATATCCAAAACTTAAAACCTAAAAGATTGACTCAGTAGCAGGTTAGATAGAATTAAAGAGTAAATCAGTAAAGTGGAAGATAATTTGGAAAAAAAATACCCAGAATGCAATATGGAAAGAGAGAAATACGTAAAATACAGAAAGAGTTAAAAAATACGGAAGATAAATTGAGAAAGTTTAACATACTTTTAATTGTGGTCCCAGAGAAAGAGATCCAGAAACAGAGACAGAGGGAATATAAATATGAATAATGGGGGAAAGACAATACTAATTGAAGAGATAGTGGCTAGGAATTTGCCGAATTTACTAAAAAGTAACAAAGCACATGTAAAGGGAGTTCAATGAACCACAAAGTAGGATAAATAAGAATAAATCCACACATAAACATACTAAAACTGAAGACACAAGCAACAAACAGGAAACGTTAGAAACAGCTACAGACAAAAAGGACACTGCCTTCAGAGGAACATTCATCACCCCGACAGCTGACTTCTCCAATAAGCTAAGGGAGACTGGAAGCCACTGTCATGATGTCTTCAGTGCACTAAACATATTACCTCCCAACCTAAAATTCTAGTGAATGTACCTTCCAAAAATAAGTGCAAAATTATGTGTCCAGGTACACATGACTTAGTTTGCCATCAGCAAACCCTCGCAAAATGAAATCTTAAAGGATACAGTTCAAATAAAAGGAAAATGTTCTCAAGGAGTTCAAGTGGCAAGAATGAAGAGCCAAGAAATTGAGAAATACATGACTAAATCTAAGTGAACACTATTTCATGTGATCCATTTCTTGAGGGGTTTAAAACAATAACAATAATTAAGAAAAACAATAATAACTAGACAACAAAAATAGATCAGGAGAGGAGGTTAAAGAAGAAAGTGTTCTCATGTCTTTGCATCATTATTTACAACATGTGTTGTATTTCCTAGAGTAATCCCTAAAATAATGTAACGTGTTAGTGGAATGATTAAAAAACTTTTCAAAATAATGCATGCAAGGTGACGAAAAGAAAGAATAGATAAGCCTGTGATGTTTCACCCGGGCCACTGGATTCTAATGCCTGCAGAGTTTCGTAGTTGTCTAAGGATTTGGGCAGATGGCAGTCACTGATTTTGAAATAGCCATCCTTTCGCTCCCTGCCTTCAAGTATTTCTCCCTTAACTCATAGCTGTTTTGCCAGTCCCAAACAATGTCCTCTAACTCTTCAAACCAGCAAGGCTAGAAGGGGGGACTGACCCAGGATAGAAGCCGAAAATTTCCTGACCTTACCACCCTGCAGCTTGACTCCCAAGGGTAGATTTCTATTTTTCTGCCTGCTTTGGAATTTGCCTATGGGAGTATTCGTCCCACCATGCTACTCTATTGTTACTCTGCCACTACCAAAGGCATTAACTACTTTTGAAACCAGAAAAAAAAGATAAAAAGTTGAGATTCTTTCATTTAGCTGAAGACCTTTATTAAGCACCTACCATGATGCAACCATTGATCTAGGCACTAGAGATACAGTGGTGAAGAGACAATGCCCCTCATCTCAGAAGCTTACACTGTGTATGTGAACAAATAATTACGATAATACCAGATATAGTATTATAAAGATAAATTGCAATGAACGAAACGACTGAAGTAGGAGTGTGTACTTTAAATTGGTTGGTCAAGAAGTCCTTCTTGGGAAATAACATTTTGGCTTAAATCTGAATGACAAAAAGGGGCCAACCATGAGAATGCTTTGAACAAGCTATTCCAAGGAACAGAGTGGGCAAAAGCCCTAAGGTCAGAATCATTTCAGGAAGGAAATAAGAAAACAAAAAGAGACACAAAAATGGAAGCCATCTGGCTAATATGACAATAATGAACATTGGCTCCAAGTGGTCAAATTTAGCTCTCAGCTCCTGATGGAAGAAAGAAACCAAGGCTAAATGCACCCTAAAAAACAATCCTGAACACTGACTTGCACAAAACTGTAACTGCATACATTATTTACATACTCAAAAATCAGAACAGATTGAATGTCTAACAGTAAAGGGAGAGTTAATCTATGATATACATTTATCTAACAGATTAATAGGAATCTATTAAAATTGAGAACAATGGTAACTAATAATTCATGCTATGATAATGCTGAATTAAGAATATAAAATATTACTATTTTATGTAATCCTGAAAACCCTACAAAAACTCTGACCCCCAACATCCAGTAAACTAAACTGAAAGAAACACACATCAAAGTTCTAAACTGAATGTGTTTGAAAAGCAGAATAATAAGTAATGTTTTCTTTTAAAGAAACTTATCTGTGGTTTTCAGATAAATTTTTTTAAAGGAATAATCCATGTAATATGTAAGCAACTGGTAACTTAAGGTTAAACAGACAAATGTAGTGTAATAAGTGTGTACGGCATATATAACTAAGAGTTCTGGGGCGCCTGAGTGACTCAGTGGGTTAATCATCTGTCCTCAGCTCAGGTCACAATCCCACGATCCCCGAGGAAGGAGCCTGCTTCTCCCTCTCCGTCTGCCTGCCACTCCCCCTGCTCGTGCACACACTCTCTCTCTCAAATAAAATCTTAAAAAAAAAGAAAAAGAAAAAAGAGTTCTGAGAAAGAGGTTTTCCCAGAGTTCTGGGAAAAACACGAAGTTAGGTGCATGATATTCATAACTACATAAAGAAATGTATCTATATGGATGAAAATGCCTCCTGCTTCATCCCCTCCAGTCAGCTTGCACAACTATGTTACTAGAGAATCCTTTAGAAAACAGATAACTGAGTACGATGGTTCCCTAGGTACGTCCTTTAGTTGCTCCCCAGCATGTAAAGGACGACGTCCGGACTCCTGAACACGGACGCGGCTCCCCACTCAGGGCCTGTTTCTCGCACATCACTTGCCATCCACCAGCTCCTCTGCTGCCATGTAAGCAAACTGAGCCACTTATCATTTCTCAAATTTGAGATGTTTTATGTTACCCTCCCTTTGGCTGGAACATCTTTCTTTTTTTGTCTAGTTACAGTCCTAATCTTCCTTCGAAATCGCACTCCAGTGCCACCTCGACCTCAGGGTCATCCCTGACCGCTCCGACAGAGAAGCGCAGTCCTCCTCCGGCAGCTCCCGCCCACACCGTCAACAGCTCTACAGCAAATTCAACACAGCACGCTGACTTCTGTCTCCACGTTGATCTTCCAGACTATCTACAGTGATTTCTCATTGTAGGGCTCATTCCATGTCTTATTTTTGTATCCTGAGATCCCAGAACTGTTCTCAACATCAAATGTTTGCCGATTAAATGGGGGAACAAACATACCTCTACTGGTCTCACCCAAGCCAAAGAACAAGGGATAGCCTGAGCTGGAAGCTTTGTGTAGCAGCACCTGCAAGAGATAATCAAATACACAAATTATTTAATCATATTTTTAAATGCATTTCCTGGAATCTCTAATCCATTCTTGATTTTAGCTATTCACACCACTTCAGAGTATTTTATTCATGCATTTTTAAGATAATGTCTTACACTTCAAAGCATCTAAGAAATAAAATTTTTAAACATAATAATCTTTGAAAACCATGCGATTAAAACATAGGTAGGAACAAACCAACCTTCATGCTATATAAATGTAACTCTTAGCATGACCCAAAAAATCATTTTCTTAATAAGAGACTGGAATTTAGTCTCATGGTCCATTCAGATTTAGTCATGTGAAAGAAGACATGAGAGATTATAATCCCCCTGTGAAACTAAGGAACTGCATGCTGAGTCCATTTGCACTAAGAACAAAGAGGGATGGAAGGGTGGGAAGGATGGAATGAGGAAGGCAAGAGAAAAGGAAGAGTGATCCTAACTTCACGTGGCTTCAGCACAAGGATTCAAAACTTAAGAATAATTTAGTAAGATTTGTTAACTCACTTGAGAAACCTCAGGGAGGACTTCTGAACAGTCCCAATATTTCCAAAGTCTGGGTAGAATACTTCAACTTCCTGCTTCCCAAGGACTCGATGGATAATGACCCGATACCACCACTTATCCTCAGAAATCCTTACACAACAGAGATGTCCTGGTTGGATGAAATACTCTGGCATGGCATACCGATCAGAAACCAGATGGTTAGAATAGCAGCGCCTACAGAATTCCATAATACAGGGAATCACATAGGGGAAGAAAATACCAAGATCATTTTTACTGATCTATCAAGAGCAAGAAAGTCTTGGCAAAAAGGAAAAGAATCCCTACTATTTCTGATTTGTCAATACTTATTAATAGTAATTAATTTTATTTTCCTCTTTCTTATCCAAATCCCTTCTCTTCATCAACAAACTTCTTCAAATAGAAAATCACATTCATTTAAGTTCATATTCTCCGAACAAAATGTAATCCAACTTTATTCCTTAGCATTTCCTAAAATGGGCATTTTTAAGATGTTGGTAGCCTGTTAATCCCAAGTCCCACAGCTTTCGATATCCTTGCTTTCTCTGCAGCATAACCCTGACCCTGTCCTCTTTCAATCTCTATCCTAGTTCCCAGGACAATGTTTTTTCCTACTTCTTCCCTGTCAATAATTGTTCCTATAGTGGCTCTGTAATTGTCTTAAAAGTCTGGGTTCTCTGGGCTCTTCTTTTTAGGAAGTATAAAATAATAAAAGTCAGGCTTTGGAGCCAATGACATGGGCTCAATTCCTGACTCCATCATTTACTAGCCATGTAATTTTATCTTTCTGTGCTTCATTTAACTTGTTGCGCATGGAGAGGACAATAAAATCTTAGTTCAAATATGTGAATGTTAAAAAAAAAATATGTGAATGTTTTGCACAGTCCAAATACAGTAGGCACTCTTTAACTATTATTATTCTTGCTTTACACAGCACTGTCTCACCCATTTTCATGTCTTATTCCACTACAGATAAACTGGTGATTCTCCATCTCGATCTTTAGATCCTGAATCACTTCTGAACTTTAAAACTTTATTTCCAGACGTATGGAAAAGATGCTAGTGTCCCCCAATTCTCATTCTCCTCTCTTCTTCCCCTAGTAAGAGAATCTCAAATTTTAACTGAGTATATAGCCATTCAGACTTCCCAGGCTCCCTTGCATCTGGATGTGAACACTAAGTTCTGGGCAAAGAGATCTGAGAAAAAGTAGAGTGTGTAGGATTAGGATGGTAAATTTTACATGTGTTCTACCGCAATTAAAAAGTCAAGTATAGAAATTCCAGTTCATGTCTTTCAAGAAAATGGCATGCCTCCAACCTCCTACTTCTTCTCTTTCTCCTTCGCACTGGCTGGAATGAGGAGCTGGTGGATGTGGTGGCAAGCTACCTCCTGGACGATGTGGATGGGGGCAGCACACTGTCTGCTCCAGAAGGACAGGAAAAACTTGTGTCCCTCATGCCATGGAGCTACCCTATTAGTCTGTAGTGCTTATATATGATTATGGGAAGAAATAAATTTTTATCTTCTTTATGCTACTATGACTAAGTTATGGCTTTGTAACAGTGGCTAAACCTAATCCTAACTAATATTGTCCACTCAACATTGTCAATTCCCTACCTCATGGTCACCTTAGAGGCACCAGGTGCAAACTTCTAACCCCAGCTCAAACCTACCCAATCTCTAAAGTCAACACAGGTTTCCTATTCTCCCTTCCTCCCTTAGCCTTCTTAACCCCATCCTGGTCACCAAGACCTGACAACTGTACTTTCCCAAATTCTCTCCAATTTTGCTCTCCCTTTCCACTCTCACGCTCTTACCAAGACTAGCATAGTAACACACGCTCTCCTGTACACTCCACCCACCTTCCACACTGCAACCAGAGTTATCCTAAAACACAAACCTGATGATGCTCCTACTTTCTAAAAACCTTCAGAGGCTCCTCA
This sequence comes from Potos flavus, assembly GCA_028534135.1. NCBI lineage: Eukaryota > Metazoa > Chordata > Mammalia > Carnivora > Procyonidae > Potos > Potos flavus. Next base: position 17,495,527 of record CM052893.1, on the reverse strand, counting down.
CTGTCTATACAGTAAGTCAGAATTCCTTCCCATGATGTTCATACTCCAGCTCTTCCCTAGTATTCCAGTTTGACCTTCAGTCCCTGTCCACCCAACCTCACACAGTGGTGACTTCACTTCCCTATTTGTTGCTCCCAGAGCACAACGCCACTCCCGTTGTTAATGCTAATGCTGGCCTTGGTGCCAGAGACTGTCTGCACACACCCACTCACACCTTCTTGGCTGGCAAATTCTTGTTTTTTAAGCAGAGCTCAAGCACCTCCTTTGTGAAGCTCTCTCCTACCTTGCCCAGGCAGAATTACCACCTCATGCAATGCCCCACATATCTCCTATCTTCCCAGATAATCGTGGTGTTGACAAAGGCAAAGACCACGTCTGTCTTCTCCTCCTACTCCTCATGCCTCAACATCTCAAGCACACAGCAGATATGGTATTAATAATAACGGCAGCCAACTTTTGAGCTAGACTCCATTCTAACTACTTTAATCTTCACAACTCTGTGAGGCACGTACTATTACTATCCCTACTCTACAGATAAGGAGACTAGGCCTAGAGAGTTAGGAGACTAGGCCTAGAGAGTTAAAGTAACTTCAAAGTCACAGAGCCAGTAAGTGTGCTTTAAAACACGTACTAAATCTTACAGGCATACTGAAATGGAATATTTGATAATATTTTCACCGAGTGACTATGTGACTTACATTATGCCAGGTGTTCTTGGGTGAGAGAGCAGTGAAGTATATAATGTGGTAAAATTAGACTAAAAAATGGAATGCTCTTGGAGAGGTATGTAATAAATTATTCTTACATGTGGCAACAATGCAAAAATGAGATACTGTTGTTCTTGAATAAATCTAAAGTGATTGCAAATGTACACATTTTACATGATTTTTACCAAGAAAGGGCATCCTTTTCGGCAGAGAAAAGAAATTAGAGTAGTAGTTCTCCAAAGCCCTGGGACCCTGATGCCCTTTCAACAAGTCCATAAGATAAAGACTATTTCACTATTTCTGTATTATTGTGAAAATAGCAATTTGCCCTTTTCACTGTGCTGGTATTTGCAATGATGGTATAAAAGCAAGATGCCTTAGCCAAATCAGGAAAGTAGCACCAAACTTTACTAGCTGTCATTTACATGTCACTGCCATGCACTCACAATAAAAAAAGAAAAAAAAAAGAAGCCTATGTCACTTAAGAATGTCCTTGATAAATAAAAATTAAGTTTATTAAATCTCAACCACGGAGTGACCATCTTTTCAATGTTCTATGTGACAAAAATGAAAGTACTATACACGGAAAACACTTCTTAAGTTGTCTTAAAGAAAAGCACTTATGCATTTGAGTTGTGAATTGAACTAGCTGCTCTTTTTGTGGAATATTTTTACTTGGAAAATGAACTAGCCATTGTTCTCATCAAACACCATTTTTGCCTGAAAGAACCGTTATCAAACTTTGTTTATTCCAGACTTATGTATCTGACACATATTTTCTCAAAGATGAGATGAACCTGTCACTTCAAGGAAAACACTGACAGTATTTGTCATCACTAATAAAATTTAAGGCTTTCAAGTAAAAATTAGGATTTTGGAAATGTTGCTTCTACCACCACGAGTTTGACAGCTCCCTAATACATAATACTTCTCTGATGAGATCAGTGGTGATATTAATAAATATGGAAGATCTACATATCTCAGCAAACCAATATTTTCCAAATTACCAATGCATGGTGTTTTAAAATTATTAATGGGAGTAAAAGATCCTTTCAGGGCCAGCTGCATTGAGTCCACACTTAGAAGGGTGATATGTTTGCTTTAATATTCTGCCATTCTTGTCCCGAAATTTTTTTTTAAACCACTTTTTTTTTTTTTAAGATTTTATTTATTTATTTGACAGAGAGAGATCACAAGCAGGCAGAGAGGCAGGTAGAAAGAGATGGGGAAGCAGGCTCCCTGCTGAGCAGAGAGCCCGATGCGGGGCTCGATCCCAGGACCCCAAGATCATGACCTGAGCCAAAGGCAGAGGCTTCAACCCACTGAGCCACCCAGGCACCCTTGTCCCGAAATTCTTAATGATTTTTAAACTTGGCACCTTGCATTTTAATTTTGCACTGGAGCTTGCAATTGCATAACCAGTCCTGGGTCCATTCAAGGTGCAAAGGAACACCAATGGATTTAACTCAGTTGGGTGTGAGAAGTTCAAATTCCACATTGCAACTAATCTTTAAAAAACTATCACTTGCCAAGTTTTGGAATGTTCACAAATTTTCTGAAAATATCAAAGAAGATTCACAATTTTCTGAAAAAGCTATTAAAATACTCCTTTTCCCAACTATGTATCTGTATGAGGCCAGATGTTTTCCTATACTTAGACCAAAACAATGTACCTCAAGAGATTAAAGACAAAAGCAGATATTAAAATCAAACTTTCTTCTATTAAGACAGATATTAAAGAGATATGCAAAAATGTAGAACAATGCCAATATTCTGATTTCTGGAAAATAGTTATTTTTCACAGAACTATGTAATTTATATTTACACAAATGGACTTAACATTATTTTTAAACAAAAAAATATTTAAATGTTAGTTTTAATTTCTAAGATAAATATCAATAAACAAAAGTTCTCGAGTCCTTAATTTTTAACATCCCTAAAACCAAAATGTTGATAACTTCTGATTTAGAATGAGATATATGAAAAATACACTGAAAACAACAGACTCCTACCGCATCTCAATCATCATGTCTTCAAGTAACTCTGATGAATCCCTGCTATATATTCGGATGTAGAATTGACTAGGAGAGATGATATACTCCACAAAGACCCCCACAAGGGTACTGGTATCTAATGGTGGCAGTCTGCATAGTTGCTTGTCCCGTACAGCATCTGGTGGGATATCATGATTTGCCATTGCCAGGTTGAGCTGTGACTTAACTTCTACTTGCTACAAGTTAAAAAAGAAAAAAACTGCTATAAAACTTTGAGTGGCATTTCAAACTATGACATTTCTCAAAGTATATTTCATGAGTCATCTTTATCAGAATCACAGGGGAAATTATAAAAATGAAGCTTCTTAGGCATTAGCCAGGACAAACTGATACGGAATACCTGGAAGTGGGGCCTCCAATTATGCACTTAAAAAATTCCCTAGGTGGGCGCCCGGGGCTCAGTGGATTAAGCATCCGCCTTTGGTTCAGGACATGATCCCAGGGTCCTGGGATGGAGTCCTATATTGGGCTCCTTGCTCAGCGAGAAGCCTGCTTCTCCCTCTCCCTCTGCCAGCCACTCCCCTGCTTGTGCTTTTTATCAAATAAATAAATAAAATCTTTAAAAAAATTCCCTAGGTGACCCTTACCTACATTAATATATGAAAACTACTGTCTTAAGATATTAAAAGTATGTTATACACTGGCCCCATACAAAATTGCAAAGATGGTACTTAAAATATTCAGGCTGAGCCAAGACAGACTGTCATCCTATTCAGCCCTACAACAAAGGTAACTTTAAAGAATTAAATTTCACACTAGTCTTCCAACCAAAAATAGGGTTTCTCAAACAGTCTTATTCTAAAATATCTTATTTTCCTTTAGGCCTTTCTCTTGTTCTCTGGAAAATATGCAGTAGGCTTTCCAAACAAAATGTTTTCCTTTCATGAAAGAAGCCAGGTATAGATGGTAGAAGAAAAGAAGGGTAAGCAATTCCCTAACAATAAAATAAATAACAGGAGAGAAGAACACAAAAAAGGAGAATTATGTGGGCATTAATGAAAAAAAAAAAGGAAAAGCACCCTATAATTGAGGACAGGTGCAGGGGCAACTATAGCAGTTGTTGAGACATAGAGCAAAAACAAAACTCAATTCTTCCCTCTGAAGCCCTTGAGGGTTTTCCAGCCTACATTTTAAAAAACATGGACTGAGCATTGCCTATAACCTCTTGAGAAAACTGGCAAATCTTCAAAGCCATCTAAAAACTTTAAAATGAGATCTGAATGAAATTAGTTATACAAAGATTAAAAACCAGAATAAATGCTGCATAAGGGGACTTCAGACCAAATCTTTGCTCTAAGAAATCATATAGCTAGAAATAAGACTTTCCTGAAATAGAATTTTGGTTTAAAGAAATATTCATTCAGTTACTTTTCATAATGCTGAATCTCCAGTATACAAAGTCGTTAAACCTTACCAGCTGTAAAGGCTTTACCACCAGATTAGGCTTCTTGCAAATCTTCTGTTCTGGCTCCTTACGGCTTTTAGGAGGACAATCCCATGCAGTCTCCTTGATAGCAGCAGTAGACAGTGAATTTCTAGGGGGACTGGAGACATAAGCTTTGACTTCTATTTTCTTATCTGATTGAACTAAACATGAATTTCTGACTGATGAAACGTCTCCATCTGAAATGATCAATAGAGCAGACTGTGGAGAGCTATTACAATAATTTGTATAACTGTTACTAAGCACATTCTATGGGCCAGGCACTGGGCAAATAATGATAAATGAGAGAGACATGAACCTGTCATTGCAGACCTTTCACTATGGAGAGATAAAAGGAAGTTCTAGAAGAGAACAAATCTTAAATTATTTATGTTGGCAGGGACAGTGTAAGTCTGGTAAGGTTTCTTGAACTTTGACTAACGGTTTTATTTTTCAACATCCTGATTTCAATTTATTTTTTGTTCAACTTTAGCAGTGAATGTGCATTGTTGCTTAATGTACAATGTATGTGACTACTTAATATTCCATAATACAGTGCCTTAATTTTTAGGGAATTACCAAAGCAATCATATATTTTGTTCAAATTACATGTGCATGATGATTGTAAGAGGTTGACACATTAAAATAGACTCCAGATAGACCTAAAACTATAGTGACTCCTAAAGAAAAACTAATAAAATTGCACAAAGATGTAGGTATCTACATCTGTATCTTTTATAAGGATAAAAAAATAAACTCTACATGTCTGTCAATAGGAGACTGATTAGTCACATAAAAGAATTATATGTAGTTAAAAAGGATGAAATAAACTTATTTATGCTGATATAGAACATCCATAATATATGAAGTATAAAAAGAACTTATACATTTATATAATACTGTTTTGTGCAAATAAATTATACATATGATAAATAACTGTGTTATATACAAGAGGTCAAAAAAGGACCCATTAAAAAATTACTAGTTACCACTCTACATTGCTGGAATTATTTAAATAAGTAAATGTTGCTTTTATAAGTTTTCAAAAATCTAGCTTACATAAGCTTACATATATGTTGAAAATCTGGAAGACTATGTAAAAATTCTAACAGCATTTTTGGGAGAAGTAAAATAATGGTAATTGTTCACTTCCAACTTCCCACTCATCTGTGGTATTTTCCAAAATGAACATGATCTGTGATATTTTCCAGATCTGTGAACATCATCTGTGATATTTTCCAAAATGAACAAAATGAACATTTTAATAATCAGAAAAATCAGCAAAGACACATTTACATTTTGGACAAAAAATTGCTATCCATCAAAACCACTTGCAAAAGCTTATAAAAATATAAGTACAGTTGACCCTTGAATAATGCAGAGGTTAGAGACATCAACCCCCCATTCAGTCAAAAATCTGCATATAACTTTGACTCCCCCAAAACTTTACTAATAGTCTACTGCTGACCAGAAGCCTTATTGTAACATAAACAGTTGATTAACATATATTTTGTATGTCATATATATTATATATGGTATTCTCATAATAAATCTAAAGAAAAAATGTTAAAAAAATAAGGAAGAGAAATTACACTTACAGTACTATACTGATTTTACCAAAAATACTCCATAGGTAAGTAGACCTATCCAGTTCAAACCTGCATTGTTCAGGGGTCAACAGTACCATATTATACTATAATTTAGCATGACCATTGAAGGAACAGAGGAAAAAGTACATGGAATCTCTGCATTCGTTAGTTATAACTGTATATAAACATATAATACCCTCAATAAAAATTTCAAAAGAAAAAGAAAAACTAGGTCAAAAGAAAAACACAAGAAATAAACAAAAATCAAGTGCCCTAAATGCAGTGTGGTATCCTGGAATGGATCTAGAAACAGAACAATTGTGGGAAAAATGGTAAAACCAAAATAAAATCTGTAAGTTTCGTTAATAGTAATGTATCAGTTAATTCCTTAGTTTTGATATATGTATCACGGTAATAGAAGATGTTAATATTAGGGGAAATGGATGAAGGGCATATGAGAATTCATTAATATCTCTGCAACTTTTCTACAAACCTAAAATTATCCCAAAATAAAAAGTTTGTTGTTTAAAAATAAATACAAGTGCTAGGTCCCAATACACGCCCATTTATTTTGAGTATCCATGTATTTCTAAAAAGCTTTTGATGCACAGCCAGAGTTAACCACTGATCTGGTGCTTCCCCATCAGATCACTATTTTCAGAAAATTTATTTCTTCAGAGTTATGCAAATATCTGGATAAGGAAGAAAGTATATTTTAAAAATTCAGATGGTCTATGGGGCACCTGGGTGGATCAGCTGGTTAAGCATCCGACTCTTGGTTTTGGCTCAGGTCACGATCTCAGGGTTTTGGGATCAAGCCCTAAGCCAGGCTCTGTGCTCAGCTCAGAGTCTGCCTTCCCTCTTGCCCGCTATCTATCCCTTCCCACACTGGTGCACTCTGTCTCTCCCTCCTTCTATTAAATCTTTAAAAAATCTAGATGGTCCAACTTTTTTCAAAGAAATGGAACAAATAATTCTAAAATTTATATGGAACAAATAATTCTAAAATTTATATGGAACCAGGAAAGACCCTGAATAGCCAGAGGAATATTGAAAAAGGAAACCAAAGTTGGCAGCATCACAATTCGAAGACTTCAAGCTCTATTACAAAGCTGTCATCATCAAGACAGTATGATCCTGGCACAAAAACAGACACATAGATAATGGAACAGAACAGAGAGCCCAGAAATGGACCCTCAACTCTATGGTCAATTAATCTTTGACAAAGCAGGAAAGAATGTCCAATGGAAAAAAGATAGTCTCTTCAACAAATGGTGTTGGGAAAATTGGATAGCCACATGCCGAAGAATGAAACTGGACCATTTCCTTACACCACACACAAAAATAGACTCAAAATGGATGAAAGACCTAATGTGAGACAGGAATCCATCAAAATCCTTGAGGGGAACACAGGCAGCAACCTCTTCGACCTCAGCCACAGCAACTTCTGAGAAACATCGCCAAAGGCAAGGGAAGCAAGGGCAAAAATAAACTATGGGGACTTTATCAAGATAAAAAGCTTTGCACAGCAAAGGAAACAGTCAACAAAACCAAAAGACAACCAACAGAATGGGAGAAGATATTTGTAAACGTCTTATCAGATAAAGGGCTAGTATCCAAAATCTATAAAGAACTTATCAAACTCAACACCCAAAGAACAAAGAATCCAATCAAGAAATGGGCAGAAGACATGAATAGACATTTCTGCAAAGACGACATCCAAATGGCCAACAGACACATGAAAAAGTGCTCAACATCGCTCAGCATCAGGGAAATACAAATCAAAACCACAGTGATACCACCTCACACCTGTCAGAATGGCTAAAATTAACCAGTCAGGAAACAACAGGTGTTGATGAGGATGCAGAGAAAGGATTCCCACCTACATTGTTGGTGGGAATGCAAGCTGGTACAGCCACTCTAAAAACAGTATGGAGCTTCTTTCCTCAAAAAGTTGAAAATAAAGCTATCCTACAACCCAGGAATTGCAGTACTGGGTATTTACCTTAAAGATACAAATGTAGTGATCCAAAGGGGCTCGTGCACCCGAATGTTTATAGCAGCAAAGCCCGTAATAGACAAACTATGGAAAGAGCCTAGATTTCCATCAACAGATGAATGGATAAAGACGATGAGGTATATATATATACAATGGAATACTATGCAGCCATCAAAAAATGAAATCTTGCCATTTGCAATGACGTGGATGGAACTAGAGGGTATTATGCTAAGCAAAATAAGTCAATCAGAGAAAGACAATTACCATATGATCTTTCTGATATGAGGAATTTGAGAGGCAGGGCAGGGGGTCATGGGAGGAAGGGAGGGAAAAATGAAACAAGATAGGACCAGGGAGGGAGATAAACCATAAGAGACTCTTAATCTCAGGAAACAAACTGAGGGTTGCTGGAGGGGAGGGTGAGGGGAGGGATAGGGTGGCTGGGTTATGGACATTGGGGAGGGTATGTGCTATGGTGAGTGCTGTGAATTGTGTAAGACTGATGATTCACAGACCTGTAACCCTGAAACAAATAATACATTATATGTTAATTAAAAAAATTTTAGATGGTCTTCATTAATGATACAGGTTAGCCTTACTACAACAAATATCACCAAAAAGAATGGTCATCATATACAAAGTGTTTTCAAGGCTAATGTGTAATCTGTTTGGCTGATGTGGTTACAATAAAGAATATTACATGAGCAATGCTTTATTTTTCCTTGTCCTTTCAGGGACAAATAAAAATCAGGTGTGCATCTTCCAGAACACTCCAGGCCCATCCCCACTTCAGCTATACACAATTCACTGGGGCACCCACTATGCACAACACTCCAAGAAGCCCCAGTACACACTCACTTTCAGCTCCAGTTGTACCTCCAGGACACACTGTGCACAGACAGCACCAGAATCCTCTGGTCTGTACCCACTTCAGCTCTAGCCATCACACCAGTATGGTCCCAGAACAAGGTGCCCCAGGACACCCAGCCTGCACCCACTAAAGCTCCAGCCAACCAGCCAAAGCTGCCTGACACATACAGTCTATAAGTAATGCTCCTACACAAGGCAATTCCTTCAAGTCTAAGAGAAGTAGTTTTCTACCTAATTCATAGAAACAAACACAGAGAGTCAAACAAAATGAGGAACAGAGGAATATGCCCCAAATGAAATAAGACAAAACCTCAAAAAAGAACTAAACCAAATGGAGATAAGCAACCTACCTGATAAAGAGTTCAAGAAAATAATCATAAAGATGCTCACTTGACTTCAGAGAAGAGTGCACGAACTCAGAGAAACTTCAACAAAGAGATAGATAATATAAAAAAGAACCAATCACAGCTGAAGAATACAATAATTGAAATGCAAAACACATTACAGGGAATCAGCAGCAGATCAGAAGGTACAGAAGAATAGACAGTGATCTGGAAAACAGGGTAACGGAAAGCACCTATGCTGAACAGAAAAAAATATTTTTTCAGATGAGGATAAGAGATCTCTGAGACAATATCAAGCATTCTAACATTCACATTTAAGGGTCCCAAAAAGAAAGAGAGAGAAGAGGGCAGAAAAATAACTCAAAAAAATAATAGCTGAAAACTTCTCTGACCTGGGTAAGAAAACAGACATCCAAGTCCAGGAATCACAAAGATCCCAAACAAGATGGATCCAAGGAGTTCCACACCAGGATACAAATTAGTTAAAATGTCAAAAATTAAAGATAGAGAATCTAAAAATAAGCAATAGAAAAGCAACATGTTGCATACAAGGAAACCCCATAGGAGTATCAACTTTGATGGGAATGGTATGATATATTCAAAGTAATGAAAAAAACCCCTACAACCAAGAATACTCTACCCAGAAAAGTTATCATTCAGAATTTAAGAAGAAATAGTTTCCCAGGCACATAAAAGTTAAAGGAGTTCATCACCACTATAAAAGACTTACAAGAAATGTTAAATGGGAAATTTACTTACTTTAAATGGAAAATAAGAGGCAATAATTAGAAAAAAAATCTCAAAAAGCAAACATACAGTAAATGTAGTAAATCAATCTCTTATAAAACTAGTATGAAAGGGTAAAAGACAAATATAGTAAAATCAATTATATCTAATTAGTTAAAGGCCAGGAAATAGATATAAAATAGGACATTATATACACAAAACTTGGAGGGGGGGATAATAAAAATTTTATGTTTTTAGAATGTGTTCAAACTTCAGCAACCACCAACTTAAAATATAAAATACACTGCTACATACATAGGATATTATATATAAACCTCATGGTAACCAAAAGCCAAAAACCTATAATAGATATGCAAAAAATAAAGTGAAAGGAATCCAAGCATAACACTAAAGAAAACACCAAATCACAAAGATAAAGAAAGGAACAGAGAAGAACCATAAAAAGAATCAGAAAACAATTAACAAAATGGCATTAAGTATATACTTAACAATAATTACTTTAAATGTAAATGCACTAAAAGTTCTAGTCGAAAGACACAGGGTAACTGAATGGATTAAAAAAAAAAACAACTCAAGACACATCTTATATGCTGCTTTACAAGAGACTCACTTCAGACCTAAGACACATGCATACTGAAAGTAAAGGGCAGGAAAAACACATACCATGCAAATGGAAGTAAAAAAAAAAACAAACAAAAACACCAAGGTAGCAATATGTCAAAGTAGACTTTAAAACAAAAAGTGTGACAAGAGACAAATAAAGGCATTATATAAAGAGATCAATTCAACAAGAAAATATAACCATTGTAAACATCTATGCACCCAACATAGGAGCATCTAAACACATTAAGCAAATATTAGAAGACATAAAGGGAGAAACTGATAATGACACAGTAATAGTAGGGGACTTGAATACCCACCTACATCAATGATCACTCAATCAGAAAATAAGGAAGCAATGGCTTTGAACAACACATTAGACCAGATCGACTTAACAAATACTTACATAACATTCCATCCAAAAACAGCAGAATAGATCATGTTAAGCCAAAAACAAGACTCAATAATTCAGAAAACTGAAACCACATCAAGCATCTTTTCCAAACACAACAGTATGAAGCTAGAAACCAATTACAAGACAAAACTGCAAAAACCAGACACATGTGGGTGCTAAACAACATGCTATTAAACAACCAATGAATCAATAAAGAAATCAAAAAGGAAATGAAAAAATAGATGGACAAGTGAAAATGAAAACACAATGATTCAAAATCTTTGGGATGCAGCAAAAGCAGTTCTAAGGGGGAAGTTTATGACATACAGCCTTACCTCAAGAAACAAGAAAAATCTCAAACAATATAAACTTACATCTAAAGGAGCTAGAAAAAGAAGAAAAAAATCCCAAAGTTAGTAGGAGAAAGGAAATAATAAAGGTAAGAATAGAAATAAATGAAATAGAGATTAAAATCAATAGAGAAGATCAATGAAACCAAGAGCTGGTTCTTTGAAAAGATAAACAAAACTGATATATCTTTAGCCAATTCATTAAGAAAAAAAGAGAGGATTCAAACAAATAGTATCAAAAATGAAACACGAAACAAACCAACACCACAAAAATACAAAGAACTCTAAGAGAAACTACACAAAATTATATGCCAACAAACTGGACAACCTAGAAAATGGTTAATTCTCGGAACATACAATCTTCCAAAACTGAATCAGGAAGAAATAGAAAATATAAACAGACCAATTATAGCAACAAAACTGAATCGGTAATCAAAAAATTCCCAAGAAATAAAAGTGCAGAACCAGATGGCTTCATACCAAACATTTAAATAAAGAAGAGTTAATACCTACTTTTTCAAACTATTCCAAAAAATAAAAGATGAAGGAAGGCTTCCAAATTCATTCCATGAACAGAATTGCCCTGATACCAAAACCAAAGGCACTACCAAAAAAAGAAAACTACAGGTTTTCCTAATATCCCTAATGAACATACAAGGCAAAAATCCTCAACAAAGTATTAGCAAACCAAATTCAACAATACATTAAAAGGATCATTTACCACAATCAAGTGGGATTTATTCTAGGAATGCCAGAATTGTTCAATATCCGCAAATCAATCAACTTTATAAATCACACTAACAAAATGAAAGTTAAAAACCATATGGTCACCTCAACAGACTCAGAAAAAAGCTTTTGACAAAATGTGACATCTGTTCATGATAAATTCTCAACAAAGTGCATATAGAGGGAACATAATTCAATATAATAAAGGCCATGTATGACAAATCCACAGCTAACATCATACTCCATGGTGAAAAACTGAAAGCTTTTTCCTCTCAGGAACAAGACAAGGATGTCCACTGTTGCCATTTTTATTCAACACAGTACTGGAAGTCCTAGCTACAGCAATCAGAAAGGAAAAAGATATAAAAGGTATCCAAATTGATAAGGAAGAACTAAAACTGTCACTATTTGCAAATAACATGAGACTATATACAGAACACCTTAAAAACTCCACCAATAATCTATTAGAATAAATGAATTCAGTAAAGTTGCAGGATACAAAATTAACATACAGAAATCTGTTGCATTTCTGTACACTACTAATGAAGTAGCTGAAAGAGAAATTAAGAAAACAACCTCATTTACAATTGCACTAAAAAGAACAAAATACCTAGGAATAAATTTAACCAAGTGAAAGACCTGTACTCTAAAAAACATAAAATACTGATGAAAGAAATTAAAGATGACACAAATGAAAAGATACACCATGTTCATGCATTAGAAGAACAAATATTGTTAAAATGTCGACACAACCCAAAGCAATCTGCAGATTCAATCCAATTCCTATCAAAATATCAACAGTGTTTTTTAAAGATTTATTTGAGAGAGAGAAGGAGAGAGAGAAAGAGAGGAGGGGCAGAGGGAGAGGGAGAATCCCAAGGAGACTTCCCATTGAGCATGAAGCCTGATGCAGAGGTCAGTCTCATGACCCTGAGACCATGACCTGAGCCAAAACCAAAAGTCAGATGCTCAACTGACTGTGCCACCCAGGTGCTCCAATACCACAGTATTTTTCACAGAACTAAATAAATAATCCTAAAATTTATGTGGAACCACAAATGATTTTGAATAGCCAAAGCAATTTTGAAAAAGAACAAAGTCAGAGGTATCACAATTCCAGATTTCAAGACATACTACAAAGCTATGGTAATCAAAACAGTATGGGACTGGCACAAAAATGGACACATAGATCAACTGAAAAGACAGCCCAGAAATAAACCCATACTTATATGTTCAATTAATCTCTAACAAAAGAGGCAAGAATATACAACAGGAAAAAGAAAGTCTTTTTCAATAAACTGGGCAGCTACATGTAAAAGAATTAAACTGGACCACTTACTTAAACCATACATAAATACTCAAAATAGATTAAAGACACAAATGTGAGATGTCAAACCATAAAGCTCCTAAAAGAAAACATAGGCAGTAATCTCTTGGACATCAGCCTTAGCAACATTTTTCTAGATATGTGTCCTCTGGCAGGGGAAATGAAAACACAAATAAACTATTGGAACTACATCAAACTAAAGAACTTTTGCACAACAAAGGAAACCAAAATGAAAAGACAACTTATTGAATGGGGGAATATATTTGCAAATGATATATCCAAGAAGAGGTTCAGATCCAAAATACATAAAAAACTTCCAAAACTCAACACCAAAATAAATAAATAAAATAACCCAAATAAAAATGGGCAGATAATCTGAATATTTTTTGAAAGAAGCCATACAGATGGCCAACAGACACATAAAAGATGCTGAACATTATCAGGATATTAATCATGAGGGAAATGCAAAATCAAAACCACAGCGAGAAATCACCTTATACCTATCAGAATGAGAAGTATAGATCAGAATGATAAGATCAGAATGATCTTATCAAGATAAGAAACAGACAAGTGTTGGCAAGGAGATGGAGAATAGGGAACCCTTGTGCACTGGGAATGTAACTTGCACACCCACTGTGGAAAACAGTGTAAAGTTTCCCTAAAAATAAATAAATAAATAAAAGTAGCATACAATCCAGTAATTTCACTACTGGGTATTTAGCCAAAGAAAATGAAAACACTAATTCAAAAAGATATATGAACCCCTATATTTACTGCAGTATTATTTACAATAGCCAAGTTATAGAAGCAACCTAAGTGTCTATCCACAGACGAATGGATAAAGTCCTAGTGTATATACAATGAAATATTAGTCAGCTATAAAAAGAAGTGAAATCTTGCCATGTGCAACAACATGGATAAACCTAGAGAGCATTATGCTAAGTAAAGTCAGAGAAAGACAAATACCATATGATTTCACTCACATGTGGAATCTAAAAATCAAAACAAACAAAATGGACACAATCATAAATACAGAGAACTGATAGTTGTCAGAAGGGAGGGCAGTGGTGGGGGGATAGGCAAAATACATGAAGAATATTAAGAAGTACAGGGACGCCTGGGTGGCTCAGTGGGTTAAAGCCTCTGCCTTCGCCTCAGGTCATGATCTCAGGGTCCTGGGACCGAGTCCCGCATAGGGCTCTCTGCTCAGCAGGGAGCCTGCCTCCCCCCCTCCTTCCTGCCTCTCTGCCTACTTGTCATCTCTCTCTCTGTGTCAAAATAAATAAATAAAATCTTTAAAAAAAAAAAAGAATATTAAGAGGTACAAACCTCCAGTTATAAGATAAATAGGTCATAGGAATGAAAAATACAGCATAGGAAATACAGTCAGTAATAGTGTAATAACACTGCATGGTGACAGAATGTAACTACACTTATCATGGTGAGCACAGCATAACGTATGGAGCGGTCACATCACTATGCTGGACACCCTAAAAGTAATACAGTTGTATATCAACTATACTTCAATTTTTAACAAGCCAGGTTTGCATCAGATTGTGATTCAACTCACCAGGTGGTAGTGGCTTCATATCGACATCAAACACCAGTAAGTCTTGTTCTCCTTCCCTGAACTCAACACGGAGAATGTCACTAAGAGCTCCAACAAGTTCTGTAACGTTTAAGAAACCCAATTTTTTTGGTGAAAGTTGCTCTTTAAAGATTACCTGTCAAAAAAAAAAAAAGAAAGAAAGAACATAAAACATTAGATAATAGGAATATAACATACACAGATGCCGTTAAACAATGTCCCTTAATTTGGACTTAGTCAAACTAAATTTGTAAGAGTCAGCAAACTCACATATTCCAGTAATACAAACCTAGAGACCTACAATCCCTTCCAGGCCAGTTTCAAGTTCCTTTTTTTTTTTTATTAACACATAATGTATTATTTGCCCCAGGGTACATGTCTGTGAATCATCAGGCTTACACATTTCACAGCACTTACCGTAGCATATACCCTCCCCAATGTCCATAACCCAGCCACCCTATCCCTACCCGCCCCTACCCCCCCAGCCACCTCAGTTTGTTTCGTGAGTTTAGGAGTCTCTTATGGTTTGTCTCCTTCCTGATCCCATCTTGTTTCATTTCCCTCCCCCACCCCCCATAACCCCCTGCCCTGCCTCTCAAATTCTTCGTATCAGAGAGATCATAAGGAGCTGGAGAAAGAACAGCAAAGAAAGCCTAAACCCAGCAGGAGACGATAAATAATAAAGATCAGAGCAGAAATCAATGAAATAGAAACCAAAAGAACAGTAGAACAAATCAACGAAACTAGGAGCTGGTTCTTTCAAGTTCCTTTTAAAGTATATGGTAAATTGAAGTGAAAATTAGGAGGGCTTTTTACCTCTCATTTTTATTTTTTTTTTATTTTTTTTTACCTCTCATTTTTAACAGTGTCTGATAATAAAGCAAAAGTCTTAAAAAAAAAAAGGGGGGGGATGCACAAAATACAAAAGCCATAATAAAACTGGCTATTTCTTATTTTCAGATAAAGTATTCACTACCACTTGCAAC
>CM052893.1:17463870-17479323 GCA_028534135.1 Potos flavus | reverse complement strand
TGGTGTTTAATTCAAATTATCTGAAAGGTTAATTCTTAAATAATTTGTTGTCTGATTTGTAATTTAATCCCTTCTTAATCAGAAAACATACTCTAAGATTTCAGTGTTTTGAAATTTGTTAGGACTTAATTCTATAGCTAACTAAAAGTTCTACCTTGGCAAATGTCCCATATGTACTTGAATAGAAAGTATATTCTGCACTGTTGAGTCTCGTGTTCTATAAAACAGACCAAGATGGTAAAGAGGGTGGTTCAGATATTCTATGTCCTTATTCATTTTTTTACTATCCTAGCAATTGTTGGAAAAAGAAAATCTATTTGTGGAACTCATTGTTTTGTCAATTTTTGGATCACTTATTTTAAAATATTAGGTAAATACACATTTAAATGTTGTGTCTTTCTAAAGAATTGATCCTTTACCCTTATGAAATGGCCCTCTGATAATACATATTGTCTTAAACTCTGCTTTATCTCAATTTTTAAATTCAATTCAGTTCTTTTATGGTTATTTCATGTATATCTTATTCATCTTTTACTTTCAGTCTCTGTCTTTATATTTACAGAGTTTCTTGTTAATGATAACTAGTGGCATCTTAACTTTACATCCTGTCTCATAATTTCATTAATTCTAATATTTCACCCACTTACATTTATGAAATTAATATAACTGGATTTACAGCTACCATTTTGCTATTTTTTTTAAGTAGGCTCCATGCCCAGTGTGGAGCCCAATGTGGGGCTCAAATTCACAACCCTGAGATCAAGACCTGAGCTGAAATCAAGAGTTAGATGCATAACTGACTAAGCCACCGAGAAGCCCGAACATTTTTCTATTTAATTTCTTCTGATCCTATCTGTATTCTGTTCCTCTCAAACTCTGTTCTGTTGTTGTCTTTCAAGCAAGACAGCTGAACAATAAACCCCATCTTCCTTTGGGTTTACTGAGTATCTTTGCATTATTCCATTTTAATTTATCTACTGGTTTCATAGCTGCAACTCTGCATCTTTTTGGCTATTTTTTACACCCTTAACTTTTTGGTATCACTGTACTACCTCACATAAAATATAAAGAACCTCACAACCTATAGCTGGGTGTACTCCACTTATTATGCTATGGTTTTCATGTGCATTACATCCACATCACCTACATGCTACAAACCCAGTTACACAATGTTATAATTTTTGCTTAAGGCAGTCATATATTTAAGTGATGAAAGAAAAGTCTTATATATAAAAGACCATTTACCATTTCCCGTGCTCTTCAATTCTCCCTGCAGATTTAAGTGCAATCTAGCATCATTTTGTTCAGCCTGAAGAATGTTCTTTAGAATTTCTTACAGTGCAGGGCTGCTTACTATTAATTTGCAATTTTTGATTATTTGAAAATGTCTTTACTTCGCTTTCATTCTTGAAAGTTACTATCAGTAGATATAAAATATTGGCCTAACATTATTTTTCCTTTGAGCACTTTAAAGATATCCTTCCACTTGCTTTTAGTCTTTATTGTTTCTAATGATAAGTCAGCCATCATTTGTATCATTATTCCTCTGTGTGCATTTCTTTCACTGCTTTCAGGATTTTCTCTGAAAATCATTTTTCTCTGGGTGCTTTCGGAATTTTCTAATTATCTTTGGCTTTCTGCAGTTTGACTATGATGTGCCTGTGTAAAGTTTTCTTTTCTTTCTTTCTTTCTTCGTTCCTTTCTTCCTTCCTTCTTTTCTTTCTTTCCTTTCTTTATTTTTTAAAAATTTCATTTATTGGGGCACCTGGGTGGCTCAGTTGGTTGAGCGTCTGCCTTTGGCTCAGGTGTAAAGTTTTCTTTATATTCACTGTGTAAGGTTATCTGGGCTTCTTAAATCTGTAAACTTCTTTCACGAAAATTTGGAGTATTTTCAGCCATTATTTTTTCAAATATTTTCCTATTTTCTCTCCTTTCTTTCTCTCGTCACCAATTACATCTATGTATCTATGTTAGACCATCTGGTATTGTCCCACCAGTCTCTCAGACTCTGCTTTTTTATCTTTCATTTATTTTCTCTATTCTTCGGATTGAACCATTTCTATTGATCTGTCTTGAAGTTCACAGTGCTTCCTTCTGCCATTTCCAATTTGTTAAGATACTGCAGTGATTTTTTTTTTACTTCTAGAAAATCATTTGGTGTTTTTTTTTTATAGTTTTTCTCCAGTAAGACATGTTATCTGTTCATCCAGTATGAACATTATTTCTTTATATCCCTTAACAGGACTATAAAAGCTCCTTTAAACACTTTCTCTAACTTCAACATCTGCATCACCAATATTTCCATTGATTACTTTTTCTCTTCACCAAGGATCATATTTTGTTTCTTAATATATTTAGTAAATTGGTTTGTATCCTGGACATGATGAATGATATACCGAAAAGACTCTGGAATTGTTCATATTCCTTTTAAGCCAACTGCTTCTTGCTTTGCTTTAGCAGGCAATTAATTCGGCCGAACTTAAATTCTGCCTCTCTGTAATGGGAAACAGCTAGTTCTTTTTAAACTTCCTAGGCTACTCTGACCCTGCTGCAACTATGTGTAGTTCAACTGTCAACCAGACTTGGGCAGAATTTATGTGCAGAATTTGTTGTTCCCTCTCTGTAGCTCTCTCCATCCTAAAATTTCTCCCTTCATTTTTCAGCTGCTTACATAGCTCTAAATGCTATCCTTTGGTTCTTCAAGCCAGTATAAACTTCTGGTTTTTGTCCAAGTCCAAAATTCCAAACATTGGATGGGGCCTGCCATCAGGCCAAAATCTAGGCAAATAAAAAAGGTGTCGTTCCCTCTCCCAGATACTGAATCCCATCCAGTTTCTGCCTACTTTTAGATACTGATTTAGTACCTTCAGACAGTGAGACAGTGGTTTTTTAAACTCTGTCCAGAATTTATAATACTTATCGCAAGACTGTTCCAATACAAGCTACTCAGACTTATCATCTTAATTTATTTGCATGCCTCAGCTTCTCACTAGATTTCAAAAACCTTACAGAGACTTTTTATGCCTAGATCCCCAGTGCCTCCTTCATTTCCTCTTAATTTTCAAATTGTTCCTCATATTTACCTGTTTTTTTCATTAGGGCATTATCTGTCGTATTTTTTGCTCTTGTCATCTTTGTAGTTTAGTCTTGATTTTGGAAATGATTTTTTTTCTTTGTTTCTAATTCTGCCCAGTCTATTATCACATTTCCAAATTCATATCCTTCAGATTTATGTTGTTCATGAAAGAACACCTTTCTTAATGTATCTTTTTGAAAAAGCAGGCTTCAGTTTTGATCTGTATTAAGGGCATGCATTTCTGACATGCTTTCACTATCTATAGATAAATTATTCTTCTCCTTATTCTTTTTTTAACACAGTGAAGACGTTTGGTCCTGATCCTCTTCTGTTGCATATTTTAGGTGAAATTCATTTTCCTAATTTGTATAACATTCTGGACTGCTTTTCTGCTTCAGACCTCCTTCTACTTTCAAACATTGTTAAGAAATATAGTACCTTAGTACAGCCACAGAGGTTCCTCAAAAAGTTAAAAATAGAAATACCATATGATCGAATAATTTTACTATTAGGGATTTACCCAAAGAAAATGAAAACACTAATTTATTTAGTCTATGCACCCCTATGTTTATTGCAATATTATTTACAACGCCCGAGATAATGGAAGCAACCTAAGAGTCCATCAATAGATGAATGGATAAGGAAGATGTAGTACACATACACATACACAAACACACAAACACACACACACACACACACAGGAGTATTACACAACCATAGAAAAGGAGGGGATCTTGCCATCTGCAACAACATGGATGGGCCTAGAGGGTACAATGCTAAGTGAAATAAGTCAGACTGAGAAAGACAAATATGACACAACTTCACTCATATGTGGAATATTTAAAAAAAAGAAAATGAACAACAAAAAAAAGCAGAATCAGACCTGTAAACACAGAGAACTGACGGTTGCCAGAAGGCAGGGGATGGGGAAGATGGGCAATTGGTGAAAGGGAGTGGGAGACGAAGGCTTCCAGTTATGGAGTGACTAAGTCACAAGAATAAAGGCCTAGCATAAGGAATATAGTCAATGATATTGTAATAGTGTTGTATGGTGATAGATGGTAGCTACAATAGCGGTGAGAATAGCATCATATTTAAACTTGCTCAGTTGGGCACCTGGGTGGCTCAGTGGGTTAGAGCCTCTGCCTTCGGCTCAGGTCGTGATCTCAGGGTCCTAAGACCGAGCCCCGCATCGGGCTCCCTGCTCAGCGGGGAGCCTGCTTCCTCCTCTCTCTCTGCCTGCCTCTCTGCCTACTGTGATCTCTCTGTCAAATAAATAAATAAAATCTTTAAAAAATAAAATAAAATAAACTTGCTCAGTTGCCATGAAATACACCTCAAACTAGTGTAACATGGTCAACTACACTCAAATTTAAAAATCAATTAAAAAAATTATGTGTATGTATGTGTGTGTGTATATATATATATATATATATATATATATATATATATGTTGTTTTTGAAATATCCTGGCTCTCTTCTTTTACTCTTTACATCTAGACCTTCTTTTTCTATGGTCCCTATCCTGCTCAATTTTTCTCTCACGTCTGGTCCTATCTGGAAGGGAACTCTGGCCTGTCCATTTCAAGAATTCGCAGAGGCTATAGTGCTCCAGCCTGATTCAAGCCTTACCATGAAACACTCTGGTATTAGATAAATCAAAGTATTATCCAGTTTCAGCTGCTGTTTTCAAAATGGCTTGCTATACTGTCTAGTGAATTATCTGATGGTTACTTTGTAATTTTTTGTTCCCAGATTCATCAGAAATGGCTCCCTTGTTTCCCTCTTTTCTCCTGACATAGACACTGGTAACATGAAGACCTTGTGGCTGCTGGTAATTACTCTCCACGTAACTGTTCTTAGAAAATATATTACCCAATTTTGTTGTAGATATTATCAGTGGGTTTTTAGTTTTGCTATCTAGTTTCTCTGTCTTTATGTGGAGCCTCAGGAAAAGCCAAAAACTATGCTGCCACTACAATATTTTCCCTTCAATTAGCAACTGAACAAGCCATTTTGAGCAAATAACAGACTACTGAGCAGGTAGTTGAAGAGGGCAAATCACACAGGTAGCTTTTATATCACACTGGATAAATAAAGGGTTAAGTAAGTGTTTTTATAAGTTAGAACGAAAGTTAAAATGAATCTGTACTTACTGTACACTTCTAATCATGAAGCTGAATTTCTGCCTGTTTACTAAGAAAAGCAAAGAGCTTTGCTATAACATTAAAAGGTTTGTTTTAACTTCTCCAAGATTGCTGACTTGTAAGCTTAACACCTTGAAATTTTATTACAAGCTACATTTGACTGTGGTATAAAACTATTCACTTTGAGTTGTGACTCTGGCATAGGAGATTGATTTTACCCATAAATTTTGTGATAATTAAGTCATATTCTATTACAGACTTTATTCTGGAACTTCATTATTAGGTAAGTTAATTTGCTGGTTCATCAAAAAAACAAGACCCCTTGTTTTAAGTCTAAAACTTTGTGGCACTAAAAGATTCATATTTCTAAAACAATGAGAACTTAAGTTTTCGCCATCGTTTTCAAGGGATGATGCCTATCTTCTCAATCTTCTCTTTATTCTAAAAGTTAATATTTATTGAACAATTACTATGTGGCAGGCACTGTTCTAAGTATTTCATTTTTAAGTCATTAAAACATCACAAAACTCTTTAAGTTAGTTATCCTGACTTTACATATCATTTATAAATCAGCATATAGAGGTTAATGTATCTTAACCATTATGCTTAGTATCTCACAAAATCTGTGTTTATATCTTCAACTACATGACAGTTTTCATGGCACAAAAGTTAAAATTTAGGATTCTGAAGCCAGGCTGCCTGGGGTTCAAATCCTGACTGTACCTGTTACTGACTATCTGACCCTTAGGCAAGTTACTTCTCTGTGCTTCAGTCTGTTGTGAAAAAATCAAATGAACTACAATATGAAAAGCATTCAGAATAGAGCCTGGCACAGAGCTAACATGTATACAGATCTTATAGTGTCTAAATTCCATTCTGCAACTTGATGTGTTCACTAAACAGCTGATGATCCACGTTGCAGAATAAACCTAGTTCATTTTATCTACTATGTATTATTCCATCACATAAATGTCGGTCTCTATTCATTTATCCATTCTCCTATCGACAGTCGTTTAATCTGTTTCCAGTTTTTCACTCTGCTGTCGGGTGCACATGTCTTTTGCAGGTCTCCATGTGCACACACGCAAGAGTTTCTCTACAGTATGTATGTAGAAGCGGAAATGCTGGATCACTGGGGGTGCTTATCTTCAACTCTGATACTGTCAAAACTCCAAAGGGGTTTTGTCTCACAAGCAGTGGATGACATATTCTGTTTTTCCACATTCCCACTGACACTTGGCATTGTCAGACCTTAAAAATAAATTAACTTTTATTCTAATAATATTGTAACATTAAATAGTAAAGATATCCTATCTATAATGAAGTACTTATAAAGGACCATCTTCTTAATTCTTTTAGTAAAGAAAATTATAGCAAAATGCAAAACAAAATGTTGAAGTTCTAGATTTCTAAATTTCTACCCATCACAAGAAACATAAGAAATTAAAAAAAAACATGGTTGATGAAAAAGAATATACTCACCTCAAACTCCCTGAGCAGTTTAGAAATAAGCAAACCCTCTGGAAACTTGGATACAACCTAATAGAAAATAAAATACAATATAAATAGACATTATTAGGATTCTGGCTAACAAAATATCAAAATAAAAACACTATACACTTAAATGGTAACAAAGGTAAAAAAAAAAAATAAGATTACTGAGTGAATGAATTAAAAGTCACAATATTTTTTAAATCAGTTTCCAGTTTTAAAAAGAGATATAACAAAAAAAAAAGGCTTCCAACATTTCCAGAGTTGAGAAATCATTCTTGCACAATACTGCAATGCCACAGCTCTCCAGAAATTCCTACAATTATTTAGAAAACATATTTAGCTTTAGTTCACACAAAGTAAATATCCTACAATATAATTTCAAGCATTTTATTTTGTTTTAAATATTTTATTTTTAAGTAATCTCAACACCCAGTGTGGGGCTCGAACTCGCAACCCCGAGATCAAGAGTCACATGCTCTACCGAGTGAGCCAGCCAGGTACCTCTCAAACATTTTAAATCGTAGAAAAGAAATAAAATGAATACTATAGAAAACTTTGAAAAATACAGCTAAGAGAAGAAAAAATTATCATAGTCATTGCTGCCCATCTGCACATAAAAATAACTGTATTTAATATAAAAATAAGGTCACCACTTCTATAACAAGTTTTTTTATTATCATACCATAAGCAACTCTCCATGTCAGTAAATATGGATCAACATGTTTACTGGCTATAGAGTTTTCAAATTATTCGATATACCTAAATTTATTTACTTGATCCTCTATGGCTGTGTCCTGTGTTTTATCGTCACAAATACTATAAATATTTTCATATTTGCATGTTGTACACTTGTCCAACTATCTTTTAGGGAAAATTCCTAAAAGCAGACTTACTCTATCCCAATAAAGTATAAAAAGCTTTGTGTTGTCCCAGATTTTTCCAAATATTACATGTTTCATTAAAAAAGTCTAAGCAGGGGTGCCTGGGTGGCTCAGTCATTAAGCATCTGCCTTCGGCTCAGGTCATGATCCCAGGGTCCTAGGATTGAGCCCCGCATCGGGCTCCCTGCTCTGCGGGAAGCCTGCTTCTCCCTCTCTCACTCCCCCTGTTTGTATTCCCTCTCTCACTGTCCCTCTGTCAAATAAATAAATAAAATCTTAAAAAAAAAAAGTTTAAATCAAGCTTCATAAAAATATAAAAATGATTCCAAAATCCTATGACCAGAGATAGTTGTTGCTGCTTTTCATAAATCATCCTTTCAGAACCTCTTCACACACACACTATACGTGATTTTACATGAAAGGACAATACTAAACATGCTATTCTATAAAATCTGTTTTTAAAGTCCAACAATATGTCAAGGAGATACTGCCATGTAAATTAATTGAGATATACCTATACTTTCTTATGAGCTTCATGATACTGCCTAGTTTGGGTAGTTAATTTAACCAATCCTTTACCAATGAATGTTTAATTTTTCTTTAATTTTTTGTTACCATAAAAAATCATATTGAACATCCTTAAATAAATAATCATTGGATACATGGCCAAATGTCCAAAAAAAAAAAAAAAAATAGGGTTTGAATGTACCATGGTTTTTGCATTTCTCCCAGTAAAACCACGACATCTGAAGTGGAATAATTTAAAGGAGTAAGAGTCGTAATGGCACTCTGATCATTCAAATAAGAATAGCTCCCACCAAAATTTTAAGTGTACATACCCTTTAGCCTGATACATTAACAGCCAAAGAGCTTTCACAAATTAACAAGAAAAAACAAATTAGGCCAAAGACATGAACAAGTAATTCACATAAGAAATATAAATGGCTACTAAGCATATGCAAAGATGCTCATCATAAAAATCAAGAGGTATAGGGGCGCCTGGGTGGCTCAGAGGGTTGAGCCTTTGCCTTCGGCTCGGGTCATGACCCCAGAGTCCTGGGATCGAGCCCCTCATCGGGCTCTCTGCTCAGCGGGAAGCCTGCTTCCCCCTCTCTCTCTGCCTACTTGTGATGTCTCTCTCTCTCTCTGTCAAATAAATAAATAAAATCTTTAAAAAGAAAAAATCAAGAGGTATAAATTACAACATTAATGGATAGTAACAGTAGGAGTGCAAATCTGTTCAAACCTTTTAGAGGGCAACTTAGTATTACTGACCAAGACTAAATTATTCAATGCGTTTGACAAGTCCACTTCTAGGCACATGTCCGAGGACATTAACTGTAACATTTTTTTAATAGCCAAGGCTAGAAACAACCTCAACGTAATCAATCGCAGATCTCATAAATGAAAGGTAGTGCACTGGCAGAGTTGAATGCCATGTAATGTTTAGAATAATATTTGACATCCATATATATGAAACTGATACTGGAAATATCTGGAACTATTTGCTAACAATGATTTATGGGGGTAAGGGGAAGAAAAAAAGGAAGACAGCTTTTATGGAAGAATTCCATTTTTAAAATAATTTCGAGAACATTAAAAATTATTAGGAGTGTGTAATTTTTTTCTGATCTTAAAGGAATAGCCACTCTATTTGCAATATATTTAAAAAGCTCAGATAATAAGAATAAAATAAATACTCACAGGCAAAGTAAATTTAACCACAAATGAGATCTAAATGTGTAATCGATTATTCCTACTCATTTCCCAGAAACAGAAAATACTTACAAATCTTATCTTATGTTTTAGTTCTGGATTGATAGTCCCTCCAGGTCCAATTTGTGCAATAACTGATTTGAATGTGTTCTCCAGCTATGAAAAAAAAATTCAAGTTATAATCCAAAAAGATCAAAGATAAATCTGAACGATATGTAAAAGGAAACATCTACCACAGAAAATATCTTTCAATCAAATGGGTAAATTCTTAAGAGGCACTGTTACATTTCATACCGTATAAAATATATTTAGAGTTGATGAAATCTATAAAACTAAACACTCTGCAAGTTTCCAGGATAATTAACATTCTCTGAAACAGATTCTAGAGTATTCCATTTTTCAAACTCCCACTCAATCTCCTACTCTTACCCAGAAAGGATTTTTGTTACTAATTTTTTTCTGTTTATAAAAATTTGATGTTTGTTAAACACATGCCTAGTGAATGCCAAATGCAAGGAAGGGACTGGATGGCAGAAGGTCCTGGGAGGCAGGAAAGAATGCGAGCCAGGCAGGAAGGAAAAGCTCTTCTAACAGTTAAGAAGGGAGAAAGAACCAGATGGGATACAGAATGTGGAGTCAGAAGGTGGAGTGACTATCTGATGGCTTCAGTATTCTGAGTTCAGTAGCAAGGCCCACTCCTAAGAATTAGAGGGAAAGGGGAGACTGTTCAGGCAGTTGAAAAAGCAGAAAAATAAGGTGAGGAAATGATGGAGGATTATCCAAATGCAATAGACAAGGAGTAAAGACAGGAGAGACGTAAGCTAAGACAACAGGGGTCTAAGGATGTTAGTTGAGACAAGCCAAAGGCATAGACGCCCCAGTAACGTAGAAGATGATATATGGGACTATTTGGAAAAATAAGCCAGGAGCAGTAACAGTCAGAGAAACATGGCGCATATGAAGATGGGCCCCACCCGGCGAAGAGCCATGGCAGGGGAGGCCTAAGTGAATCAAAGACCATGGATTCTCATTTCTCCCAGTAAAACCACAACATCTGAAATGGGATGATTTAAAGCAGTAAGAGTCGTAATGTATGCTTAAAGATAATAAATCAACGGGAAAAACAGATGCTAGAAAAGACACAAAGGTATAAAGAAAAACACACATTACCTAAAACCCTATCACACAGAATCATTATTAATATTTTTTCCTTCTAAATTTTCTACTTTTTCATCTTTCTTCTGGTTGTCACTTGTCCTGTCATTACTTACAAACTATATAACCTCTCAGGTCTGTTTCTTCATCTGGAAAATGAAGACAGTTTCAATATCTTGTAAGGTTAACGGAAAAGGGGATGGAAGGAGGGGAGATTAGATTCTTAGGATTGTATTACTAGCTTTCACAAAAAGCCTCAGCCCTGGGGCTTATGTTCTTCATACTTCTGTATCTGCCATCAGAGAACTTGCCAAAGCTCTCCCAGCGAACAGCTAAGAGAATCTAAAGGTAACTGATTCCTCACATCCCAACATGCTCCCCTCATTCGAAGAGTCAGTATAACAACTTCTTGTATTATTACTGTGCTAGGTGTTCCAGGGGACCAAAAAAAAAGGACACCTCAGTGTCATTCCTCTCAAGCGACTTAAAATTAAGTAGGGAAAGGAGATAACAGCATAAACTGCTATAATGTAAGGCTGCTTCTGAGCGTCCCTGAAGAGGGACAGAAGTGTAGATGGATCTATTATCACATTAGGTTATAAACACAGGGAAAGCTTCCTTTCTAAAGGGCCTTGAAGGGTGGTAGAGACAGCAATGAAGCCGTAAGGAACTTCATGAGCACAGGAAAAAAGGGTAAAAAAATAACTTGCCTAAAGGCACTAAGTAAGTAGTGGGAGAGAATACTGAAGAATGGAGAAGGAAGGATTACAGAATACTTCCAAACTAAGGAGTTTTACTTGGCTATGTAGACTAAACCTTGAGACTTTCAGCAAGGGAGAGACATTATCAGATTCCAGTGCAGGCGAGGGAACTACTGATTCAATAGGGATAAATAATAAGATGCCCCAGGAAAGACCTCAAAGACCACGAGTTTTAGGAGGAAAGCTAAAGGACCTTGGAACACAGAGGTAGGTTTTTGCTGGTTTTTAACCAATTCCTAAAGTTCGGAAAATTGGGAGGTAAATGACAGGATAAGAATTACAAATGTGATTTTTCTCTCTGGAGCGTGGCTTGTGACAGGGTCAGCAAACGACAACCCAGGGCCAAATCTGGCCCGCCATCTGTGTTTGTACTGCCCGTAAGCTTGGAATAGTCTCAACATTTTTAAGTAGTTGGGGGAAAAACATAAAATGAATATATTGTGACATGTGAAAATGATATGATATTCAAATTTCAGTATTCATAAATAAATCTTACTGAAACACGCCACACTCGCTCATTTACACATTATCTACATGATTGCGTTTCACACTACAGGCAGAGTTGGTGTTTACAACAGAGACCATTTGGACCTCAAGCCTCAAATATTTACCATGTGGCCCTTTAAAGAAAACAGTCACCAGGCCTGGGCTTAAGATGTCAAAATGATAGGCTCTTAGCTAGGAACAGAGTGCTTCTCAAGAAGGAAAAAAAAATGTTTTTTGCCTCAAGCTAGATCACTAAATTAAGCTGACTTTAAGCTGAATGGAGTAGGGAAGATTCTTAAAGTCCAGCTAATCTTGTGGATATCTATAATTGGAGGGTAGAAGTTATAATGAGGGGGAAGGGCAGTAAGAGAGGAAGATGATCAGTGATTGACACAAGGAAATAATCAAGAGGGGACCCTGATTTCAATAATGTTTCAGTCTCAGATGCCTACCTAGCAAAGACAAAGAATGGATAATAAATCAATCAAACAAAAATTATATTCTAGGGGCACAAATAAAGATGGAAAGTGACCGAGGAAAAAATACCATATTCAGATAGGAGTCTCTAGGATTAGAGAAGAGGCAGAAAAGAACTTTGAATGAGAAAATGGGATACCTCAAAAAAATAGACAAAAACATGAATAGGCAATTGATAAATAGTAACATTAAGCAATAAAAGCATGAAGCTTAACCTCTAATAAACAGACATTAGACAGATATAGTTACTTGCCTATCAAATTGGAAAATTATTTTTACAATAATGCCCACTTATTCATTCAACAAAAACGTTCTGAACACATACTATGTACTTCACACTGGATATACAGAGTAGATAAACTAATATGGTCACTGCCTTTCTGGAACCTGGTGGTCTAGTATGGGGAGATAAACATGAAATAATCATAAACATATAATTGCAATTATGATAAATATCATGAAAAGACTCACAGAGTGTCATGAAAGGATAATATCCTTGAAGGCATTAGGAAAGCAATGGAAGATCTAACAGACTGGGTTGGTGGGGAGGGAGAGGTTATCTATGCTGGGTATTAGCAAAGGTACAAAGAAAGAAGCACAATCCATACACACCTTATTTGTGTGTGTATGGACTTTTATGGAGCACAACCTAACCACATAAAAACACACTTTTTTTTTGATGCAGTGATTGTTGCTCCAGAAACTTATCCTGTGAAGTAATGATTTTCATCACAAGGTTATTTTTAATAACAAACATTAGAAACACCCCTAATGCCTAATCAAGGTTACAAGTTAAATTACGGTGCATCCTACTGCCAATAAAAATTATGTTGCATTACAATACGTAATAATGTGGGATGTTTACAACTTACCGTTATGACTAAAAAAAAGCAGGTCACAAACCTGGACCAGAATGATTCTAATTTTATTTAAAAGAAAAAAGAAAGAGTCACTTAGCATAATAATCTCTAGCTCCATCTATGTCATTGCAAATGGCAAGATTTCCTTCTTTTTTTATGGTTGAGTAACATTACATTGTGTATGTGTGTATATATATATATGTGTGTATATATATATACCACATCTTCTTTATCCATTTATCAGTTGATGGATGCTTGGGCTGTTTCCATAGTTTGGCTACTGTAGCTAATACTGCTATAAACACTGGGGTGCATGTCTGCCTTTCAAAATAAGTCAGTCAGAAAAACAAATATATGATTTTACTCATATGTGGAATTTAAGAAACAAAACCAATGAGCAAAGGGAAAAAAAAGAGAGACACGAAAATAAATAGACACAAGAAACAGACTCTTAACTGTAGAGAACAAACTGAGGGCCATCAGAGGGGAAGGAGTGGGGGGATGGGAGAAACAGGTGCTGGGGATGAAGGTGTGCACTTGTGATGAGTGCTAGGTGACGTACGAAGTGCCGAATCACTATACTGTACACCTGAAACTAATATACTACTGTATGTTAACTGGAATTTAAAAATTTCCAAAGAAAAGGTCAACTTTTCTGAGTGATAAAAGTATAGGTGATTTTTATTTTCTCCTGTGCTTTTCTGTATTTCAAATCTTCTACAATCAATCTTTATTACTTTGTAATAAGAAAAAGTTTTAAAAAACAGACACCTGGGTGATATTTGGAAATATGAGGGTGGGAGCATTTTGGAAAGAAGAGGCACGAAGCTAAAAGCAGAAAGGAACAGAAATGACATCTTAGAAGAATATACTGCAGCCCTTTGGCCATATGGTAAAACATAAATACATTTCTGATCAAGATCACAAAACTGCCACAGACACACATAGAAGCAAAGTCTTCAACTGCTAAAATATTGGCTAGGTACCTCACCTGACACGAAACCAGGCAGTACGGAATGTGACTTGCCATACTAAAAATTTCATCCAAACTCACAAGAAAA
Organism: Potos flavus; assembly: GCA_028534135.1. Taxonomy (NCBI): domain Eukaryota; kingdom Metazoa; phylum Chordata; class Mammalia; order Carnivora; family Procyonidae; genus Potos; species Potos flavus. The sequence continues at coordinate 17,465,209 of CM052893.1, read as the reverse complement.
CAGATAGGGAACAGCTACCTTTAGTTGGCCAGGGAACACAACTTCCAAAAACTGCATTAATGAACCCAACAAACAGCTCCTGCTGACAGTAACTGTTTCATATACCCAGATGCTTGTCCACGATACTCTTAAAAGATAGTTGGGCCAGGTCATCAAGGAAATAAAAAAGCATCTTTTCTTATATGCAATACCAAGCACACCACCTAATTCACATAAAAACTATCAACTCTTTGGCTGCAAATTAAAAGTTCAGTGCAAACTAACACCCAGTCCTGATTTTTAATTCATTTACGACCAGAGCTTCTTTTATAATTCCAGGTTTACCTACTTTAAACCTCACGCTGAATGTTACAATGAAGTTTTCTAATGTGTAAGATGGGAGTAGAGTAGCATGGGGTACTCCAGATGGTATGAAGGCTAGAGAACCCAGAAATGCCATCCCTGTTCCTTGACCAAACATTCTCACAGGCAATGACCTATTAATGGAAGCAAAGGAACACCATGGTTAGCTGTGATCTGGGACTACACGCAGACAAAGCATCTGAGGCTTCATATGCTGGAAAATATGGCTAATCCAAGCTCATCCACTCATGTTGTCATTCTCCACGTAAACTTCCTCTCAGCCAACATAAAGGAAATTTAATAGAATGTGGTAAAAAGATTATTCATATCTTGCAAAACAGAGTTTAAATTGTTCTAACCATTTGCTTTGTGAAACAAAGCATGGCAATGGGCAAAGGCTGGCATACCAAAGACCATGCCTGGCTGTTCCTCTTAGAGGTAAAAGATGAACAAATACTAATGCTCATTTTACAAAGGAGAAATTTATTTTTCTTTTTAATAATATGTTATTCTTGCTACAAAATAGCATATGTTCACTGTGGAAAAAGATAAAATATAGATTATTAAAAAGTCTAAATTTATAATTTAAGTGTGTTATAGATCTGTCTTTTTCTACACTAATACATATATTTGTAGAATTCTGAGTAGGACCACGTAGCAAACTGTTAGATCTATAATTCTGAAGAAATAGCAAGTTGTACATTTATAAATAGGATTACGTAGGATCTGATAATTACATGGAGTCTCTCCTGCTAGCAAATTAAAGTACATAGTTTAGGAATTAGAGCCCACACTTTGGAACAAGATTCAAACAGCTCCCATGGCAAAAACTTTAACTGGCAGTGAAATGTGGTTACTAGATGGCATATATGAGGAATTCTTGGAGCTGCATGAAATTTAAAGAAAAACAGTTACAGAAAAAGTGTCTGTGCTTCCCTCTCACCCTCGCCTAGGAGACATGCCAGGAGCAAAGGTCCTAACCTGTGCATTTGCTATC
>CM052893.1:17436606-17463370 GCA_028534135.1 Potos flavus | reverse complement strand
AGTCAGAGAAAGACAACCACTATATGATCTCACTTATACATAGAATCTAAAAAACAAAACAAAAAAATAAAAACAAAAACTTGAGCTCATAGATATAAGAACGCATTGATGGCATCCAAGAGAAGGAGTATGGGAGTGGGTGAAAAAGGTAGAGAGTCAAAAGGTACAAAATTCCAGTAATAAAAGCCTGGGGAGGGCTGCTTTGGGTGGCTCAGCTGCTTAAGCATCTGCCTTCGGCTCAGGTCATGATCCGAGGGTCCTGGAATCGAGTCCTGCATCAGGCTCTCTGCTCAGCGGGAAGCCTGCTTCTCCCTCTCCCTCTGCCACTCCCCCAGCTTGTGTACGCTCTCTGTCAAATCAATTTTTTTTTAATTAAAAAAAACAAGTCCTATATCAGATAAAGGGCTAGTATCCAAAATCTATAAAGAACTATCAAACTCAACACCCAAAGAATAAAGAATTCAATCAGGAAATAGGCAGAAGACATATACAGACATTTCTGCAAAGAAGACATCCAAATGGCCAACAGACACATGAAAAAGTGCTCAACATCACTCTGCATCATGGCAACACAAATCAAAACCACAGTGAAATACCACCTCACACCAGTCAGAATGACTAAAATTAAAAAGTCAGGAAATGACAGATGTTGGTGAGGATGCGGAGAAATGGGAACCCTCCTACACTGTTGGTGGGAAAGCAAGCTGGTGCAGTCACTCTAGAAAACAGTATGGAGGTTCCTCAAAAAGTTGAAAATAGAGCTACCCACGACCCAGCGATCGCACTACTGGGTATTTACCCTAAAGATACAAATGTAGTGATCCGAAGGGGCACGTGCACCTGAATGTTTATAGCAGCAATGTCCACAACAGCCACACTATGGAAAGAGCCCAGATGTCTATCAACAGATAAATGGATAAAGAAGATGTGGTATATATATACAATGGAATACTATGCAGCATCAAAAGAAATGAAATCTTGCCATTTGCAACAACGTGGATGGAACTAGAGAGTACTATGCTAAGCGAAATAAGTCAACCAGAGAAAGACAATTACCATATGATCTCTCTGATATGAGGAATTTGAGAGGCAGAGCAGGGGTTCGTGAGGGAGTAGGGAGGGAAAAAATTAAACAAGATGGGATCGGGAGGGAGACAAACCATAAGAGACTCTTAAGCTCACAAAACAAACTGAGGGTTACTGGGGGTTGGGGGGGAGGGACAGGGTGGCTGGGTTATGGACACGGAGGAGGGTATGTGCTATGGTGAATGCTGTGAAATGTGTAAGCCTGATGATTCACAGACCTGTACCCCTGGGGCAAATAATACATTATATGTTAGTTTAAAAAAGTCCTGGGGATGTAATGTACAGCATGGCAACTATATTGAATACTGTACATATTAATAATATAGAATAATAGATATTATGTAATAATATACGTTAAATAATTATGTAACATATAATAGTTAATACAGTGTTAATAACACTATATTGTATAATTGAAAATTACTAAGAGACTAAATCTTAAAAGCTCTCATCACAAGAAAAAAATAATTCGTAAATATGTGTGGTGATGGATGTTAAGTAGACCTACTGTGATCATTTCATATTATAAACACATCAAAGCATCATGTTGAATATCTGAAACTAATGTCAATGATATCTCAATTTTTTTTTTAAAAGATATAACTCAGAAACAGATGGAGGAGATACATACAGTCAGGTATGTGGGAAGAGGCACAGAGCTCCACACCCTCACCAGGCACACCACTCTCCCCTCAAATCTCTACTGTTCATTAGCCTGGAAACTCTCCAAATCCAACACATTGGGATTTTTATGAAGGCTTTGTTCCAACAGTATAACTGATTGACTCACTGGCCCCTGGTGGATGAATTCAATCTCCAGCCCCTTTCCTCTCTCAGGAGGTTGGAGATAGGACTAAAAAGTTCTAACCTTCTAATCACATTGTTGGCTTGAACTGGCAACCAGCCCCCATCCTTAGGTGCTTTCCAAAAGTCACGTCATTAACAATAAAAGACACCTTTATAGCTCTCATTGCTTTAAAAATTGCAAGGTTTTAGGAGCTCTGTGCCAGAAAAGAGACAAAGAATATATTTTTTATATAGTAAATCACAATATCATATCCTATAATCATCTTAATGAAGAACATTTCTACATACATCCATGGGAAAAAATCTCAGAATCTAGTAACAGAAGGGAATTTCCTCAACCTGGTTTATGGCATTTATAATAATGGTACAGTAAAACCACAGTTAATGATGAAAGACTAAATGTTTTTCCTCTACAGTCAGGAATAAGGCAAGAATTTCCACTCTCACCACTTGTATGCATTATTATACCAGGGAGCCCAGCCTATCTAAGAAGGAAAAAAGGCATATAGATTGAAAAGGAAGTAAAATGTCTACTCCCAGATGATATGATGATCTATGCAGAGAATCCCAATTCTGGGGCACCTGAGTGGCTCAGTTCGTTAAGCATCTGACTCTTGATTTGGCTCAGGTCATGAGCTTGGGGTCTTGGGATCAACTACCTCTCCCCCAATCACATCAGGTTCCACGCTCAGGTCAGGAGTCTGCTTGAGAATTTCTTTCCCTCTCCCTCTTCCTGTGGGAAATCTTTTTTTTTAATCTCAACTCCATAAAATAGCTACCAGAATGATCTGAACTACAGAAATGAGTTTATCAAGTACGTTGATTCAAAGTCACAAGATTCAAGGTCAATATACAAAAAAGTCAAATTAATTTTCTATGTATTAGCAACAACTAACTAGAAAATAAATTGAAAATATCCTTTATGATATCAAAAATATGGAAAATGTGGGAGTTAAATTTAACAAAATATATGCAGGTCTTAGGTACTTAAACTATAAAAGAGTACTGAAAACTTAAAGACCCAAATGGGAAAATATACTATGCTCATGGATCAATACTGTTAAGATGTCAATTCTCCCCAAACTTATCTATAGACCCAATGTAATTCTAATGAAAATCACAAGAGGCATATTTATTTTTGGTAGAAATTAACAAGCTGATTTATATCAAATTAAGTTTCTTTGAAAATGCAAAGAACCTAGAGTAGTGAAAGCAATTTGAAAAAGAAAGTTGTAGGACTTGACTATGTACTTTCAAGATGTTACAAAGCTAGAGCAATCAAGATACTGTGGTACTGGCAAAAAAACATGTAAATCAATGGACAGAATAAAGAATCCTAAAACCTACACATACAAGAGGTCAATAGACTTGATAGAGGTGCCAAAGTAATAAGATAGTTCAGTGAGGAAAACAATGTTTTATAAAAAACAGTGCTAGAGGAATTAGCTATCCACTGCAAAAAACTTTGATCCATATTAGCACCTTATATAAAAATTAACTTGAAATGGATAATAGACTTAAGAATTAAAATCATGTAACTTCTAGAGAAAACAGAACATTTTTGTGACTTTGTATTCAACAAAGATTAGGTAGGCAAGAATCAAAAGAAAAATACAAGTAAATTAGATTTCAACAAAATTAATGGCTTCTGCTTCATAAAAGACAGAACTAAGGAAATGAGGTAAGTACAGACCAGGAGAAAGCATTTGCAAAACATGTCTCTGGTAAAGGACTTGTGCCCATTCATATATAATTCTTCCAACTCAACACAAATCTCAATTTTTAAGAATGAGCAAAGGATGTGAAGAGACACTTTAAGGAAGATTTACAAAGGGAAATAAGCATATGAAAAGATGCCCAATGTTATTCATCATTAGAGAAATTCTAATTAAAACCTTAATGAAATACCACCACACGCCCATTCAAATGACTAGTATTTTTTAAGTTAACAATACCAAATGTTAACAAAGATGCAACTAGAACTCTCTTATGTAGCTCACAGGAATGTAAAATCATAGAGCCACTTTAGAAAACAGTTTGGCAATCAATCTCTTATAAAGTAAAACATACACTTATTGAATGACCCAACAATCCTACTCCTAGGTATTTACCCAAGAGAACTAAAGTCCACAGTCATACAAAGTGTACGTTAATGTTCATAGTAGCTTCATATATAAATACCCCAAAAAGGAAACAACCCAAATATCATCTAATGGGAGTAGATAACAAATTGAAGTATATCAATAGAGTGGAATGATATGCAACAAAAAAAAGTAACAAAAGCATCATGCTAAGAAGTTAAGACACAAAGGCTATATGCTATTTAATTCCATTTAGGTGAAACTCTTGAAAAGTCAAACTCACAAAAAAGCAGTGGTTTTTATATCTGTGGCTATAGCTGGGAAAAGAGATCAATTACAAAGCAGCATAATGAAACTTTTTAAAAATGATGGAAATGGTTTCTTGATTTTGATGGTGAATACATGACTGGCTATATCGTCAAAACTCAAACTGTACCCTTCAAATAAATATATTTTATTGTATGTAAATTTTTACTAAAGCTAATTTTTTTAAGTTATACAGGTAAGGCACTTTTATATCCTGAATGTAATTTCCATGTCCTTATTCTGAACTCGACTTAAGTTGCCATCTTTCGTGGATTGAGAAGGAAGATTGTGGAGGAATAGGGGACCCTAATTTCATCTAATTCCTGGAATTCAGCTAGATAGCTATCACATCATTCTGAACACCTGCAAACTCAACTGGAGATCTAAGAAAAGAATTGCTGCAATTCTATGAATAGAAAAGCGACTACTTTTTTGCAAGGTAGGAGGTGTGGAGAAGTGAATCCAAGGAGATATATCAGAAGATAAACCCCGGAGGGAGGGAACCAGCTACCAGAAAGTGATATAGCAGTGGAGCGCAAAACTGGAAATTTAAGCAATCTGCTCCAGTGAGGGACGTCCCTGCCTAAAAGTTGCTCAAGTGGCCAAATGGGCAGAATCCTAGGTGGGACAGTGTGGTCTTAAGATCCCCGGGGTCACAGAAAGATCAGGCATGCCTGAGTGCAGCAGAGTTCCCAAGCATCAGAACAGGGAAGCCAGCTGCTATCTTCGAGCCCAGGAGTGGGCTTACAGCTCGATGTTGCCATAAACCATAAGGGGGGGCATGATAGGGCGATGGCTCTCCAAGCAGGGGCCTAGCAAGAGGCAGAACCACAGCGAGACCCTGTCCCTGCCATGGGAGGAGGAGTCCCGGTGTACATGGCAGGAGCCTGTAAGTTTGGAAACTCAACACGTGCCTGAGATAAAAACACTTGGTCACAGGCTGGGTGAACACAGAGTGCGGACAGAAACCAGGGAGACAGAGTGATTGACTCCTTTTCCCTGAGGGTGCACTGAAGACTAGGGGGCATAAACTTTCAGCTCCAGGGGCTGGAGATTAGGGCACCACCATTTCCATTTTCATTTCCATCCCCAAAGTGGGGCAGAAAGCCTTCAGAAACAAAAGTCACGTAGAGTAATGCGAAGCAGCTTACTGAACCTGGCCCCCTAGCAAGGACAGTGCCCAGGGGTAAAGACGCCTGAGAATCAATGCAACGAGCCCCTCCCCCAGGAGACCAGCAGGAACATCTGGCTGATACAAAGTTTACCGATCACACAGAACTGCAAAACTCTAGCACAAGGACAAAATAGTATGTAGATTTAGGGTCTCTTCTCATGATTCTTTAGTCTTTTGGTTTCAATTTTTTTTTCCTTTTCAACTAGTTTCTTATTTTATGAGCTCTTTAAATTTTAATTTTCATTTTTACATTTACATTTTTATATATATGCTCTATTTTTGGCTTTCTTTCATTGTATTCAATTTTATTTTTAAAAAATATAAGTTTCTCTTTCCTTACAATTTTGGGATCTAGATTCTTCTAACAGACCAAAATACACCCAGGACCAAGTGTATTGCTCTGTTCAATCCACCTGTTGGATTATATTCTCTCTCTTTTTTTTTGGTTTCTGATCTCTTCTGGTTTTTTAGTATATATTTTGATGGGGATGGTTGCTATATTTGTGTTTTGTTCTCTTGTTCACCTATTCTTCTCTAGACAGAATGACAAGATGGAAAAACTCACCCCAGAAAAGAAAACAAGTGGTAATTATTAACTGCCAGGGAATTAATCAATATGGATATAAGCTGCTGGGCCTAGAATTCAGAATAACAATTACAAAGATACTAGCTGAGCTTGAAAAAAGCATAGAAGACACTAGGGAATCCCTTTCTGGAGAAATAAAAGAACTAAAGTCTAATCAAGTTGAAATAAAAAAGGCTATTAGTGAGATGCAATCAAAAATGGAGACTCTACCTGCCAGGATAAATGAGACAGAAGAGAGAACTGGTGATGTAGAAGATAAAATGATGGAGAGTAAAGAAACTGAGAAAAAGAGAGATAAACAACTACTGGATCATGAGGAGACAACTGGAGAGATAAGTGATACCATAAAGCAAAACAATATTAGAATAATTGGGGTACCAGAGGAAGAGGAGAAAGGGGAGGGGGGACAAAAGGTATACTGGAGCAAATTATAGCTGAGAACTTCCCTAATCTGCAAAGGAAACAGGCTTTCAAGTCCAGGAGGCAGAGAGAATCTCCCTCAAAATCAATAAAAATAGGTCAACACTTTGACATATAATAGGGAAGCTTACAAGTCTCAGAGACAAAGAGAAAGTCCTGACAGCAGCTCAGGACAAGAGATCTGTAACCTACAAAGGAAGAAATGTAAGGCTGCAAGCAGATCTAGCCACAGAGACCAGGCAGGCCAGAAAGGGCTGGCATGACACATTCAGAGTGCTAAATGAGAAAAACACGTGGCCAAGAATACTTTATCCAGCAAGGTATCATTCAGCATAGAAGGAGGCAGAAAAATCCTCCAGGACAAAGAGAAACTAAAAGAATTCGTGGTCCCTAAACCAGCCCTGCAAGAAATATTAAAGGGGATCTTTTAAGCGAAGAGAGAGCCCAAAAATAACTTAGATGAGAACAGAGACGATATACAGAAACAGTGACTTAACAGGTAATACAATGGCACTAAATTCATATCTTTCAATAGTTACTCTGAATGTAATGGGCTAAATGCTCCCATCAAAAGACACAGAGTATCAGATTGGATAAAAAAGCAAGATCCATCTATATGCTGTGTGCAAGAGACTCATTTTAGACCCAAAGATACCTCCAGATCTAAAGTGAAGAGGTGGAGAACAATTAATCATGCTAATGGACATTGAAAGAAAGCTGGTAATCCTTATATCAGACAAATTAGATTTTAATCCAAAGACTGTAATAAGAGATGAGGAAGGACACTATATCATAATTAAAGAGTCTATCCAACAAGAAGATCTAACAATTGTAAATATTTATGCCCCTAACATGGGAGCAGCCAATTATATAAGCCAATTAATAACAAAATTAAAGAAACACATTGATAATAATACAAAAATAGTAGAGGATTTCTACACCCCACTCACTGCAACAGACGGATCATCTAAGCAGATGATCAACAAGGAAACGAGGGCTTTGAATGACACACTGGACCAGAGGGACTCCAAAGATACATTCAGAGCATTCTATCCTAAAGCAAGAGAATACACATTCTTCTCGAGTGCACTTGGAACATTTTCCAGAATGGAAAACATACTAGGTCACAAATCAGGTCTCAACCAGTACCAAAAGAGTGAAATTATTCCCTGCATATTTTCAGACCACAATGCTTTAAAACTTGAACTCAATCACAAGAGGAAATTTGGAAGGAAAACAAACACATGAAGGTTAAAGAACATCCTACTAAAGAATGAACAGGTCAACCAGGAAATTAAAGAAGAATTTTAAAAATTCATGGAAACAAATGAAAATACAACTGTTCAAAATCTTTGGGATACAGCAAAAGTGGTCCTAAGAGGGAAGTACTAGCAATACAAGCCTTTCTCAAGAAACAAGAAAGGTCTCAAATGCACAACATAACCTTACACCTAAAGGAGCTAGAAAAAGAACAGCACTTTTTTTCCGCCATCTTGAAGCCTCTGGAGGCCTGCTGGGAACAGGACTCCTAAAATACCAAATAATGTCTGGAAGGCTGTGGTCCAAGGCCATTTTTGCTGGCTATAAGCGGGGTCTCCAGAACCAGAGGGAGCACACAGCTCTTCTTAAAATCGAAGGTGTATATGCTCGAGATGAAACGGAATTCTATCTAGGCAAGAGATGTGCTTACATGTACAAAGCAAAGAACAACACAGTGACTCCTGGTGGCAAACCAAACAAAACCAGAGTAATGTGGGGAAAAGTAACTCGTGCTCATGGAAACAGTGGCATGGTTCGTGCCAAATTCCAAAGCAACCTTCCTGCTAAAGCCATTGGCCACAGAATCCGTGTGATGCTGTACCCTTCAAGGATTTAAATTTAATGAAAGGTAAATAAATAAAGGTGTAGATTTGTTCTCTTGTAAAAAAAAAAAAAAAAAAAAAAAAAAAAGAACAGCAAATAAAGCCTAAATCCAGCAGGCGAAGAGAATTAATAAAGATTAGAGCAGAAAACTATGAGACAGAAACCAAAAGAACAGTAGAACCCATCAAGGAAACTAGGAGCTGGTTCTGTGAAAGAATTAATAAGACTGATAAATCCCTGGCCAGACTTATCAAAAAGAAAAGAGAAAGGACCCAAATTAATGAAATCACGAATGAAAGAGGAGAGATCACAAGAAACACCAAAATAATATTAAAAAAATTATAAGAACATATTATGAGCAACTATATGCCAACAAACAAGGCAATCTGGAAGAAATAGATGCATTCCTGGAAACATATAAACTACCAAAACTGAACCAGGAAGAAATAGAAAACCTGAACAGACCCATAACCAGCAAGGAAATTGAAGCAGTAACCAAAAATCTAGCAATAAACAAGAGTCCTGGGCCAGATGGCTTCCCAGGGCAATTCTACCAAACATTTAAAGAGGAATTAATACATATTCTTCTGAAGTTGTTTCAAAAACTAGAAATGGAAGGAAAACTTCCAAATTCTTTCTATGAGGCAGGCATGACCTTGATCCCCAAACTAAGCAAAGATCCCACCAAAACAGAGAATTACAGACAACTATCACTGATGAACATGGATGCAAAAATTCTCACCAAGATACTAGCCAATAGGATCCAACAGCAAATTAAAAGGATTATTCACCAGGACGAAATGAAATTTATTCCTGGGGCTGCAAGGGTGGTTCAACATTTGCAAATCAATCAATGTGACATACTACATTAATAAAAGAAAGAACAAGAACCATATGATCCTCTCAATAGATTCAGAAAAAGCATTTGACAAAGTACAGCATCCTTTCTTGATTAAAACTCTCCACAGTGTAGGAATAGAGGGAACATACCTCAATATCATAAAAGCCATCTACAAAAAGCCCATAGCAAATATCATTCTCAATGGGACAAAACTGAGAGCTTTTCCCCTAAGGTCAGGAACATGGCAGGGATGTTCACTATCACCACTGTTGTTCAACATAGTACTGGAAGTCCTAGCCTCAGCAATTGGACAAAAAAAAAAAATAAGGTATGCAAATAGGCAAAGAAGAAGTCAAACTCTTACTCTTTGCAGATGACATGATACTCTATATGGGAAACCCAAAAAACTCTACTCCAAAATTGTCAGAACTCATATATGAATTCAGCAAAGTGGCAGGATATAAAATCAGTGCACAGAAATCAGTTGTATTTCTATACACTAACAATGAGACAGAAGAAAGAGAAGTAAAGGAACCTATCCCATTTACAATTGTACCCAAAACCATAAGATACCTAGGAATAAACCTAATCAAAGAGGCAAAGGATCTGTACTCAGAAAACTATAGAATACTCATGAAATAAATTGAGGAAGATACATAGAAATGGGAAAACATTCTACGCTTATGAACTGGAAGAACAAATATTGTTAAAATGTCTATGCTACCTAGAGCAATCTATACATTCAATGCAATCCCTATCAAAGTACCATCAATTTTTTTCACAGAGCTGGAACAAATAATCCTAAAATTGGTATGAAACCAGAAAATATCCCAAATAGCCAAAGAAATGTTGAAAAAGAAAAGCAGAGCTGGTGGCATATTAATTCTGGACCTCAAGCTCTATTACAAAGCTGTAATCATCAAGACAGCATGGTACTGGCACAAAAACAGACACATAGATCGATGGAACAGAATAGAGAGCCCAGAAATGGACCCTCAACTCTGTGGTCAAGTAATATTCAACAAAGTAGGAAAGAATATCCAATGGAAAAAAGACAGTGTCTTCAACAAATAGTGTTGGGAAAACTGGACAGCCACATGCAGAAGAATGAAACTGAATCATCTTCTTACACCACACACAAAAATAGTATCAAAATGGATGAAAGGCCTAGATGTGAGACAGAAATATATCAAAATCCTAGAGAACACAAGCAACAACCTCTGTGACCTCAGCCACAGCAACTTCTGGCTAGATAGGTCTCCAAAGGCAAGGGAAAAAAGGACAAAAATGAACTATTGGAACTTCATCAAGATAAACTACTGCACTGCAAAGGGAACAATCAACAAAAACAAAAGACAACCAAGAGAATGGAGAAGATATTTGCAAATGTTTTATCAAATGAAAGGCTAGTATCCAAAATCTATAAAGAACTTAATGAAACTCAACACCCAAAAAATAAATAATCCAGTTACGAAATGGGCATTTCACCAAAGAAGACACACAAATGGCCAACAGACACGTGAAAAAGTGCTCAACATCACTTGGCATCAGGGAAATACTAATCCAAACCACAATGAGATACCACCTCACACCAGTCAAAATGGCTAAAATTAACAAATCAGGAAACGACGGATGTTGGCAAGAATGCAGAAAAAGGGGAACCCTCTTACACTTCTGGTGGGAATGCAACCTGGTGCAGCCACTCTAGAAAACAGTACGGAGATTCCTCAAAAAGTTGAAAACAGAGCTACCACATGACCCAGCAATTGCAGTACTGGGTATTTACCCTAAAGATACAAATGTAGTGGTGCGAAGGGGCACGTGCACCTAAATGTTTATAGCAGCAATGTCCACAGTAGCCAAACTATGGAAAGAACCTAGATGTCCGTCAACAGATGAATGGATAAAGAAGATGTGGTATATATATATATATGTATATATATATATATATATATATACACAGTGGAATACTATTCAGCCATCAAAAAAAGAAATCTTGCATTTGCAACGAGGCGGATGGAACTAGAGGATATTATGCTAAGCAAAATCAGTCAGAGAAAGACAATTATCATATGATTTCACTCATATGTGGAATTTGAGAAACAAAACAGATAAATATAGGGGAAGGGAAGGAAAAATAAATCGAAATCAGAGAGGGAGACAAACCACAAGAGACTCTTAACCATAGGAAACAAACTAAGGGTTGCTGGAGGGGAGGTGGGTGGGAGGAGAGGACTTAACTGGGTGATGGACATTAAGGACGGCACGGGGTGTAATGAACACTGGCTGTTACATACAACTAAGGAATCACTGATCTCCACCTCAAACTAATAATACGCTATGTTAATTGAATTTAAATAAAATATAATTAGTTTTTTAAATTTTTTTTTTTTTTTTTTAAAGATTTTATTTACTTACTTGACAGAGAAAGAGATCACAAGCAGGCAGAGAGGTAGGCAGAGAGAGGGGGTGGGGGGAAGCAGGCTCCCTGCTGAGCAGAGAACCTGATGCGGGGCTTGATCCCAGGACCCTGAGATCATGACCTGAGCCGAAGGCAGAGGCTTTAACCTACTGAGCCACCCACCTGCCCCTTAAATTTTTTTTTAAAAAAAGGTTGTTATCTTGCTAATTTAACCAGGCTTTTCTTGGTTATATTCTAGTGGCTTTTGTTCAAAAATCCTTCAGTGCATATATACATAGTCAAAAAAAATACCAGCACTGTAGTGTTCAGGCCAGCCATTCAAGTGAAGATATCCATGAGGTAAGTTGCTAATATATTTCTAGGACTTTGGTGAGAAGCTGGAACTAGAGAGAGATTTGAGGGTCATGTGCAGAAAGTACAGGTATACCTCACTTTTCAAAAGTTCACACTATACCACTTTGCTTTTATGAACGATCTGGGTAGGGTTAGTTCTTGTTTTTGCTAACTCAAAAAAATTGAAAGAGGATTTTCATTTTACCAAAAAAGGCCAGAAGTGGAAACAGCATCCAGCATTCGTTCTGCAGTGAGTGCTCACAGGGGCTGCGTGCACTCTAAGCAGCTGGAGGGGCACCGCCAGCCTCCTTCCCCAAGAGCTTCATTCAGCATCAAGCTATGGTGGCTTGAGGCTGTGCTTTATCTCCGTCTATTTATTTTGTGTATCAATTACCAAGGTAAGTCCTAAGGCATCAGAAAAACCATTAGCAAGATGTGTTTCAAGGCATCAGAAATACCCACTAGAGATTATTTTGAGGGTCTGGGAATGTTCAAAATATTTTCCATATAAATTAATGGTAATTGCTTCCTTGCTTTATACCGGTTCAACCCAAGAAAGGTTTCCTAGGAACACTCTACTTTCAAACAGCAGGGGAAACCCGTCAGAGAAACCACAGGAACTGATAAAATTGTACTCTTCTCCCACTGCCACCTCTTACTAGCTAGTAATCCACACAACCAAAGAAAATGCTCAAGTTAGATCTGAAATTACTTGAATTTTAAAAGGTAAGCTCTTCCATCAGATCTAAGTAGTAAACACTCAATTTAAAAGCATTTTTTGTGTATTTATATCTCTAAAATCAGATGTTACATGTCTTACCTGGTTTAATTTTTCAGTGTGATTCAGCCTTGAAGTCTCTACTACATTTGACTTAAAAGTTTTTTCCACGTTCAATATTTGCTTTGGTGGTTCCATGTTTGAAGCAGGTTGTGAAAAGCGAGCCTTTACAACTGGGGAGCCTGTGGAGTACGACCCGTGTGGTTTCATTCTAAAAGGCTGGGTAAACATTTTACCTCCTTTTGTGAATAAAAGAACAGAGAAAAGTTGTCACTAACAATTTCTACTTTATTTTCTGGTGGTTATCTACAGAGGCTACTGTGACCTAACTGCCCTCAACTTTGAAATAACAATTAAGGAGAATGAGCTTATGTTTTTATATTGCCAAATAAAACTTATAGACAACGGAAGAGATGTGTCATCTGTAGAAGAAAACCAAGAGATCATTAAGTGTGTTACTGAAAAGGTTGAGGCTACCTAAAAACGCTACTTAAGGCCACCTGAATATAATTAGAGAGAGGGAGGTTTCAATAGGAGGTCAAAAAGTCTCCAAGTAAGGAGTCTGCTTAAAACTATGCTTCTCAAACCAAACAATCACCTAGTAGTATGGGAGCAAGGAAGGGAGATAAAAAGCTATATAATTAAGGATATTCTAGAGTACACATTTTTTTTCTTCAACATTTGTAGAGAGGGAAATACCACTGGAGAGATATATGTTGAGGTACAACACGAAAATTTATCACAAGACTTCATTATAGCCTAACTCTTTACATAAGATCAAGCACGCGCACGCACGCGCGCACGCACGCACGCACGCACACGCACACACACACACACACACACACACACACACAGAGTTTCCAATATATCCTGATGACAGGAAGAAGAGTCCACAGATGGGTAACAAACAATCCAATCACTGGGAAGGAATATCGCTCCCCTCATTCAATAAGTTGGCAAACTGCTTTATACAAGTGAACCTCTTTTAAGTTTAACAGCATGATGAGTTTGTCTCTCTAAGTTTGAACAACTCAAGAATACTGATATTGTTGATGGTTCAGGGTTAAACTCAAAACACTTACTGGCCCCTGCAGTCTTCCCCGACCAGAGCATGCAAACACCCTATAATCTTCATCAAATTATACTTCCGATCATAGTTTAAGTATTGGTTTCTACACTTCAGACTTTCTCACGGTTTCACCTACGTTAATCTAATCACAGATTTTAGAGAAAAAGAAAAATCACTGAACTAGGCATAGAAATTCTCCAAATAGGCTCAATGTATAGGTTCTGTATTGTCAAGGGTCTAGTGAGGCACCATACAAATGATCACATTGGTCTTCTGAGACTTTGAGACAGTGATTCAGGGATGAAAGGTACAGCATAGGCAATACAGTCAATGGTATTGTAATAATGTCGTAGCCACACTGTGGTGAGCATAGCATATATACAAAGTTGTCAAATCACTATGTTGTACACATGAAATTAATGGATCATTGTGTGTCAACTATACTTCAATAAATATATATACATATTTAAAAAAAGCAAAAACAAGAGGGACAATTATTGGGAAAGAAAAGCACTGAATAGTATTAAGTGCTGAGTATCAAACCCTGGCTGTAACACTTTTCTAGTCATGTATCTTTGGAAAAGTCATTTAACTTTCCTGAGCTTTCTTTTCCTTATCTCTAAAACTGGGTTATTCACCCTTCTAAGGTGTGGCAATGAGAATCAAAGGTAAAATGCTAAATACGGTGGTTATCATTACACTACATAAATTATTGCAGTGCCAACTAGGATATCAAAGATCTGTGCCAGCAAAAATCAGATGGCATGGGACGCCTGGGTGGCTCAGTCTGTTAAGCATCTGCTATCAGCTCAGATCATGATCCCAGGGACCTGGGATCAAGCCCCACATTGGGCTCCCTGCTCAGCGGGGAGCCTGCTTCTCTCTCTGCCTGCCACTCCCCCTGCTTGTGCTCCCTAATAAAATCTTAAAAAAAAAAAAATCAGATGGTAAATGCTACTGACTAGTATTATCTTTTAAACTCTTCATTTTCAGGGTGCCTGGGTGGCTCAGTCATTAAGCATCTGCCTTCGGCTCAAGTCATGATCCCAGGGTCCTGGGATCGTGCCCTGCATCCAACTCCCAGCTCCGCAGGAAGCCTGCTTCTCCCTCTACCACTCCCCCTGCTTGTGTTCCCTCTCTCACTGTCTCTCTCTGTCAAATAAATAGATACAATCTTTTTAAAAAAAAATTAAAAATTAAAAAAATAAACTTTTCATTTTCCGCGTGATATCTTTATATGAACAGACAGGATGCATGTTCATTTTACAGCATTCCAGAGAAAGCAGATCTTGTGTTTTTATAGTAATAGCGACCACTTATTATACGCTTACTAAATGCCTGGCACTTTTCAGAGCTCATCTCATTTAATCCTCAGCACAGCTCCAAGAGGCAATTATTACTCCTATTCTAAAGAAGAGGAAACTAAGGCTTAGACGTTTTAAGTAACTTGCTGGAGATCACTCAGCCAGCAAGTGGGAGCGCCAGGATGCAACTTTCAACAAACTCTGGGAGCTGAGACATCACGCATCTCCATAGCTGCCATGACTGCTCCAAATTCTGCTAACCCACAATACAGTGACGAATGCACACATGCTTACCTGCTGGCCATCCTCTCTGCTTTTCCTCTGATACATTCTTCTTTAGCATCAACAAAGAACCTGCTCTGGTCTGCTCCACAGAAATGACATCCGAAGCAGCATTAAGCACTTCAAACATAGAGAGGAATCCATACTGCATGTACTGGAATGAACGTCCAAATCGTCTGACAAATGCCTTCTCAAAATCAGAAAGAAGAACGGGAGATAATGCCAAGAGGTCTTTCAATTCACTCTTCACAACAGCTGGAAGAATGGGGGGCACCCTTCCTCGGTAAGGTACTCGCCGACGTGAGCTCGGCCCAGAGCAAACACTGGCCCTTCCCTTCTGCACGGAGTTTCGAACCTTATGGCTACTCCTCTGTTTTGCAACCAAACTTGCTATTCCTTTGGTGGATTCATCTGGAATGGCTAAGGAGGTTTGGAAAAAGAAATCATATTTAGGTGAAAACTTAACTCCTTTCTTTATCCTTTGCATCTGTCGTTATGTACACAATTTTTAACTCTCCAAGGAGCTGTGTATCAAGGTTAACATTATAAAAGTAAACCTTTGGTTCCTCCATTTCTTGTACATTACAGACGACTACTTGTTAGCTCCTCTACCAGAGGATGAAGACAGAAAGATAAAGCCCAGTATTTAGCATTACCACTGGCTGGTGAAATATCTGAAACTCTTAAGAGGAATAAATTTCATCATTACATCTGTTATGTTTATGTTTCATGAAATTTAAAACATGAGTTCATAATTTAAAAGTCCCATTGTTATGCTTCCCCCAATTTAAGGTGCAATAATCTGAAATCATTTGCAAAATGTAGTTTTTGTGAATGCATGTTTTTCTGGGGAAAGGTTTCTTCATTTTGTTAAAGTTTTCACTCTTCCCATAACCTCAAAGGTAACCATGAACCCTTTCCCTCTCAAAATGTTAAAATCCCCTCCCTGGGATACAGGATAATTGCTATATGCAGGATAACTGCTATAACAATTCCTTTTAAGTTTTTATTTTAATTCCAGTTAAAGCTACAGTGTTATATTAGTTTCAGGTGTATAATATAGTGATCCAATACTTCCATGTGTCACTCAGTGCTGATCACAACTGCACTCCTTAATCCCCATCACCTATTTATTTGCTAGAATAGTTCCTTACTAAGTAGTAATTATTGCTTAGCTTATAGATCTTAAATCCTAAGCTTACCTTTCAGTATTACCGTACCATCCCCACAGGGGCAGACGGTGACAACATCAGGCATGTCCAACACCAGCTCCATAGTTGACCGATAGCCAAGGATTCGGAGTGGCAAATGGCTGCCAACCATCAAAAGGTATTCCTTTTCCAACTGCTGTGGGGTCAATCCATCTTTAGTGGAAATGAGAAGTGACCTTATTTCTTTCCTCAGGCATTCCTGCACACGCTCTTGTTCAGACATTGCACCCTACCGGATTTAAGACAGTGACATGGCTCATGAGCAAAGCAGACAAACCGAAGTTTGGGGGGGGGGGGGGAGGTTTAAAAGGATCAGTCGTGGAACATAAGCAACCGAGCAGCGAGTTCTAAGGGTGATGAAGCAGAAGCAAAACCGTGAGGGTTCTCTGAAACACTGCATTTCGCAAATCCCTCACACAATTTAAACTCGAAATCTCCACCTGTGATTAACCTGCACACCTCTCTCGAGAAATCACTGGCCCTGGCTAATAATGTGTGTGAAGTCCCCAGTTCCTGGCCCGTTTTTTTGTTTTGTTTTGTTTTGTTTTTTGGGTTTGTTTTTGCTGAAGCATTAACGGAGGTTTGTTTGGGGTCTTAGTCTACACCGCAAACTTGGCATCAGACAGCATCCCTCGTCGACGCTGGGAAAAGGCCCGGGAGGGAGGCAAAAGCAATGCCGCCTTCCCCAGCGCTCAGAGAGGGCTCCAGGTGAAGCCCTCGCACAGGCATACCTGCTGCGGCCCAGACCGACGGGGAGGCCGCCCGCTTCCTCTTACCCAAGTCAACGACCTCCTTTTTGCCGGGGCGAAGGGGTCTTCTCCTCGCCCCCAACGTCTCTCCCCGCACCGGGCGGTGTGAGTAGCTCTCCTTCCCGCGGCCCCGAGGACGGCCCACGCCGCGGGCTGGAAGGCCGGCGGGAGGCAGGCAGGTGGAGCGCCGCCCCTCACCCGTGGCGCCCACAGCGCGGGCGCTGCCGTTGCCGGGCCGGGAGCGTCAAAGGGCTTCTCCCGCCCAGCCGCCGAGGAGGAGCCGCGCCAAGGCGTCCGCGCGCCTGCGCACCAGTGCCCGAGAGCGGGGGCGTGCGACCCGGCGCCGCGTTCCAGCGCCGAGGGCGCGCGGCCGGTGGGACGGTTAGGCAGGGCAGCCCGCTCGGGGGCCGGGGCCAGGGGCCGGGGGCGCGGTACCGCCAGGCCAGGCTCTTGGGCAGCGTTGGCTTCCTCCGGGGATCGCCGGCGCCCACTTTTTCCGACGTGGTTGGGACACGCTGGGTGCGGCTGAGGTTGGAGAACCTCTCCGACCACCTCCCCGGCCTGGCAGGGGCGAGGACAAGGGGCTGTCCCGCCCTAGCGATGCGCAGGCGGGAAAGGAGGGGGCCTCGAGGTTCCGAACTTGGGTGTGCCTCAGAATCACCTGTGGAGCTTACTGAAGTTGGGAGTGCGCGTGGGGGGCGGGGAATGATACCCAGGTCTGATCGGCGGAGATTCTGATTCAGCAAGCTTAACGCTGTTGGAGTAAAATTACAAGGCGGTCCTGAAGCTTGGTGGAGAATCAGGGCAGAGCCAGATGCTACTTGGGCTCCAGAAGAGAGCGGTGGGGCGCGGAGAGCTTCTTGAATGAGTGTGAAGAACCTTCCAGGTGCCACTGGAGACAGACGAGCTGGGAAACTAAAGAAGAGAATGTATTTGAAGAAATAACCTGGGGATTTGTTTACTGGATAGGTAGAATGAGCCAATTTTCTAAAGTCCTTGAAAACCGGAAAACAGTTTAAGAGGTACAGAATAGAGAGGCACAATATAAAGACCTCAAAATGTACAGTCTAATTAACGGAACACGACAAGCCAAAACATAAATTTGAATTAAGAAAACCTGTGCGCACACCTATTTTCCATCTAAAATTCCATGACGTGTAAAATCCAAAAAAGTTCTGGGAACAAAATGTTCCATCAGTGAGCCAGGTATCTTGAGGAATCCCTGAAAGATCATAGAGATTAATGGGTTTATAGCAGAATGGACAAGGCAACAAAAAGGAAAATGATGAGACGGGAAAAATGAATCCAGACATTCCAACATCTGAATGACAAATGTTATAAAAGCAACAGAAAGAATGGTGGTGAGGTTTGGGAGTTAAAAAAGAAAGAAAATATCCCAGATGTAAAGAAAAACACATTTTCAGATTAAAAAGGTCCCACTGAGTCCTCAGAATAACTAATGAAAAAAGATCCCATCCTAGACAAAGCCTAGGAGAAAGGAAACCAAGAGATTTCATATAGAAAGAAGTTACCTACAAAGCAATGAAATTTAGATTGCCACTGGATTTCTCAATGGAGCAGTATCTTCAAAGCTGAAACTGGAATCCTTTACCCAGCCAAATCAGCATTATGTGCAGGAAAAGAACAGTGTCAGACATGTAAGATTCAGAAAGCTTATCATCTCACTAAGTAACTTGGGAACGACTCCTGCAAAATGAACAATGAATTGAAAAAACAGTATCCCAGATTCTCATCCCCAGTTAGCTGAGATAACAGCTAGCTACCACATATTGAGCACTGACTCAATGCTCTTCACAAAGATTATCTAATTTTCTTCCCAGTTACTCTGAGAGAGATATAATTAAGATTCTCACTTTAAAGTGAAAAATTGATATAAAGATATGAACAAAGATGGAACAAAGAGGGATTGGCAATAAAAACATAAAACAACTGAATCTAGAAAGGTATTGGTGCATAATGTGAAAAAAGAGAGCGTTAAAAAGATATTCTGGAGCTAAATCCCAGATCAATAACTGTGAACCAAGGGTCAGGGGCTGTTTGAGTTACTTGGGTAAGGAGAGAGTAGCTGCAATTGGTGTCATCACTTGCTTGGGTTTTCAATAATGCACTTTTGTGGTAGCTAACCTGGGAAGTGAAAGGGAATGAGGTGAGGTGTCCTTCACACCTTTGATGGTGACACTCACCTCTGCAATTCTCCTGGTATGTGGTAATGCTTTTGATGTATTATTTTGGCCCTCTGCTTGGCATTTCCTACCAGAATAGCCCTTGCCCAATGAGTGAATGTGCCAGTGCAGGAATTCAGTTACTGGGATTCCCATTCCAGCTTTTCACTTGGCAAGGAGCGTACATAACCAGAGGATGGACTCACAGTCTCACCAGTCCTATCCAAAGGTGAACTTGGGCCAGAATTCAATTCATTTATCACCTAACCCCTGTAAGCTCAGAATGTTGATGGCAAACAGTGACATTTGGGGTCCCAGAAATTAATATTAGTTTAGAATTAGTAAGTTATAGTCACTGAAAAATATAGGTACTTCCTTTTCTTCAAAGCAGTTATCCTAAAAGGATCACAAGGCCTTTGGAGGAAAGCTGGGACAAAGGTTTGCAGGGCTTGGAGACAGCATTTCAGCACCATTCTTAAGAATATTTGGGCTACATTCATCTGGGCCTGGGATCCGATTTAGTTCTGGGAATACGGTAACAAGCCACGTCTCTCAACTCATGAGATGCCTCTGTTCCCCAGACCTGGAGTGGTGCTTTGTTGGTTCGTTTGCTTTTGTTGTTACACAAATCAAAAAGACTTAGTGGGTTATTGTTGAGTTCATTCCTTGGGATCCTGCCATTAATTAAGGACAACCAGAGAGTTCTGTGACTTAGACCAACGTGTTTTCCATCCTGCTGCCTATGATGATGATCAGAGTTAATTCTGCTAATTAGCTGGCTCCAGCAGGCCTCCTCCCAGCCCTGCCTGCATCTGGGAGTGTGTTTCAATTGCAGCTGCTCCTACAGCATTGGTGCCTTAGAAAACAACCAGTAAAGAGTTTCTGTGTTTTGTTAAACTTCTGCAGCTTTAATATGTGCCTCCTGACAGGAATGGAAGGATCTGCAGATAAACAGGGAGGGCATGGGTGAGTTAAAGCTCATTATAGAAGCACTATAGCATTCCTGCCTCCCAAAGTTCTTTTGTTTTTTAACATTACGCCCGACTTGGGACCATTTGATGTCACTGTTCAATTCTAGTTCTCACAGCAATTAGTCCAACCTTTGCCATCCCTCCTACACTTTTTACCCACTCCTGCCTCACCACTAGAAAAGACTTTGCTTTGACTCCCAGAGAAAATGGAGGCTCTGGTCTACAAACCTCAACTTCCAACCCAGGCGTCTACACCAGCCCTGCTCTCATCTTTCCTTCTGGTCTCAGCAGGTGAGGGCCCATCCATCCCACTCTTGAGTCTATCCTCCCAACTCCTCTAGGACCATGACCTTTGGCTATGATTACCCAGTCCTATGTATTCAACATCTCCTTACAGACCCCTTTCCTATAACAAAATTATGCTCTAATCCTTTTTTTCTTACACAACACAGACACATGGAATGGGAGACAGAAACACACACTCTTTTGACCTATACACCTCTGTAACCATTCCTGCGTGGCCAAATCCTTGAATAAACAGTCCACACTCATTTTTTCCCACTTTTTCATCCACCATTCACTAAGCAAGGAGCCTTCTACTCTACACAGCTTTCTTAAGTTACTTTTACCAAAATCATCAATGACAAATCTTATAATTGACAAATCTTAAGGACTTTTCAGTC
This sequence comes from Potos flavus, assembly GCA_028534135.1. Taxonomy (NCBI): domain Eukaryota; kingdom Metazoa; phylum Chordata; class Mammalia; order Carnivora; family Procyonidae; genus Potos; species Potos flavus. Next base: position 17,442,221 of record CM052893.1, on the reverse strand, counting down.
TTTTCATTTTAGATGATCTCTGACATTTATTCTTGGTGTCCTCTCCTTTTGTGAAAATCTCTCCTTGGTGGGTTTCTATGCTGCTGCACCAGGCTTTGATCCCAGCTTTCTGCTTTATTTCCTATTTCTGATACTAAATACCTACATACTCCACGGTCTGTCCTTGGCCTTTTTCCTTTTTACTGTTCCCCCTCTTTCTGAGTAAACCTTTTCACTCTCACGGTTTCAGCATGTTATCATGCTATCATAGTTTCAACTCCTACTATGTTCCAGGCACTGTTCTAGAAGATGGGACTAAAACAGCAAAACAAAGTGCCTGTTCTCCTGAATCTTACCAAAGACAAGCGAAAGCAGACAAATATACAACCTCAAGTAATGATAATTGCTCTTGAGAAAAATAAACCAGGCTAAGGGAGTGAAAAGGGGCTGCTTTAAAGGGAGTATTCAAGGGGCGCCTGGGTGGCTCAGTGGGTTAAAGCCTCTGCCTTCGGCTCCGGTTATGATCTCAGGGTCCTGGGATTGAGACCCCATCAGGCTCTCTGCTCAGCAGGGAGCCTGCTTTCCCCCTCTCTCTGCCTGCCTCTCTGCCTACTTGTGATCTGTCAAATAAATAAATCTTTAAAAAAAAATAAAGGGAGTATTTAAGAAACACTTTTGCTTAACCTCTAGTACAATGGTTCTCAAGGTGTGATTCCAGAGCAGCAGCGTAACCTGAAAACTTGTGAGCTATGCCAATTCTCAGGCCCCAGCCCAGACCTGCTGAATCAGAAGGGGTCGCGGGGCAGGCGTGGAAAGCTCAGCAAAGTGTTAGTAAGCCCTCCAGGTTGATTCTGATGCATGCTGAAGTGACAACTGCCACTCTAGAGCATTTTCCCACCGCACGTACCATGGATACATTACAGGTGTGAAGCCTAATACTGATTTTCCCAGCCCCCCGGGGCAGCTTCAGGGCTAAGGGGAGAGCAGATGCTGGGAGCCCGCCACCCCAAAATAGCCTCCACCAGGACTTTTCAGAGGCAACCAAGTGGGGTCAGCTGCAATGCCCACAGGCACCCAGGTATTAATGTAAGGGCCATTCAACACTCACTGCTAGGCTCGAGAAGCTTGGCGCGGAACGGATCTACTGCTTCCGGGCCGCCCCTGCGGCTGCGCAAGAAGGTCCTCGACAGGGACGCAAAAGAGCCTGCGCAGCGCAAAAGCAGGCCGGGCGGGGGGCGTGGCTCCTGCTGGGCCCTCCCCGGGCACTTCCGGCAGCTTCCACTCTAGCTATGCTTACTGCTCCTCAGAGTTTCAAAGTTGTTGTGATGTATTCCTTACAAGTAAGTCTGACCGGATTTGAAATCCATTTGCATCATCTCGAGAAATGTCAAAATTACATTTGTTGATTAAAAAAATAGTTGATTCTTTAACTCGCATAAGTTTTCAAGTGGTTGCAAAAATAGCTTTAAAAACTTTTTAAGCATTTCACGATGTATTATGAATTATTGCATTGTACACCTTAAATATATATAATATTTGTCAATTATACCTCAAGGCTGGAAAATAAATAAAAACTTAAAATTGTGTGAACACGGGATGCTGGGATGTCTCTGTTGGTCAAGCTGTGGACTCTTGGTTTTGGCTCAGGTCTTGAGCTCATGGATCATGGGATGGAGCCTACCACCTCCGACTCGGAGCTCAGCAAGGAGTCTGCCAAAAGATTCTCTCCCTCTGCCCTTCCCCCACTCCTGCGGGGCACAGGCTCGCTCGCTCTCTCTCCACACCCCCAAATAAATCTTTTTTTTAAATTGCATGAACACATTTCTCACCAATGGTAACAAAAGTTTTAAAAGCTAATTAAAAAGTTTTGATTAGAAATTTTATGTGACCATTTCTTTTTTTTTTTTTAAAGATTTTATTTATTTGACAGAGAGAGAGATCACAAGTAGGCAGAGAGGCAGGCAGAGAGAGAGGAGGAAGCCGGCTCCCTGCTGAGCAGAGAGCCCGATGCGGGGCTCGATCCCAAGACCCTGAGATAATGACCCGAGCCGAAGGCAGAGGCTTTAACCCACTGAGCCACTCAGGTGCCCTTATGTGACCATTTCAAACAATTTATATTTGTGGAAGCAAGCTCATGATTCTTTTTCTCATTTAAAGTGTACTTGGGGAGGGGGTGGCTCCTGGATGGCACAGTCAGGGGGGCATCTGCCTTCAGCTCAAGTCATGGTCCCAGAGTCCTGGGATTGAGCCCCACATCAGGCTCCCTGCTAAGTGGGGTGTCTGCTTCTTCCACACCTCACCCTGCTCTTGGGCTCTCTCTCTCAAATAAATAAAATCTTTAAATAAATAAATAAAGTGTACTTTAGGGCACCTGGGTGGTTCAGTTGATTAGGCAATGAACTCTTGGTTTTGAATCAGGTCATGATCTCATGGTTCTGAGATCGAACCCTGCGTCCAGCTCTGTTCTCTGAAGGGAGTCTGTTTGAGACTCTTTCCCTCTCCCTCTGCCCCTCCCCCCCTCCACTCTCTAAAAATCAATACATCTTTTTAAAAACTAAAGTGTACTTGGGACACCTGGGTGGCTTAGTCGGTTGGCCATCTGACTCCTGACTTTGGCTCAGGTTATGATCTCAGAGTCCTGAAATGGATCCCCTTGTATCCCCTCAGCTGGACGTCAGCCTCACTCACCCAATCACTTTGACCAGACAGTATTGGGAGTCATCACATTTTCATCAAAACATAACTCCAATCCCCCCTCTCACCTGGATTAATGGAAGGGTCTCCTCACCAGTCTCTCTATCTCCATCCTCTGCCCATTTCTTTTTTTTTTTTTTCTTTTAAAGATTTTATTTATTATTTGACAGAGAGAGACAGTGAGAGAGGGAACACAAGCAGGGGGAGTGGGAGAGGGAGAAGCGGGCCTCCGCTGAGCAGGGAGCCCGGTTCAGGGCTTGATACCAGGACCCCGGGATCACAACCCGAGCCGAAGGCAGACGCTTAACAAGTGAGCCACCCAGGCACCCCTCCTCTGCCCATTTCAATTCACCTTCAATCTTGTCTACAAACTCATTTTTCTAAATTGCCAATCTGACCATATTATACTTTGCTTATAAAGTTTTGATAGCTTCTTTTGCCTATAAGATAAAATCCAAATTGTCTCATATGGTGTTAAAGGCTTTTCATTTCTTGGGTCACCTACGTCTCTGGTCTCCTCCTTTGCCAATTGTCAACAACCCAACACATATGAAGTCCTACTTTCTGTACTGCCTTCTCAGGTGGAAGGCTTAATTCTGGAAACCCACCTGAGGATCACCTGCCCATTTCCAGAAATGGCTCAAACTAAGTCTCCTCTGACTCTACCCAAATAGAGTTACCCCTTCCTCTATGTCCTCATGGTACCTTATAGATCAGAGATAGTCTACCAGAAGTAATTTTGTCCCTATTGGATACTTGGCAATGTCTGGAGACATTTTTGGTCATCGAAACAGTGTTTCACTTTATCACACCAGATTACACATCTGTATCTCCCTGTTAGACTATAAATTCCTCAAGGGCAGGCACCTTATCTTACCTTTACATCCTCAGAGGTGAGCAGGGCTAAACACATAGTAGGTGCTCACTACGTATCTGTGAAGTGAATTAATGAGAGAAAAGCCAAGTCAGTCTTATCTCACCACTGTGCCTAACAAGCTGACGATGGCATCTCCAGGCAAAGAAGGTGGGAACATAGATGTGCAAGATCAGTATAGTAAAGGGAAGCGGGTCTGGCAGAGATACCTACAGTTATGACCAACTACTCGGCCCATAAAGGTCAAAATGGCCACCTTTCTCATGCCTTCTATCTCCTCACCACCTCTCTCATTAACCCACATGGTCACCAAATTCTGTTGATTCTCTACCTGAGAAATAGCTCCCGTACCCTGGCCATTGCCACAGCCAAAGCCCGCGGCCAGCTCCCATCAGCACCACTCTTCTGTGCCTTCTTCCTTGGCCTCTCTGCCATCTACGAGTTGAGAAAGTCAAATTAAGTCCCTGTAGTTTCTTCCAGCTCTAAAATTATAAGACTTGCAATTTTATCTAGTAACAATGAATTCCAGATTTTCCATTAAATAATTCACATGTCAATATTCCTTCCATTTATCCATATGGATATAAAATTTCAAAACACTGAATAGAAATAATTATAATTATAATTTAGAAAGCCCTGAAACCATCCATGACCTTTTGTTTCGGAAACTCAAAAGTCAACAACTGTAATTGGTCCTCCCTACCTAGTAACCCCCTCACAGATGCCAGTCTCAAAACAAATCCAAACGAGGAGTAAAGTATTAAGAGTACAAAAATGTGTACAAAGGGCTGAGCAATACTTTCAATTAAAAAGGAATCTAAAAAGAAAACAGCAACATCATTGCAAGTACAGCCAGCTAGGGACTCATTCCGCTGCCTCAGCATTCCCCAACTCCTCCACCTTTCAGAGATGCAGGGTTGACCTCTTTTCCATGGAATGCCATGCTCTTTCTCGGATATCATCATTGCCCTCCATAACCCCGAGAGCCTTGTGTTATAAGCAGGTGCTTGTATTACTGTTATGTGTGGATATAGAAAATGAAGTACAGATTATAGAACTTATCCATGGTCCCACAGCAAAGGAGATTGAGAAAAAGCATCCAACATGAACTCCAATGCCATCAGTTTTTCTCCTGCAAGAAATCCCTCTCTCTTAGTGACAGACACGGTGTAGTTTTGAGATTATCATCTGGCCAATTCTTGGAGTAAAAATTGAGGTGCAAGTTTATTTTAGGAATGTATAGCTAGAATCCCAGATCAGATTAATCCACAAGAGAATCCAAGACTGAGAAAAAAATAATAAATGCTACGACCAGTTTCATGCCTTTCTGAACAGGGAAATCTTTAAAGGATGATAAACTGTGTTTAATTGCAACTGCTAATTCGAGTGAATATTAAGTAATTGTGATACTTTTCCCTCTATGGGCCAAACGCAGCTTCTGAATTTTTCTCAATGTTGTGCTCTAGGCAAGAACTATTAATTGAGACAGGCACTCAAAGAAACATTTGCCTTCCTTATATCACGCATACAATAATCAGGTTGAGAGAGTAAAAACAAATCTATTTAAATTACCTTATTATCAATCTTGTAATTATAATAAATGTATTCCATGTTTCAAGCTCCTCAGAAGCAAGTGGGGCAGCTCCCCCAGTTCGCTGCTGGATGGAGAGTGGCCAATGAAACTTGACCAAGTCAAAGTCAGGCCTTCATCAAGGAGGCAGGGGCACAGGGAAGAGCCAAGAGCAAAAGCATCCCTTTCCTAAAAACAAAAGTTAAACCGGATCCCTTCCCCTCTATGGTTCTTCAAGAAGCATTACATCAGCAACAGGCTTAAACATTAGTAAACACCATCATAAACTAATAAAACTAGCGCGACAATCTCGAACCAGGGCTGAGGGTAAGGGAATGAGGAAAAAGAAGTAGAGAGACAAAGTGTGGGAGCAGGAGGGACACAGTGGATGATGTCCAAACAGTGTCGAATTTTATTTCAGAGTGCACTTGATTATATAGTATAAGTGAAACAATTGCAAAGAAGTGTTTATATTTAGAAGTCACGTAATGCTCTTTT
>CM052893.1:17419787-17436506 GCA_028534135.1 Potos flavus | reverse complement strand
TCATTGCACAAGCCCTTTCTCTAGCGCCCGCACTCCGTCCGCTCTTTTTCTGAGCGGGCGGGGGGGCGGGGGTCACGAGTCCGGGCTTGGTTTGGTCCTGCCAGCAGCTAGCTCGCGGCTGCCCACAATAAATGCAAATAAGAGAGTGTGTGTGTATGTGAAAGAGAGGAAAGGGGCCTAAAAGAATTTTCCTATCAGCGCCCCGCCAACCTTTTGAAATGTAAATGTTCCCAGGAGTAGTCCGCCAACACCAACACTGCCTGTATAGCACCGGCAGAAAGAGTAGGGCCAGGATTTAAAATAAATGAGGGGGAGGGGGAGAGGCGCCCTCGGGAAGCCTCCAGGAGAGCAAGGGGGCGCTTGGGCAGAAGTTTCTAACGTTTCCTTAAGGACACCCTAATTCGTCGACCTATTCTCTTCCCTCCAGCTGTCTGGCGCTGCACGAGGACCACACCCCCTAGTTCCTACGACGTTCACAAGTCCCGCGCGGAGGCCCCCGCACCTTCGGCGACTTGCGGGCCTCCGGGGCGGCGCAGGCAACTGAACCTGCTTCACAGCTCGGATCGCCGTCTGTAGAAACCCGTGTTCAAACACCACGAAGCGGCACATGGCCTTCACACAAACGCGGCAGGGGAGACCACCCGAGTCGGGGGGAACTGGTAGGGCCCGCGGTCCCGCCTCCGGGCGAGCAGAGCCCCCGCCGCGCGCCCCGCCCCGCCCACGGTCATTACCTTCCCGGGTCGTGCCCGCAGGTCACTCCGACCGGACAGCGCTCCCGGGCCGGCCCCCGACGATGGAGAGGAGGGCTCGGAGCTCCTCCACAGAGTCCCACGGGAGAGGCGGCAGGTCCCCCCACAAGGAGAACAAGCGGGCGAGGGCCGAGAGGGGCGGCGGAGGCCGTGCGCGCCGGGACGCAGGGCGCGCGCGGGCGGGGAGCCGGGGGGAGTCCCCCGCGCCCGCGGCCACCGTGGTGGACGTGGATGAGGTCCGGGGCTCCGGCGAGGAGGGCACCGAGGTGGTGGCGCTGCTGGAGAGCGAGCGGCCCGAGGAAGGTATGGCAGGTCGGGATTGTGGGAGGCGGGGTGGCCTTTCCACGTGGTACCCAAGGGATGGCAGATCGAGGGGAACGAGTCAAGGCGCTGAGAGCCACTGAGGCCAGAGCAGCCTGCTGGACCTGCTCAGATTCCCAGAAAATGAAAGGTCTGAATTAGGACCCGCCATCCTCCTGCCCGGTGGGGCGACCCCAATACATCAGAAGAAATACAGATGACATCAATTAAATACCGTTGGTCTCAGAGGCTAGCCATGGATGGGAAGTGGGAGGGAGAGCGGTCCAGGCTGGGGACCAAAGAACACTTTTGGCAAAGGAAACTTGCAGCGGTTTTTGTGGCCAAGGAAGAGCATATGGGCACCTAATTTAAGTGCAGACATTCATGAACTGGTGGTTCTGGGCAACTATGCAGCTTATTCTTCTCTCCTCATCCCCACCCCTCAGCCTTACCTAAAAGTATTTCAAACTTTCTTCAGGGTGATCATTTTACCAGCAGAGCCAAGTGGAGAAGAGCTAGACCTGAATTTAAATCTCAGCTAGCTAGCCATGGGATCAGAGGTGGGGCCCTCCCCAATATGCCAGGGGAATAACAACCTACCTGGGAGGGCAGGTGTGAGGATAAAAGGAGATGTGCCATCCAAAGCACTTTGCACAAAACTTGGAGCAAAGAACAGACCCAATTTGAACAGAATCCTTGCAAGCTAAAATAGAGGAAAGTTAGACCAAAGGAGGGAATCACAGGGAAAGATGTCTTTTTGACTTCTGCGTGTGAAGCAACACTTAGGAACAAATTTATCTGTTTCCAAACCTTTTTAGAGTGAATAGAAGAAAAAAAAAATGCCTTACACCTTAAGTGTAGAATGGCAGAGGTCTAAAGGAAAGTCGGTAAGGAATCGTGTGTTATTTTGCTTTCTGCGGGCTATGAAATTTTAACATCATTTCCTGGTTACCTGCAATGCAGTATATGTGGGAACATTGAAAGTTATGATTTGACAAAGATTCCTACAGTTGGGGTGCAGTTTATATGGACCATGTTAATGCTGTTTTGCCCAACTGATGCCCTTTCATCAGTCATAAACTTCCAGTCATTAAAGGTTTGTTAGGTTCGATGCTACAGTATTGCTGAGGTGAGAGGTCTTGGAGGTATCGTGCTTCAGACCACATCGGTTGGGGTAAGCAAGGAAGGCAGCCTCCCTTTAGTATCTGCCAGGCACTCATTCAGTGTTTTACTGAGTATTATTGTTCCCACATCGCTGATGGGGAAACATGCAGGGAAATTAAGTACCTCGCCAGAGACCTACAGCTGGAAGCAGGGGGAGCCAGAATGCCAGAGTCCGCCCCTCCTTGCATGGTGCTGCCCCTGCTTCCTCGTCATGGTCCCAGCACTGCCACCAGATGTGTGGCCTCAGGCAAGAGTGTCATTTGTGTACCTCCCTCAGTCTCTCCAGCTATAAAGTGACTAGACCCCGAGACCCCAAGCAATAGACAAGAAGTCCCATTGAGAATGAGGTGGCCTTGCTGAGCCTTTATCTGAGAAGTTTCTGTGGCTTCCAGGGGTCCGGGGAGCGAGAGAAGCAACAACCCCTCCTCCTGCTCACCTAGCACCATGCTCCCTCCACCAGGCTCCTTAAGACTTGGGAGAGATGAAAAGAGCTTCACCTTACCAAAATGTTGGAGATTCTTAGCTTATGTCCTATCTAAGACTCTTCCTGCCTTAACATTTAATATCTCACTGTTCACTTACACCAAACAAGCTGAATATTCAAGGAACTCATTCCAAGAGAACAATACTTTGTGAGTAAAGCTAGAAGTTAGATTTGGGGTTTTAAATATCAGTTTTTTGTTCACATCTCTAACTCCTATGTGAAGGCATTTTGAGGACTTCGTTCCCTTATAAAATGCTATTTTGTCTGTAGGTGTATTTATTTCTTTTTACTTGCCATGGTTACCACTGGCAATTGAAATATGTTTATAAACTAATTAAACATGGCAATACCACCCTTATTGTCCTTAAGGAAGAATATTGTAAAAACCAACATGATGTTGATAAAGTAGCATTTCCCAAAATAGAATGAGTGAGAAATAACTTTTATGGGACATGAATTTCCTTGGAGAAAACACTGCCTGGTCAAATGTTTGGGAAATCCTAGGTTAAACAAAGCTAAGAAAGCTTTTTTACTGCAGGGATTCTCCTCATCTAAATATGCACATGAACAGGGGAGCTCTAGAAGTAGGACACGGAACACAGGATTTCCTAAACTTGTTTGTCCCAGGAACTCTTGCTTTGCTGAGCACCCTGAGCGATTAGTGTTCCGTGGGACACACTTTGGGAACTACCATACTGCAGCATTTAGTGCTGATGTTAGTTTAGGCTGATGCTTGTGTAGCAAGTGATCACTTTGGTGATGACCTTTCCAATTATTTTCCAGGCACAGAAATCAAATATTCAAGCCCACCAACTAGTTTTCCTCTTTTTTCCCATCCCTTAAAAATAGGCTTCTCACCTTCCTAATCTTTAGTCAACTTCTGGTCATCTATGATGTTTTTAAACTCACAAACAGCATCCCTTTGGCCAGTTTCCCAGTACCTGGAGATTAAAATTCTTGAGGTTTCCATAACTATTACATTTAAATAATTTTCTCTAGCCACTCCTCCTTCATCCTTACAAGTCAACAAATATTTATTGAGGACCTATATTGGGTCAGGAACTATTCTAGGCTCTGGGGATACAACATAAATAACCCAGGAGGCTTGTGTTCTTGAGATTAACTTTCCCTGAAACATTTTCATTTATTACTCAAGCAATCTGGATGTTCTGCTGTCCAGTTCCTCATTACTTTTATTTACAGACGCTACAAGGCTAATATTACCCCATAGGGATGACTTTTCAAAGACTGTCTGGAGATCCACACCCTCATCCAAAGAAGGGACTCGAATGGAGGAATTTGAGACATTTGGGGGAGGTAGTAGACGGGGAAGTCATTTCAGGGAAGATGAGCCTCTGCACGCACGTGGTTTGAGTGCCTTCAGAAACCACACCTGATACCTGATAAGCACACTTCAGTGATTTTTATGTACATACAAAATTTCCTATTTATAGCAATGCCATAAAAACTATCTCGTGAGAGAGTTATGAGATAGTTATTATGAGCTAGTTAGCATCCCACTGTATACATGAGGAAAAGGGTTTTTGGTTTTTGTTTAAGATTTTATTTATTTATTCGAGAGACAGACTGAGTGAGAGAGAGAGAGAGAGAGCACAAGAGCAGGGGCAGAAGGAGAGGGAGAAGCAGACTCCCCCCTGAGCAGGGAGCCCGATGTAGGGGTTGATCCCAGGCCCAGGGATCATGACCTGAGCCTGAAGGCAGATGCTTAACTGACTGAGCCACCCAGGCGCCCCGAGGAAACAGGTTTGAAGAGGTCATGTGCCTTGCTTAAGGTCCTTGGACAGAAAATGGTGGAGCCAGAACGCGAACCCAGACCTTCTGCCCAGATTCTGTGCTTCTTCCAGGTACCCCACTACCGCCTTTCCAGAAGCCTGCTCCACCTTCCACAGCCCCACAGAGCCCTTCCCAGACAATGTCCCATCATGTGAACTGACAACTGATATCCAGCTCCCTCTAAATTACCGGCAAAATCTACACACTGCTCTGACCCTCTTACCAAGAACTGGACGAACAAGTACTGGTCAGTGAATATGGTAACGTTCCAGTATAATTATTCTTTTCCTTTTTTTTTGTAGGTACCAAGTCTTCAGGTTTAGGAGCCTGTGAATGGCTCCTTGTCCTCACATCCCTGCTCTTCATCATTGTGACCTTCCCTTTTTCGATCTGGTTCTGCATAAAGGTAAGATTCCGTGAGGGCCCAGTAAGGAATTTCCTGGTGCCTCTCACTGACCCCAGGTGCACTCCTCGGTGACTTGGTACGTGCCATCTGCTCCGTGTGGAATGGCTTCACCCCCCACTCCTCTGCCAGGAGGGCTCTCATTCCTTTCAGACCTTGCTCACATGTAACTGTGAAGCCCTCCTTGACTCCCCCAGACTGTCACTTCCTTCCTTGTGTTCTTGTCTCTCCACTTTCATATCCGTGCTAGCACTTACCGCGTGTATACTCTTGGTCACACCCAGTCTCCCGTTAGACCGAGAGCCCTCAGGTCAGGGCCCGCCTCTAGGTCATCGGGACCCTGCAACACAGGGATCAGCCCAGAATCGACGACGGTGTCCACTTCTGGCACTTCCAGGAAACTTCTCAGGCAGCTTCTATACCATGAATGAGGGTTTGGCCCACGGGCGGTTACACATGCTTGTCTCTGAAGTAATTGAAGACCATGTCTGTTCGGAAAGCACGTGCCAAGACAGAATTCGAAATGCAAGGGATTTATCGGGAGGCATTGTCTGTGAAAGATTAAGGGAGAGAGAATAAGGGCAGGCAGAGAGAGCCTTCAGACGACGATGCAGGTCTGACACCTGCGCTGTGAGAGGTGAAGGAAGCATGGGACAGAAAGAGCCTCAGACTGGGCTGTAGTGTTGGCCAGCCTGAGGGGCAACTCCAGAGCAAAGTCGGCTTCAAAGAGGAGTTTCGCGATGGGCAGAAATGGCCAGGCCCGAGTCCCCCTGCCACTGTTGTCATTGGCTGGAGCTGCCGGGGAAGAACAAGTCCTTGGCTGGAAGGCTGCAGGTGCTGCTGGGGCCATTGCTGACGGCACTCCTCACGCAGGCCCCTCCCCTCTCCCCCCTCCTCTTCTTCTGACTTCCCCCCCCCCCGCCCCCGGTCCTTCTTCATGGAAGGGTGTTGGATTTTGTCCAGTGCCTTTTCTGCATCCGTTGAGATAATCACATGGTATTTGCCCTTTATTCTATTGAGATAGTGTATCACATTCATTGAGTTTTGGATATTAAACCAACTGTGTGTTCCTAGTTATAAATCCCACTTGGTTATGGTGTCTAATCCTCTTTATATGTTCCCGGATGCAGGCTGCTGGTAGTTTGTGGAGGGTTTTACATCTATATTCACAAGACATATTGGTCTGTACTGTTCTTGTGATGCCGATCTCTTGTTTTGGCATCAGAGAAATACTGGCCTCAGAGAAGCAGTTAGACAGATTTCTCTCCTCTTCTCTTTCTGAATTTGCGAAGAACTGGTATTACTTCCTTGTTAAATGTTTGGCACAATTCACCAGTGAAACCATCTGGTCTTGAACTTTTCTCTGTGGGAAATTTCAAAACTGCTAATTCAGTCTTTTACTTCTAAGTCTTTTCAGTTTGTTTTTTTTCTCAAGTCAGTTTAGTACTTACATCTACACTAGGATTTGTCCATTTCACCTAAGTTATATCTAATTTGAGGCATATAATTGTTCATAGTATTTTCTTTTATAAACTTTTTTTTTTTAATTTCTGTAAGGATGGTAGTGATGTTCCTGTCATTCCTTTTTTCATTCCTGATTTTGGAAATTTGAGTCTTCTTTTTCCCCTCCCTGGTCCATTTAGCTAAATATTTGTCAATTTTGTTGATCTTTTCAAAGAACCAACTTTTGGTTGGTTTTCTCTATTGTTTTTCTATTTTCTATTTCATTATTTACACTCTAATCCTCATTATTTTCTTCTTTCTGCTTGCTTTAGGGTTAGTTTGCTCTTCTATTTCCAGTGTCTTACAGTAGACAATTGAGGTTTTATTTTGAGATATTTCTTCTCTTTTATCATAGGCATCTGCAGCTATAAATTTTCCTCTAAGAACTGCTTTAGTTGCATCCCATATGTTTTGGTGTCTAAGTTTTTGTTTTCATTCAGCTCGAAATATTTTCTGATTTCTCTTTTGATTTCTTCTTTGATCCATTTTATTTTAGAGTGTGTCGTTCAGTTTCTATATATTTGTGAATTCCCCAAATTTCCTTGTTAATGATTTCCAATTTCATTCCATTGTAATCAGATAATATACTTTGTGTAATTTCAATAGTTTTAAATTTATTGAGGTTTGTTTTATGGCTAGCATTTGATCATACAGATGTTTCATGTGTTCTTTTTATTTTTTTGAAGATTTTTACTTATTTATTTGAGAGAGTGAGAGAGAGGGCACCAGAAGGGGGAGAGTCAGAGGAAGAAGCAGACTCCCCACTGAGCGGGGAGCCCAGTGCATGGCTCAATCCTGGTACTCCGGTATCATGACCTAAGTCGAAGGTAGACGCTTAATCAACCGAGCACACAGGCACCCCAATGTTTCATGTGTTCTTGAGAAGAAAGTGTATTTTGCTGTTGTTGGGTGTTGTGTTTAGATATGCGTTAGGTCTAGTTTGTGTATAGTGTTGTTCAAGTCTTATTTCCTTGTTTATCTTCTGTTTAGTTGTTCTCTCCATGATTGAAAGTGGAATACTAAATTTTCCAACTATTTTGCTTTAATTGTCTATTTCTCGCTTTAGTTCTTTTGATTTTTGCTTCTTGTATTTTAGATCTCTATTTTTAGGTACATATATATTCATCATTGTTATACTTTCCTAACACATTGACCCTTTATTGTTATACAGTGTCCCTCTTTATCACTAGCACATTTTTGTGTGTTTGTTTTAAATTCCATTTGTCTTGGGTGCCTGGGGTGACTCAGTGGGTTAAGCATTTGACTCTTGATTTTGGCTCAGGTCATGATCTCAGGGTCCTGGGATAGAGCCCAAATTGGGCTCTGTGCTCAGCAGGGAGTCTGCTTGAGGATTCTCTCTCCCTCTCCCTCTGTCCCTCCCCGTGCATGCACATGTGCACATGCTCTCCCTCTCTAAAATATTTAGGGGGGAAAAAAAGATGGTAAACCCTAAAAGTCAATTAGGTAGAGGATACTAAAGCAGAATGATGTGTAACGTTTGAGCAAGGTCTTGAAGGAGTAAGGCTTCTCTGCATCTCTAGGAAGAATTTGTTTCTTCCAGTAAAAGCAGAAAAGAAACAAGTGATGCCAGGGAACCAGGAAATCGGGGATGCCTGGGGTCTGCTCTAGGAACCAAATCTAGGCATTCCTTCTCATTCATTGTTTCAACAAGCAAGGCAGGATTCAGGCACAGGAGTTGTAAACCTCGGAAGGATCAACAAGACATAACTTGAGCCCAAGAGACTTCGGGGGGGGGGGGGGGCGTGGAGCTGTTCCCTGAGGAAGCACACTTGAAAATGTGCTACTTTTGGTCTCTTTACTACATTTTCATATTTGACTAATTATTATTCAGTGGAGCTTTCTAAAGTGGAGGGAGGATGAAGAAGGAGAGCATGTCTACGGTGGGGCATATATACAAATCAACAGATCAAATAAGCTAATGATAAGCAAGCAGTGGAACCCAGATTTTGATAGTGGGCCAGAAAAATGAAGTTTATTTTTAAAGTAGTGTGTGTTAACTTCCCTGTTTCTCTTCTAACATACAGACATGTCTACACAAAGAGAATCTCCCTCTGTGTCATTTAAAAATAACTACACATTTTCAGGGCACACTTAATTTTTCTAGACACAATCACCAATGAGAATTGGCAAATTGAGATCCAGTTGAATTATTCTGAAGCAACCTCAGAAGAAATTGCAGTTTGAAACAAGTATCACAAGAGGTATTAAAATATACTCCCTCTTTCCATTAAAGAGCGAATGTGGGATCCATATAAGAGCTAATAATACGGAAGTCACAGCAAAATACAAGATTAAACCCACTGTGATTTTCTTGATTTTGATATGCTGGACACAGTGGAAGCATTATTTTTTAGATAGTCATGATTCTTTAATCAAAATTCTGTTCATGGGCTCAAAAATTAACACGGCCAATATACTTGCACGGGTTTCTGAAGTTCTACATTTACAAAGTGTAGATTTTGGAAATGTAAATGTTAATAGAAACTTTTTCTTAGTTCTCAAAACTAAAGTTTTCTGATATCTAGGATCACTCTCATGTGCCAAGGCCTTTTGAGGGCTTTATTTTTCTTTCTTGGAGTGTTTCAAAAGTATTATTTTTCCCTTTAGGTTGTACAGGAGTATGAGAGAGTAATAATATTCCGACTGGGACACCTGCTTCCTGGAAGAGCCAAAGGCCCTGGTATGAAACACCCTCCTACCCCCCATAGACTTGCCGATTTCTTCAGTCTGTGCATATTTGTAATATGGACCTCAGATTATATGAAGTAGCCTGATTCGTGATATCTGCATTCTCTAATCGTTACTTGTAACACAGGTTATGAAAGAGTCTTCAGAGAGCATTACTATCTGGTCACAATGGCCAAGAGAGAGGATGGGTGCAGAGAGTCAAGTGCCGGGGCCGGGCTGACTGGAGTAGCAAGTAGGCTTAGGACCCATGGCTTGGTTTGAGCAGAACGTGTTTTGGTTAGAGTGCTATGAATTCTTGGAGCAAAGCTCAGCTAGTTCAGAATCCGGGGTGGAGGTGGGGGTCAGAACAAACCATGGGAGATAGGCAAAGTCCAGCATCCAAGTGACAAATTGACCTTCAGTTCATGGAATTTAGAAAACACAGACTGAGCACTTCCTGTGTTTTAGACAAGGTATAACTGCCCGGGAGGTGAAGATGGATAAATGAGACATGGTTTCTGATCTCTAGGACCTTAAAGTCTAGTGGAGTTGATGTCCAGAGATCCAAGCACAGACAGAAGTATGGTTAGTCCACAAAGTCTAGTAGTTGAGGTCTGGAGATCCCAGCTAGCCAGAAAGGCATGGGAAGGAGTGAAGTCCCAGGTGCATATATTAGAAAGGGTCCAAGTTCCAAGCCAGCTTTATAGAAACAAGTAGAGAATAGAGAGTAGACTAGGAGACACAAATCCAAGTTTGACAATTCAGAACAAGCAGATGGAGCCACACAAAAGTAGAACCAGACCCTGTGGTCTAGGACAGGGACCATCTTGTTCTGGTTCTAGTTTTCAGCATCCTTCTTTGTTGGGGCTAGAAAGGACTAGTAGCTGGTCTGCTCCTCCGAGAGGTCCTGGGCTCCAGAGGTTGCCGGCTCTAAAGTTGGTCATGTTGGTACATGCATGGATTCAAAAATAATTTTACAGAGCCCCTAAAAGACACTAAGTCAAGCACTAAAACTAACAAGCATGCATAAGACACTCTTGTTGGGGAGTTAAATCTAGTGAAGAAGACAGGCATGTTACTCAAGATCTGGAGGGGTCAGCACCATGACCAAGGTGACCATACAGCCCATTTCACTGGGGTTAATCCCTGTTTATGTCTGTTGTCCTAGAGTAAGTTGTAATAGTGCTCTCCTTTCACCCTCAAAAGTGTCCTAGATTGAACAAAAAATTATATGGTAACTTTAGCAACCTGAAACTCACTATAGGGGTAGAGAGGGATTACCCAATTGGTCTGTAGTTGGAGGCTAAGGAAAGCAATGCAATATGCAACCTGACCCCAAAGAGGTGAAGCCCAAACAATCTCCATACTAACCATTCACCTGTCAATTTCTCCGCCCCCCTCTTCTAGGCCTTTTCTTCTTTTTGCCCTGCCTGGATACCTATCACAAGGTTGACCTTCGTCTCCAAACTTTGGAGATACCCTTTCATGAGGTAAGTCAAATGATGGATTTTGCTTTCTCTCTACATTTCGTATGGCTGAGCTACCAGTTCTGGTCCAAGGCAAAATGACTATTTAAGCTCTAAAGTAGAAAAGGAAAGTAGAGATATGGGCTATATCAAAATTAAAAACTCCCATTTATCAAAGGACATGATCAAATGAATGAACAGGTAACCTATGGGGTGGAAGAAAATATTTGCAGATAATGCTTCTGATAAGGGGTTAATACCCAGAATATATAAAGAAATCTTATAAATCAACAAGAAAGCAAACAACTCACTTAAAAATGGGAAAAGGACTTTATGATGGTTAATTTTATGTGTCAGCTTGGCTAGGCTAGGTTCCCCTTTTATCGGAGTGTATCCTTTCAAATTTTTCTATGTATGTGGCTATATTTAAAGACAGGTATACATATCATACTATTTTATAACATGCCTTTTTTCACTCAACACTCTGTTGGATCATGTTTTCAAGCTATGTTTCTACCCCTTTGTCTTATTTTTTTCAAGATTTTATTTTTAAGTAATCTCTACACCCAACGTGGGGCTTGAACTCGCAACCCCAAGATCAAAAGTCTCATGCTCTTCCCACTGAGCCCCCCAGGCGCCCTTTGTTTTAAATGGACACGGCATTTCATTGTATGGATGTACCACAATTCACAATTCCCTATTGTGAATAGTAATTTATTTCTAATTTTTTTTATAATAAACAACACTATGAATGACATCCTTGCAGCTAAATCCTTAAAATATGTCCTTGTAATAAGTGTCTAAAAATGGAAATACTGAGAAGGAGCAGCTTTTAGGGCTCTTGGTGTGTAGCACCAGTCTGCCCCCTAGTGTACACTCAGCAAACAACATATCAGAGAGCACTTGTTTCCTAGAACGTGCTTTTCTTTTAGCACATTTTTTTGGCATCGGGTTAAAACAATTAACTGAATGCTTTCGTCTAAGAAAAATTATTCCTGATACTTTTACAAAACTATTTACATTATGTGGAAAACCCAAAAGACTCACCCCCAAAACTGCTAGAACTCATACAGGAATTCAGTAGTGTCAGGATATAAAATCAATGCACAGAAATCAGTTGCATTTCTATACACCAACAACAAGACAGAAGAAAAAGAAATTAAGGAGTCGATCCCATTTACAACTGCACCCAAAACCATAAGATACCTAAGAATAAATCTAACCAAAGAGGCAAAGAATCTGTACTCAGAAAACTATAGAATACTCATGAAAGAAATTGAGGAAGACACAAAGAAATGGAAAAACGTCCCATGCTCATGGATTGGAAGAACAAATATTGTGAAAATGTCTATGCTATCTAGAGCAATCTATACATTTAATGCAATCCCTATCAAAGTACCATCAACTTTCTTCACAGAGCTGGAACAAATAATCCTAAAATTGGTATGGAACCAGAAAAGACCCCAAATAGCCAGGGGAATGTTGAAAAAGAAAAGCAGGGGTCCCTGGGTGGCTCAGTCGTTAAGCTTCTGCCTTCAGGCTCAGGTCATGATCCCAGGGTCCTGGGATCAAGCTCCACATCGGGCTCCCTGCTCAGCAGGAAGCCTGCTTCTCTCTCTCCCCCTCCCCCTGCTTGTGTTTCTTCTCTCGTTCTCTCTCTCTCTCTGTCAAATAAATTTAAAAATCTTTAAAAAAAAGAAAAAGAAAAAGAAAAGAAAAGCTGGTGGCATCACAATTCCAGACTTCAAGCTCTATTACAAAGCTGTAATCATTAAGACAGTATGATAGTGGCACAGAAACCAACACATAGATCAATGAAACAGAATAGAGAGTCCAGAAATGGACCTTCAACTCTATGGTCAACTCGTCTTCAACAAAGCAGGAAAGAATGTCCGATGGAAAAAAGACAATCTCTTTAACAAGTGGTGTTGGGAAAATTGGACAAACACACGCAGAAGAATGAAACTGGACCATTCCTTACACCGCACACAAAAATAGACTCAAAATGGATGAAAGACCTAATGTGAGACAGGAATCCTTCAAAACCCTTGAGAACACAGGCAGCAACCTCTTAGACCTCAGCCACAGCAACTTCTTCCTAGAAACATTGCCAAAGGCCAGGGAAGTGAGGGCAAAAATGAACGATCGGGACTTCATCAAGATAAAAAGCTTTTCTGACAGCAAAGGAAACAGTCAACAAAACCCAAAGAGAACCAACAGAATGGGAGAAGATATTTGCAAATGACATATCAGATAAAGGGCTAATATCCAAAATCTATAAAGAACTTATCAAACTCAACACCCAAAGAACAAAGAATCCAATCAAGAAATGGGCAGAAGACTTGAACAGATATTTCTGCAAAGAAGACATCCAAATGGCCAATAGACACATGAAAAAGTGCTCAACATCACTCAGCATCAGGGAAATACAAATCAAAACCACAGTGAGATACCACCTCACACCAGTCAGAATGGCTAAAATTAGCAAGTCAGGAAACGACAGATGTTGGTGAGGATGCGGAGAAAGGGGAACCCTCCTACACTGTTGGTGGGAATGCAAGCTGGTACAGCCACTCTGGAAAACAATATGGAGGTTCCTCAAAAAGTTGAAAATAGAGCTACCCTCGACCCAGCAATCGCACTACTGGGTATTTACCCTAAAGATACAAATGCAGTGATCCGAAGGGGCATGTGCACCCAATGTTTATAGCAGCAATGTCCACAATAGCCTAACTATGGAACCCTAGATGTTCATCAACAGATGAATGAATGAAGATGTGGTATATATATGCAATGGAATATTATATACCCATCGAAAAAGGAAATCTTGCCATTTGCAACAACATGGAACTAGAGGGTATTATGCTAAGTCAATCAGAGAAAGACAATTACCAAATTATCTCACTTATATGAGGAATTTGAGAAATAATACAGAAGATCATAGGGAATGGGAGGTAAAAATGAAACAAGATGAAACCAGAGAGGGAGACAAACCATAAGAGATTCTTAATCATAGGAAACAAACTGAGGGTTGCTGAGGGGGTAAGGATAGGGTGGCTGGGTGATGGACATTGGGGAGGGTATGTGCTATGGTGAGCTCTGTGAATTGTGTAAGACTGATGAATCACAGACCTGTACCCCTGAAACAAATAATACATTATATGTTAATAAAAATAAACATATTTTAAAAAACTATTTATAACAGGATTCCTTTAAATTGTGAGTTCTTCAATGTATTTCATAAAAACTCCATAATCTTCAAAAACACATCTATTTTGAATAAAAGTGTGGGCCAATGACTCTTTTTTTTCCCCCTATAATCTTACTGAGAAAATTTCCCTTGAACACATTTAGCTTCGCTATCCTCACCTGGGAAAGGAGCCCTAAAATAAGGCCTGTTCTCCAAACTCTTTTTTCCTGCCCAGGTTGTGACCAAAGATATGTTTATAATGGAGATAGATGCCATCTGCTACTACCGAATGGAAAATGCCTCTCTCCTCCTAAGCAGTCTTGCTCACGTGCCCAGAGCTGTCCAATTTCTTGTGCAGACCACCATGAAGCGTCTCCTAGCACATCGATCCCTCACTGAAATTCTTCTAGAGAGGAAGAGCATTGCCCAAGATATAAAGGTACTTCGAAACATTTATCATCAAATATGTTGAAATAACCTCTTTCTCCTTTATTCATTTCTTCATCGGTCATTTATTGATGCACATGCAGTGGAAGCATCTGGCAGGCGTTCACTGTTGAAGGTACCATCCTTCAAGGAGCTGACAGCTGAGTGAGAAGTTGAAAGTCACTGCCACAGGTTCTGCCCTTCATCCCACCCCAGAGTGCTCCCCTTTGGCCCCCTCAGCCTCCCTTCCTGCTCATCCCTCCTTCTAAAGGATAGAGGACAAGGTCCAGAGGTTGGACACCCAAGCTTGCCTTTGTTACACTGAATTATAATTTATGTATGTCCACATGTGTCTTCCCAGATTATGGACTCCATAATGGCAGGCGTCATATTTTATTCATCTCTTTGTTGTCACCACCCAGCACAGGGCTTGTCACACAGCAGTCAGACAATGTTCTCCGGAGGAGTGAACAAATGAGCCAACTGTTGTAGCCCCACCCCTTGCCATCTCCCCACCCATTGCCATCTCCCCACCCATTGCCATCTCCCCACCCCCACGTGCTAATTCTCCAACCCACCCCCACACCCACCCCCCCCCCCAAGCGTTTCTCTGCCATTCAGCACTTCCTGCTCCCCTGTGCCTCTGCAAGGAATGCTTCCCTTTTCCCCACAGGCGAAATCCTATTTGTCTTTAAAGGTGCCACCACTTCTGTGAGGTCTTTTCAACACTCCCTGTCATCACCCCCACCCCCCCAGATTAGTCAGCCTTCTCAGGGCTCTTGGTGCACTAAGCGAGCTAGCTGTCTAGCCACTGAGAAATCCTCAGAAACAAGTGAACCAGAAAAGAGTATGGACCCCCATGGGGCGCGCCATGCCCTGCCTCTCCTTTCCAGAGCGCACAGTTCATTGTCTTCTGCCTTCTGGGACAGGGAAGTGGGGCAAATGGGTGCCACCAGCAGGAAGGAAGCACGTCTAAATGAAAACCATTTGGGAGAGACTAGACTCTGGTTCTCTAATAAGTGCATCTTAAAACAGATTTAACAAGTTCACCATCTGTATTGGTTTCCCATTGCTTCTGTAACAAATCACCACACACTTGGTGACTTAACAACGATGCCGATTCAATCTCATATGGTTTTGAAGGCCAGGAGTCCAAAAACAACAGTTTCACGGGGGCCAAAGTGAAGGTGTCAGCAAGGCTGCTTCCTTCTGGAGGTTCCAAGAGGAGAATTCACTTCCTTGCCTTTTCCAGCTTCTAGCAGCCGCCCATTTCCCCAGCTTGTGGCCCCTTCCTCCATCTTCACAGCCCATCCCAACAAACTCTGCCCCCAGAATCACATTACCTTCTCCTCTTCCATAGTCACATCTCCCTCCGTTCCCTCTTAAAAGGACACTTGTGACTGCATTTGGGCCCCACAGGGAAGATCCTAGATAACCTCCCCCATTAACTTAATCCCATCTGCAGGGTCTCTTCTGGGGTAACATTTACAGGTTCCAGAGATTAGGACATGGATATCTTGGGGAGCCATTATTCAGCCTACCACGCTATCTCTAATTCCACAAGTATTTATTGAGCGGTACTGTGCAGTTAAGCAACTTTATTTTTTTAAGAGCGAGAGAGAGAGCACATGGGGAGAGGGGCAAAGGGAGAGAGAGAGAGACAATCTCAAGCAGGCTCCACACTCCGCATGGAGCCCCATGTGGGGCTTGATCTCATGACCCTGAGATCATGATCTGAGCCGAAATCAAGAGTCAGGTGCTTAATCAACTGAGCCACCCAGGCACCCCAAGTTAAGCAACTTTTTGCAAGACACTGTAAGGTTAAAACAAAATAGGAGACGAATAGTCTCTTCAAAGGAAACGTACTTTCTCAGTTCAGAACAACGGCCGTGAGGGCACAGGGACTCTATTCTCACCTGGAGGCTCTCACTGACATCTCGACTCTTCCCTCCACAGGTGGCCTTGGATTCAGTGACCTGTATTTGGGGAATCAAAGTGGAGAGAACAGAAATGTGGGTAGGAAATTAAACAAGAAAAGCAATGTGATAAAGGGAAATATTCTGGTTTTATTTTAAAATAATTTTTAAAATTATTTTCAACGAGTTGAGTACTATAGCCACATTGGCATAAATTCAGACAAAGAAAAAAATTACCTAGTACTCACAGCCGTAACACAACCTCTGTAACATTTAGTCAAGTTACCTTCATGATTTTTCTCTGCATGGATTTAAAACAATTCTTTTGAGATAAAATTCACATAGCATAAGAACTCACCATTATAACCATTTTAAAGTACAAGAGGGCATTTTTATTATATTCATTGAGTGGCGTAACCATCACTACTGTCTAATTCCAGAACATTTTCATCATCCCAAAAAGAAAGCCCACACGCATCAAGCAGGGACTCATTGTTCCCTTGTCCCCGAGCCCGACGGCACAAATGTGCACTCAGCTGTCCTGGACGTTCACCTGTTACATGGCCCTTTGTGTTTGGTCACCTGTTACATGGCCCTTTGTGTTTGGTCACCTGTTACATGGCCCTTTGTGTTTGG
>CM052893.1:17350458-17419687 GCA_028534135.1 Potos flavus | reverse complement strand
TACATGGCCCTTTGTGTTTGGCTGCTTTCATTCAGCATGTTGTTTCCCAGAATCATCTGTGGTAAAGCAGGAATCAGGACATCATTCAACAGTCAAATACTATGCATAGTGTGGGTACAGCTCATCTGGTTCACCTGCTCACTCGCTGGTGGGCATTTGGGTTGTTTCCACTTTAGGACGATTCTGAAGAACACGGCAGTGACCGTTCGGGTCACTGTGACCGTTCAGGTGCAGGCTTTTGTGGGAACATGTTTTCACATATACCTAGCAGAATTACCGGCTCGTATGGTAACTCTGTTTAACTTTCCATGGAACTGCCGATTGTTTTCAAGCTATGTCATTTTCATAGTTCCAAACAGGGTAAAAATACAATTTTGTATCTTTTCTGTAATACATTATGTATTGCTCTTATGTGGTCCGTTCTACTCTTTTCAAAATCAATTCCTTTATAAACTTAGATGTCCTCCCTTATCATGGATAGTATGGCTCGTCAAAGCTGGCTGGTTTTTTTTTAAAGATTTTATTTATTTGACAGAGAGATAGAGCCAGAGAGCACGAGTTGGGGGAAGAGCAGAGGGAGAGGGAGAAGCAGGCTCCCCACTCAATTCGAGGCTCCATCCCAGGACCCCGGCGTCATGACCTGAGCCAAAGGTAGACGCTTAACTGACTGAGCCATCCAGGCGCCCCATCAAAGCTGTTTTTCATCATTCAAATTTAATAGTTGGGGTTTAGATTAAACCTTAAGTGGAAAAAACCATAATCCTCCATCAACAAAAGAACGTGTTCTACTTGCACAGACAGACCCGAGCGCTGCCATGACATCACCGATCATGAGGGTCTGCCCTCGAGGCTCTGACTTTTGAGTGGCCCTTCTCTGCCCACCGTGGACCTCAGAGGCCTAGGGGCGGCCACCCTGTTAGATGGCACGTGCATCCTGAAACACCAGCCGGCCGGCCCGGCCGAAGCCCTGGCTGCTAACAGCAGTGCCGCTCACGCACCTGCCCGCCCTCTTTCCTTTCCAGCAAGGACGTGCGGCTGCCGGCGGGGCTCCAGCACTCCCTGGCTGTGGAGGCCGAAGCGCAGAGACAGGCCAAAGTGCGGGTGAGCCGGAGCCCAGCGGGCAGCCTCCCACCGAGGCCAGGCGCTCCCCCGGAGGCTTCCTCACCTCCCGCTCATCCTGGAGCTCGTGCCCCCCACCCCACCCTATTAACTCCCTTCAAGTGTACTCATAGCCACCTGACTAATGCCACACGGCCTCTTCCACGACGCCCTCTCTGAGCGTGAGTGAGCTCTCTGAGCTCCTCCTCCTCCTCCTGGAGTCTTGCCTTCACTCTCTCTCCTTAAAGGCCTCTCCTTGCCCTCCATCCCTCCTCTCTCCAGCCGGCCTCTTTCCCTAGGTAATATCAGCCACCTGTCACCTCTGTGTTAATGAGTTAATGACAGCAGACCGCCTCCCTAGCTCAGTGCAGGCTGTGGAGGGACGACTGTGATGAGGCCCGGTTCCCTCAATGCCGGAGCCGAGAGAAGGTGGCGCCCGGCCCAGTCTCTAGTCAGGCCTGCCCGTGGGCCACACAGCTGTGGCCGCCGGCAGCTCCCCAGGATGGAGGTGGGGGTGGGAGGAGGGCTGTGGGGAAAAGGAAAATGAGGACTGAAGGGGAGACAGATTGCTCTTAAAGAATAGAACGCAGGTGAAGAAGAATCCCGCCACAGAAGAGCTCAGTATCCCTGAAGTGCTGAGAGGAGGAAGGGGAAGAAAGTGGTCCTCTGGGCAGAGTTGCTTCTAGATCTGAGTCTAGCCCTCTTTGTCCACTTTTAGGTGGCATTTGGGTGGTGAGCTTCGTGCTTTTTCCTGTGAAATGTTCACTCATTCATTTTGCCACGTCCTCACCTAGAATGCTGGCCAACTTTTTCTCAGTATGGCAAAATCCTACTCATCTTTCAAGGCCCAGCGGACATAATTAATAACTCCCCTAACACATCACTACGCTTGTCAGGGCCCTTGACAAATTCGGCCTTAAATTACAACAAATAGTGCCACCAATCTCCCCTAGATCAGGATCTTTGAGAAAGAAGGCCGCCTGCCATGTGCTTAACAGTGCCTGGAGGCTGGCGGACACTCCGTGCTTGTTGGCTGAGGAACACCGAACAGCGAGGAAAGCCTTGGAGCCCAAAAAGGAAAAAATCACTTAGCTTCTCCCTGCATTTGCCCCCCAGGTGATCGCTGCGGAAGGGGAGAAGGCCGCGTCCGAGTCCCTGAGAAGGGCAGCCGAGATCCTGGCAGGCACTCCGGCCGCTGTTCAGCTGCGGTACCTCCACACCCTCCAGTCCCTGTCCACGGACAAACCTTCCACAGTGGTTTTGCCTCTGCCATTTGACTTGCTCAATTTCCTGTCTTCTCCCGGCAGTAGAACTCAAGGAAGCCTCCCCTTCCCCAATCCTTCCAAACCTGTCGAGCCCCCAAATCCTAAAAAGAAAGACTCTCCCATGCTATAGGAGGAGCCAAGGGTAACATGCCTGGAAGGGGCCCGCCAGGTGACAGCCACATCCCTGAGGGAGGCACGCTGTCCTCACTTCCCACGCTTTCTTCAGTTGCCACGCGGCATGACCTTGGGATACACAGTCACAACTCAGGAATCTGAAGCAAGTGTCTGTGAGGAGACAGTGAAGTGATGTAATGACAAGTTTAGATGGATCATTTTAATTAGAGTGATTATGGGAAAGAGCTTTAGCCAACATTCTACTTTGGAAAGAATTTTGTGTCTATATATGGCTAAATTCTGACTTCCAAAGATGTAGTTCAAGTGTCTTTTTTTGCTGTATGTCCCCTGGCCCCTTTGGCAAGGTCTCTGCTACTCCCATGGCCCTTTCTACGTGTCCCTTTTATTGTGCTCATCACACGTTACTGTAAACCTGTAGTTAAGATGCAGGCTTCTCTCCAGCTGTACTATGAACTCCTCTAAGGCACGGCTCGGTCATTGCCCCCCACCCCCCGCCCCCAGCCACACTCAACCTTGTAGGTTCACCCTATAGTCTTCACATACAACCCTGACAGGTGCACCACAATGACACGTAAATGTTCCTGAGCAAATGAAAGAAAACAAGATGTACTTGAGCCGGATATAAAATTCACATCTAATTAAAAGAATTTAAAAGGAATTCTTTTTATGGAGACTTCTTTTTAAAATAGAGAAATAAAAGGACAAAAACACTTACCTGATACATGTTGCTTAAAATCTTAAGAAACATCGCTGTAAACATGGGACTCCTGTATTCTCATATAGCATTTACCAGCTTGCTTATTTCTCAGGCAGTACTGACATTATGTGACCTAAGCATGTCCAGAAGCATTCTTTGCTAGTACAGATATTCTTTAATATATTCTTGTAAGTCTTACTTTTCATTAACTTGTCTTACTCAATTAGAAATACATATCTACACAAATGTAGTGATCCAAAGGGGCACGTGCACCCGAATGTTTATAGCAGCAATGTCCACAATAGCCAAACTATGGAAAGAGCCTAGATGTCCATCAACAGATGAGTGGATAAAGAAGATGTGGTATATATGTGAATATATATGTGAATATGGAATACTATGCAGCCATCAAAAAAATGAAATCTTGCCATTTGCAACGACGTGAATGGAACTAGAGGGTATTATGCTAAGCAAAATAAGTCAATCAGAGAAAGACAATTATCATATGATCTCTCTGATATGAGGAATTTGAGAGGCAGGGCGGGGGGTTGTAGGAGGAAGGGAGGGAAAAAATGAAACAAGATGGGACTGGGGAGGGAGACAAACCATAAGAGACTCTTAATCTCAAGAAACAAACTGAGGGTTGCTGGGGGGTGTCGGGGGAGGAATAGGGTGGCGGGGTTATGGACATTGGGGAGGGTATGTGCTATGGGGAGTGCTGTGAATTGTGTAAGACTGATGATTCACAGACCTGTACCCCTGAAGCAAATAATACATTGTACGTTAATTAAAAAAATACTTATCTACAGGAAAAATTAGCCAAGTAAATAAGAAAGCATCCTGAGGTATAGAGCAAATCCTCTATAGACTTAAAAAAAGCAATTTATAAAATCTTACTAACATTCCAAAAATATTACTAAAATCCTGTATGTTAGTAAAATGCTACTTATAATGAAAATTTCCGCGTTGCTAGGACAGAGATAAATGGTAGGAATTATTGGGTGGTTGTACCTTTTTACTCTTCATGTTACCCAAGGTTAGTATTTTATATTGGAGATGTGTTCCTGCTATCCCTAAGTGAGAACTTCAAACATTTTACATAAACACATCTGTAAAGGGTTTTTGTTTATGAATGTTAACCCATAAAACCCTATAGAGCATTATTTCAGAGAGAAATGCATTCTGAGCTCCCAGGAATGGACCTAGAAACTTTTATAGCATTGTGTCTATTGGGCACAGGCTGGTTCCCCACTATGTTTAAGTAACAAAAACAGGGCCCAAGATCAAGGATGCTTTACTTTTCCTGTTTTCTCTTGATCACTTCCACATTTCTGCCCTCTCTGCCATTCCTTCTGTTTTCCAACAACAAAAGACCAAAAATCCCCCAGCAGCACACGATAATATAACAGTATATAATGATGCCGTCCTAGGATCATCTCTGTCATACACCTCTAAGTCTCCCCCTCACCTCCATCCACAGCTGGGAAAACCACACACTCTAGCTCAAGCCTG
This sequence comes from Potos flavus, assembly GCA_028534135.1. Lineage (NCBI taxonomy): Eukaryota > Metazoa > Chordata > Mammalia > Carnivora > Procyonidae > Potos > Potos flavus. The sequence goes on along the minus strand of CM052893.1, from coordinate 17,414,980 downwards.
CAAGCCCGAGGGCCAAGCAATGCATCTTCCCAAGACTATGCAGAACTGTTAGATGATTTCAAAACCTACATATTCATACAATCATGCCCGATTCGTTTATTTTAACAACCAGTTTATATGGTTACTATATACTGAGATGATAACTTTGAATTTTGTTTCAAAAAGCTATTTCATCTAGTTTGAACAATACTTCCAAATCCTAAAAGAAGTTTCCCTCCCTACTCCCAAGGACCTACTTGCTTGCGGGGGCGTAGCAGCGCTGAAAGGCATAGATTGATTAGTCTTGGCTGGACACAATGGGAGATTCTGAGGCCAAAGGAGCAGGCAAAGCTTTAAACTATGCAGAAGTGCCAAAATACAAAATATGGAATCCAAAAGGCGGTCAAATCCAAGTAAGCCAAAAACAGATACCAAAATCTGCCAAAAATATGGTACCAGAGAGGGGAAAGCAAGCACTGAGGAGGCAGGAATAGATAGGATGAGAGCTGGGGAAAATTCCTGGTGATTTCTTAGAATATCTAACAGATTAGGGTTTGCAGTTTGCTTTTGTGGACCAGCCAGGGGATGGTCATTGATGACCCAGCCCATTTAAAGGACTAGTTAGAACATCCCTCAAGTGGGAAGTATTTCTCATGACCATTGTGGTGGCCCACACCCATCCTAATGTACTGGTTATTGGAGTTAAGATGGCATCAAGGGTCGTTGGTCACTTTTTACCCCACATAGATGGCTCCTGATCTCAGGTTGGCAGGGTCATGCTAATTCGGGTATAGCCAGAGCCAGGAACAGAACAATTAGGAGTGAATGCCAGGGTAAGAAGGTAATAATAATGGCTTTTAAGACCCTTAAGAATTCCTTGTAGCATGGCTCCTTTCGTCAAAGGCAGATTTACCTACAGGTCTGGGGAGTGCCTGTGGTTCTCACCCACTGGTTGGTCTCCTCTGCTGTCTGACTCGGTCAACATTTAAATTTCTCATTAGCTTGCCAGAAGGCACCTTCCAGGTCTGCTCAGCAGCCTGTGATATCTTCAGCTATCAAGTAACCACTGGGATGGGAGTGCTTGATGGGTGGCAAATAAGTTGTATGAAGCTGTGAATGGTCGAGGGAAGCTCTTTAGAGACTACCACGGTGAGCTGGTAGTCTGTCTGCAAGGCCCCCGCTGCAGAAGTCTCCTCTTGACACGCAGGTGCTGCCTTCTGGCTGCTTACTGATCTTGAAGTGATGGGTGGAGGACAAGTTGGACAGTACAATCCAAGACTAAGATGTGTACTAGGGAAGTTTTTCTCTGGAAATTTAATATTACTAGAGCAGTGGGGCCTTAGTTCAGGCTGCTCTAGCAGAATACCGTAAGGTGGCTTACAAACAACAGAAATTCCTCAGTTGAGGCTGGGAAGTCCAAGACGCCAAAAGATCTGGCATCTAGCGATGGCCCAATGCCTGGTTCTGAGACAGGTGCCTTCTCATTGTGTCCCCCCATGGCGCAAAAGGGGGAGCTCTCTGTGGTCTTTTGTGTAAGGGCACTCATCCCATTCATGAGGGCAGAGGGCAGACCTAATCACCTGCTAAAAGCCCCACTTCTTAAGCCCGTCACATCGGAGGCTCGGATTTCAACGCAGGAATTCTGGGGTGACACGAGAGGTGGAGTCTATGGTCGGGAGTAAGCTGATAAAAGGAAGGTGTTCCAGTTTAGAGCTGGAGTCCACCATGAGCAAACGACATGGCCGTGAGCGTGGCATGAGTCGATGACAGATTCTGCGATGGTGGTGTTCCAGGGCATTTGGCGATGGGCAGGGACTCTCGGGTCTGTCTAGACCTGCATTTGCCCTGCAGGCATGTGACTTAATGGCTGGCGGCCTGCAGGTCCTTGGCACTCCAGCTCACCAGAAAGAGGTCCGCTCTAAGGAGGCTTTGCAGGCTCTCCTTAAAAACTTCACGGGCCACCCTGGCTCGCCACAAGAATCAGGGTGGCGCTGGAGCCCTGCAGTCTGGACTCCCCTAAATCAGGGAGGCCCAGCAGGTCACTCTGCCTATGCCTCTGCATCCTGTCTCTTTGAGGGCCAGGTCTGGAGGGCCGAGGAGGCACAGTCCTCCTTATTAGATTCTTCCTGGTGGCTACAGTGTTCTTTGGCAGAGTCTGCTGGGTCAGTGAGGTTCTGATGTCTCTACAATTTTGGCTTGTGTGTCTGTGCATTTGCTCAGTGGTTGAGCGGAGGAATAAGTAGAGGATATAGAAATCAGATCCTTTAAAAAGAGGGGTCATCAACTGCACGTCCAGCTTCTTCTGACCGGGAGAGGCAACAGAGCACCGTAACTGCGAGCTTGGGCTCTGCAGCTGGACGTCACTCGCTCCAGCGCTCACGAGACGTGTGACCGTAACCACGCTACTTATCCTGACAGGAATGGGGATAAAAGCATAACCCACAACACAGAGTTGTTGTGATTAAATGAGATAACATACGACGCGCTTAGTGCAGTGCTTACACGAAGTAAATCCTCAGGAAATGACTACTGCTGTTTTCCTAGTTTTACCCCAGTAGTTCTAAATGGCAGTGATCCAGCTGGATCCGGATAGAAGCCTGGCCTCTCCACAGGGCCCCCCATGCTTCCACAGTTGCCCTGAGGGCCCCTGCTCTTGGACAGAACCAGGTTAAGAACTGGCTCAGGGGGTCTCTCGTGTTAGAGTCCCACCTCAGTATTTCAAGCATTTTTTTTTAAAGGTTTTATGTATTTATTTGACAGAGAGACATCACAAGTAGGCAGAGAGAGAGGAGGAAGCAGGCTCCCCGCTGAGCAGAGAGCCCGATGCGGGGCTCAATCCCAGGACCCTGAGATCACGACCTGAGCCGAAGGCAGAGGCTTTAACCCACTGAGCCACCCAGGCGCCCTCAAGCATTTGTTTTAAAGGTGTGCAGCTCTTTGAGCTGTGCGCCTGTCTGGACATCTGAGCAGAGTGGCTGGTCCTCGCACGAGCAGGACAGCCTCCCCTGGCGGCCCAGCCACCAGCCGCGTGTGGCAAGCGCCTGTCCCTCCACTCTGCCTGGGAGCCTGGCGCAGGGTCCCTTGCAGAAGGTGTGGCAAGGTCTGGAGGACTAGCTCAACCTTCCCACCCATCAGCGGTTCGGGAACGCAGCGCTGCCTGGGCTAACTCTCAGGGAGCGCCCGTGCAGACACCTTTCTTGTAGCATCCTGCTTTTCAAAACCACCTAACATCTGTGATGCCCTCTTACCACCACCCTCATTTTCTTCTGGGCATTTCCTTTGCCCACACTGTGTTCTAGTTTGGCGGAATAGTAGAGCACATCGGGCTCCTTGCTCCGCAGGGAGCCTGCTTCTCCCTCTCTCTGCCTGCTCTGCCCACCGCTCCCCCTGCTTGTGTGCTCTCTCTCTCTCTGACAAATAAATAAATGAAAAAAATTAAAAAAAAAAAAGAAGTATTCAGAAAGCCAACCAAAAAGCCTGCAAATTTGCGAGAATCACCTAAGAATCTCTTTGGGAAAGCCGAAGGCGAGGACTGTAAGCGCGAGCCCACAGTGTCGGCTCCGGCTTTCAGCTGGGCCACGTGCACAGCCGACTGTCTGAAGTCATGTTTTCCTCCCTCAGACTTCTCAAAAGTCATCCGGTGGGCTGAGGTGGACAGAACCTAAGCAGTTTTTAAACCTGTCCTACACCTACTTTGGCGATGGCCGAGGTAGACCTGGCCTGGGACTGGGCTGAAAAAGGCTGTGGACTCCAGATCACAGGGTTTCTGAGGCATAGCAACAGGCAAGGGTCTAAAATTCCAGGAGATAAATTCAAAAGAACACCAAATATGTGGAGCCAAAGCAGGGGCATAGGTGTTTGGAGCCAGAGATCAGAGCAAATCCAAGTGCATCGGGAGCAGTAAGGTGGGAGGGAGTCCTTGCCGAGTGCCTGCCTCAAATGTCCACTTGTCACTCACAACTTATTTTTGCAGATTAGTCCATCTCTAGTGCCTCAATGGATCCGGGGTCATGAACAGAGCAGACAAGTGAGGCGATCAAAGCAAAAAATGGCGATTCTGGGTGAATCTTCAACAGCATTCTTAAATTTCAGTACAATCTTCCGTCCTCTCCCTGTGAAGAAAACCATCTGAACAGTGGCCTGGGGGCCCATTACCACTGTCAAACATCCAGACACAGGTCCAGTAAGCAGTGGGCTCTGACACCCATCAGTTCTGTGACCTTAGGCAGTCTTATAACCATTGAGGGGGGGCTCAGTTTCATCTTCTGAGAAATGGGGATAATAACAGCATCTCCCCCACCTACTTTATAGGGTTATTGTGAAAATCAAATAAATCATAAAAATGCCTGAAATCACAAGAAATCTGAAAATGCTGCCAAAACCCAAGAACATTATCAGGCTCCTCTCTTTTAAATTGGAAAAATAAATAAATAAATAAATAATGTTTTATATTTGCCACTCTTCTCTGCAGAGTTCAGAGTCTTCAAAAAGCATTATTTTCTTGATGGGAACTGACACTTTTCATAGACCTCTGTTAGGAAATCATTTGAAGAGGCCAGCAAACTTTTGCACAAGCCATTTTTAATCTGGGAGATAAACTAACACACTTATTCCCTACAGCCTTCGCTGTGACTTTTAAAGAGCAAATGTGCTTGGGTTGTATGTCGTGACTTTTCTAGTAGCTGTTGCACAGGGAGTCCCTCCAGTCGAGCCGCGGGGCCCGCTAAGTAGCGCACAGAGACCAGTGAGGGGAGCCCTGCTGAAGCCCAGCACCCCAAGGACGCTACTTGGACTTGGTCTTGGATTTAGTCCGGAGTCTGGATTTAGGGTTGAGAGGACCTTCCTTGCGCTGTACCTCTGAAAAGACAAAAACAATCAGAGTATTGTAGTAATGATATCTAATATTTACTAAGGACTTTAAACTTTACAAAGCATTTAAAAAATTCCATTCTGCCTGAGTACCTCCCAAGCTACAAACAGGCAGTGTGCCAAAATTAGACTCTAAGTTGGTTACTGGGATTCAGAATGCATTTTCCCAAAGTATGTAATCAGTTAGTTACCTGAGTTCTGGGTCCTGGAAAAGAGGACTATGTGGTCAAGGAGAACAGAGAAACAGAAAGAACATTTCCGCCTTCCTTCTAGACATATCCCAAACTTGGCGGGAAAAAAAATTCAAAGAGAGCTAGTATCCAAAATCCTTCCCACCCATTCCTGCACTCCTATTCTGTCTCCTGGTCCCTCTCTCCAGCCTCCTGGGCACAGATCCAACTCAGGCCCGGCCCTCGGGATGGGGGCAGGAGGCCATCCCGCCTGCAGCTAGGAGCAAGACAAAGGTGTGAACGAGATGACCAAACGTGGGATGGAGGTTGAAGCAGCCAGTCAGAAGGATTCAAAGTGAGAAGCTCGGTGTCATGGAGCAGCCTGGCTCAGTTGGTTAATCATCTGCCTTCAGCTCACGTCATGATCCTGGAGTTCTGGGACTGAGCCCCACATCGGGCTCCCTGCTCAGCGAGGCCTCTGCTTCTCCCTCTGCCCATCACCCTGTTCGTACTCTCTCTCTCACTCTCCCTCAAATAAATAAATAAAATCCTTAAAAAAAAATTTCCATGTCATTATAAACCATTTAATAGTGGTATAATATTCAAGTATATTAGTATAACATAATTTCTTTAACCTTTTTCCATGATTGGAGAGGTAGGTCGCTTCTATTATATACAATGATACATTGAACATTTTTGTGCATTAATCTTTTTTCTGTATTTAGGATTATTTCCTTGGACTAGATCCTCACGAGTAAAATTATTAGGTCAAAGGTCAAAGTAGATGCATGTGTTTAAGGGCTATCTATATATACACTCAAATTATTTCCTGAAAAAGTTATATGTCTGTCCACCCACAAGTATTATCTATAAAACAAACCAGCTTGCCCCTTCTGACTAGCATTATATTCTTTTGTTTTTAAAAATCTTTGCCAATTTTAGAAGCTAAACTTGTATCTTACATTAGTTTCTTAGTCTATAATTGTTAGTCATTTGGTTTTCTTTTTGTGAGTTGTCTGAATAAGATAGTTATACAGTTAAATGTATGTGTATTCCCATGAAAAATATGAACCAGTAAATCAGTACTAAAGATATTAATAGTCTTCTAAGATCTTTGTGACCCAAACATGTTTTGTTTCATAAATATAACCTAAATAAAGCAAAATGAGAAAGCAAGCCTCACCTTTCTTTAGAGATTTTGGGGAATGTTCTACTGGCCTGATTTCTTCATCCTCATTATCATCTTCTTCTTCATCTTCTCCATCTTCTCTTTCTCCTTCATTTTCTTTTTCTCTTCCTTCTAACTCCTTCTGTCTAGACCTCATCAAAATAGTCTCTAGTTCTCTCTCCAGTTCTTTATTTCTTATAAGGGTATAATGAAGTTTCTCATTTACATCCTCAAACTTCTCCTCTGCTTGTCTGGCTCTGCTTTCAACCTCTCTGATGGGGACAGAGTTCAGAGAAAAACAACAAAATGGAAAGGTTTGAAAAAGCATCTTTCATGTATAGAAACTCATTGTCTAGAAGAGGCAGTAGAATTAGCTAACTGCATCTGAAAGGTACAAATAAGGGGGGCAGCAGCATCAATCCTTGGGCAAGAACTGGGGTCCTGGACGCTACTCTGGGTGGTAATGTCAGCGTGGCAGTCATGCTATGATTTAAGAATGCACTGTATTTATCAGCTCTTAGTGAAACCTGACCCTTGGGTATTTGGAATTCTCCATCAATAGCCAAGGAACCCCTTTTTCAGGAGCTAATTTTGGCTTCTCTTCATTGACGTGATCCAACAAACTAAATTCAGTAGTTTCCCTTCTTTGCCAGCACCTCTAAAACCAGATTTTACAATCAAGAAAACTAGTTTGAAATGCACTTCCTACTTCCTAGAGCACATGGTCTACGTCTACATGGCTATGCTCTTCTCTCGGCATTTTCGACCATCTTAACTATACCGCCCTTCCTACTCTTTGGCATATGTAACATTCTTTCTTGCACAGAGTAGTTTCTCCCAGTTCCATTTCCATTTCTAGCTCATCTCTTAGAAACCGACTGGAGGGATCACTCCTAACACCCTATTCCCCACATACACACACTTTCACTTCCTCCATCTCCACCGCGGGTGAGGATGGATGTTCCTATGAGAGCAGTAGAATTCATTGCCTCCAGCAGAAGATTTGGAGGTACCCATCCCACTAATAAGGATAAAAGAAGCAGAAGAAACAAAGGTAAATTGAGAGGCGCGGATTTCTCAGCAACACCTCCTGGCCAGCTATGTTTGTAATTACCATTGTGGTGCCTCATACTCACAATAACTTCTCCTGTGTGCGTTCAATTACAGCCATTGCTTCAAGATACTTTGGGGCCAATGTACCTTGATTCGCTGACTCTCTCTGACAAAGGAAATATACACTATGAATGAACTGTGAGTCCCAACAGTTAATACTCTACTTCTTCAGGATGTTCTGGACCAAACCTTCCAGAAAATTTTTTTCTACTGTCCATATTTATATAGCAGATGATTAAGCACAATCTTAACACCAAAAAAGAATAGGGACTTGTGACCACATAGCATACCAGCTTCCAAATTATTCATGCTACAGGTCGATAAAATTTAATTAGAATTGTAAAAAAGCAGGGAAAATAATATCAACAAAAAGAAACAAGGAAGAAAAGGTTTAAAAATAAAGAGAAGGGTAAACATGTTCCTGTAATAAATCAAGTTAATGATCAAAGAGATTAACTCTATTTTTCTTAATAATTTACTTCACTAAGCTCATAACATTGCAAAATATAGTCAGATCTCTCAGTTCCTTAGGGAAAGTCATAAATATCAAGGCAGTAAAAATGCGAAGGAAAAAACACCTCTTTCATTTATTTTGACTCTAAATACATTCCAGGAAAGAAAAGGAAGGTAAAAGAAGGTATTTAGAAAACCAAAATTATAAGCATATTTAAAAATAAATATCATACCATCTTCCCAGAACTGTGCACCTTTTTTTTCAATTGAAGTATCATTGACACAAGATGTTTCATTACTTTCAGATGTGCAGCAGGCTGACTGGACAAATCTCAACATTACGCTGTGCTCACAAGGGTAGCTACGGCCCGTCACCACACGGCGCTATTACACGTCATCGGCTATATTCCCTATGCCCTACCTGTCATCCCCATGACTTATTCATTCTGTCACTGGAAGCCTGAACCTCCCACTCCCCTTCACTCCGTTTTTTCCCAGAACTGTGTTTGAAATCTCATTTATCCATGCTTCCCAACCTGAGGCACGTAAAAGGTGAGCCCCACATTATAGATGGAAAGGGAGCTTGAAGAGGGTAGGCAGCCTGCCATCCTCATAGCAGGATCTAGTGGATTAAAGCAATCCCCTCATCGAGGCCTCTTTGTTCTCAACCACACATCCCATTGCACTCAGAGAGCTTTTTCTAAAGGAAAACCGGAGACAAGAAACGATGTTAAACATTTTCACTTTTACTCTCGCTCTTCTGCTCTCTTATCTCCCCAGTCACCTATTGTCCTCTTTCTGTTTTGCTCCCTTTTCTTGGGTAGTTTGTTTGGGAACGAAATGGAGATCGCTGTCCAGCCTGGACCCACACACGCCACTAACTTATTTGTTCTTTGAGCCCAGAAGAAAGGTTTTCAGAGCAGAGGCTTCTAGAACTGGAATTCGCCACACACAGTGTATAGCTGTCTGAAACAACTTGGTAGGTAGAAACCAGAGGAAACCAAGGCTGCACTCTGTGTACACGTGAGCCTTCAGACTCCACGTTCGTTCAACAGATATGCAGCGGACCCTGGAACTGCACAGGTCTGGACGATGCGGGTCCACTTGTATATGGATTTTCTACAGTCCGCTATTATAACGTATTTTCTCTTCCTTATGATTTTCTTAATAACAGTTCCTTTCCTCAAGCTTACTTCATTGTAAGAATATGGTACACAGAACTACAGAATGTGTGTTCATTGACTGTGTACGTTCTCTGTAAGGCTTCTGGTCAACAGTGGGCTAGTGGTAGTTAACACTGGCTTCACGGCTCCTGGCAGTACCCGCCTCAGACCCTTGTTTGTGCCGCTCTGCTGTAGCTTTGCACGTCGTCTCTGACTCCCTTTCTGTCTTTGGCCTTTTTGACTTGGTCTTTCTCAGGTTTGACTCTACTTATGGGCTTCCGACTGGACAGTATCTCTAGTTTGGGTCTGTCTCAGGGAGGATCTGGCTCCAGGCCCAGCTCCTTGGGATCCAAGCACTGACATAGTGCCTCATCAGCTTTGGACGTATTTTCTAGAACCACCAATTCCAACGGCCTTTCGCTGCTGCTGTTATGAAATAGGTAAATTAGTCACTGCTCTGGCGTACATTGTAGGTCAGAGGGAAACAGACGTCAAAGGGCCACCTTCAGCCCAGTAACAGAAAGAAGGGCAGAAAGTCTAATCTTATGTTAAATACTGCTGATGCCCCCAAGTCTGGCCCCTGATCATCCTTCCTCAGTTCACAGGTGATCCAGCAAACTCTCCCATCTCCCTCATACACTTATCACTCTTTATAGACAGCCTGAATCTATGGTGTGAAGATGAGCCTGAGACAGACTGTTCCTGACACCCTCCTTGTTGGGGTCGCTGAGCTGTAGGCAACGCTACTCCTGCGGTCAAGCCGCAGCACCTGGGGGTCAGTGTCGCTCCGAGCACTTCTGGTATTGCGTCTGGGAGAGCTGGCGGATTTAGTCACCCCATCTCCTCCAGCCAGCTGAGATGTTACAGAATTCCGGCTGCTTGTCCTGCAGCAACAGTGTTGGAATGATTGTGACTCAGAGAGGGCCCCAAGTGGTGCTGTGCGACAAGGTTCCAGAACTGATTGAACTGGGCTGCATGTGAAGGCAGAGCGGCCTTCTCCCAGGATGGGCAGCGGCAAAGTCGGTGCAGCTTAGTGGGATCACTGGGTTCACCAGTGAATCGGACCCAGTGCCAAATTGGGTGTGCCCGTTTCAGGCACATCAGGCCATGTCCTGTACGTGGGGCCTGCTCTGAGTACAATCCTCAGGAATTCCCGCAAAGCCCTAACTCCCAGCTAATTGAGGAGCGTTTTGCATACTGGATGGTGCAGCCCCATTACGGTGAACACTAGGCATCAGGTAATGGTATGAATGAGGCCAAGCTACTAGTCTGCCCAAGCTGGTGGTGACTTACCACCCCTCCCGTTGAGTTATCACTCATATCTCAACCCCCAGAAAATCCCGTCCGGAGTCACCTGCAGGAGGGGATACTAAGAGTAACTGGAAACTCCATGCTCAGGTCCATAGCTTCTCAGGGGTCTGGAGCTATTTCTCACTAGAAACCTGGGACCCCTCTATCTCTTGGAGCTCTCCAGTTTCACAGCTCAGTTCCCAGGGACATGACAGGTTATACTGTATACCACAGGCTTTCTGCTTCCTGACCCCTTCCTTTCCCTTTCCCTCCCCAGTGTTAATCAAATATACTGCCTCCTGGCAGGTATGTTTTTAGACCAGCAAGAGAGAGTGCTCCTGCTTGAAAGGTCTGGTATCCCTGCAAAATGGTTATTTATGTCCTTAGGACCAGAGGCTGTCTGCCAAAAAAATAAACAAATAAAGGAAAAAAAAAAAACAAAAAAAACAAGCAAACAAAAGCACAAGAAAAACCTACAATAAAAGTTTTGAAACGTTAAAGTGCCCTCAGAGAGCCCCAGAACTTTCGTGAATGACAAGTACACAGAGCTCAGCGCCCGCACCTCCCCTCCGCCCCCCCACCAGCTCCTCCTGGCCTGCAGCGCGGTCCAAATCAAGGCAGCCTTTCCCCAGCCCCACCTCTGCCCCACGCTTCTGACCTCACAAGCCAGTGCAAGGAATCTTCGTTCTCTGGGTACCCGCATCCCCAAATACCAACTTTGTCTCTGCTGGCCTGGCACGATTAGGTCCCTTCTATTTGAGTGCCCGGTGATCCCTTTCTGCCTGTGAGTGTTCAAGCCACATCCCAGAGGATGAATGTGATTCTTCTTTACTTCCAGGAACTCCCAAGTAACTATATACCTGGCAGCTGTTTGGGTCCATGCTCCAGACCTTATGGTCAATGAGAACATAAACAGTTCGATCTTCGGTGATCTAGGGTAGCAACATTAGCAAACTTCCAGAACCTAGAGATAGACTTTCTGGGCCACATCGTCCTCAGGTGAGCTAGTCACGTGGCACCACACCGTGTCAGATGGAAAGGTCCTGGAGAAGGAGCCCCCCACCATCAAAAACAAGCACTACGCCCTCCCACCCCCACCCCGATTAAAGGCTGTTTTCCTGCCTGCTTCCTGCCTGTCTTGAAGATCACTGGGGAGGTCTGCCCCTGACTCTTAGCCTGGATGACACAGCAGGGGAAACTCTGAAGCGGGAAGGCTCGGGGTGGGATTGGGGGGGGGGATGGTTAAGCAGATTAAACAGTGCTACCCTTTATCTCCCTTTTCCTTACAGGGCTCAGGGCCCTGCTTACTCTTACATCCTTGCCTCACCCAGTCTTAAAGACTGACAGATTAATATATTATATGAAAAACTTGTTGAAAAGGCATAACTTGGGGAGAACATGATTGCAACCTCTCTTGGCGCTGCTCTCACCCCAGTTTGCCAGCGTCTGCCTGACTCTCCACGTGGTTTCTCCCAGCTCTTCCTACAAGAATTGGAGCCTATTTCTGACAACCTCCCTGGACACACATCCCCACAACCTGCCTCTCCTCTGGGCCAATCCTCAGCCTCAGTCATCCCACTGTTGTCTGCCACCACCCTCGCTCCGGCTCCCACCCCTCCACACACCCCTGACTACTCAGGTGGATCAGATCTCTAACAGTTATGTGGTTCTTAACTTTGGGGCTGAGAAATTTGACTAAGTCGATGGATTTCTGGCACCCTCCCCCACAAGGAAACGCACAACAGAAACATACACACAAAATGCTATATGCCATTTCAGGGGATTAATGGGATCAAGGCATGACATCCTTTATAGAGAGGCATATCAATCTAGAACTGAAATCTAGAACCGACTTAAGTTTATCATAGTCCTAGAACTTTCTGTGGAAGAATTTTAAATCATTTTCCGGCTGAGTTTCTAAAGTTTTCCAATTTCCCAATAATTCTTGTGCTCAAAGGTATATGCTAATTGCAGTTCTCAATAGAGTCTGCTGAATGAATTTATTTTAAAAGTAGGTCAAATTTTGACCAAGATATTGTTAAATTAAGGAAGGCAATGAAATGCTAAATTTAAAATGAGGTTTATAGAAGAGAATGAAAGGTTTTTTTATAAAGTTAAGGTAAAAAACAAGAGTTTTCCAGAGATGATGCTGGGAAGAAAAAAAAATCTGAAAAATGAATTATGTAGGAGCTCCTGGCCCTCCTGGAGCTAAAAGTTATGTTAAATCCATATCACTTTTACATAATGTTAAATTTCTCAGCTTTTTTCTCTGGTTTTGAATTTCCTACTTGGGTTTCAGATACATACCCAGGAAGAGAATATATTTGCTTCAAATAGAGGTTTGGAATAAATATTTTCATCTTTTTCAATTACTCGAATGAGTTTTTCCTCCTCCTTGGATGTTGAAGGCTTCTAGGGCACAGAAACACGAAGGACACGTTAGCGAGCTGGTGTGTGACCCAGTGGCATGGCAAGTTCCCCGGAGCAAGTCTGAAGCTTTAATTTTCCATCTGTGTTAGTCATTCAACAAGCATTTTTGAAGACTTACAGCAAACACTGTGAGAAATTAGTGGGATGGGGAAGTGGAGACCAGGGGAGGCAATGGTGAGAGAAACAAAGAGGATGTCTTCCAGAACCCAGGAATTCATAGCACAGTAGGAGAGATGGACCGGAAAATAATTATGGTATGCACGATTGGTGTTGGCAAAGAGGTATGTTCCAAAAGCTTTGTGCACCCAGAAGAGGGCCCTAAATTCTGCCTAGACACTCAGGGAAGCTTTTACAGGAACTTTTTACAGTTTTTACAGAGAAAGTGATATCTGAAGACCGAACAAGACTTTGTAACATAGGGGTGTCTGGGTGACTCAGTCAGTTAAGCGTCTGCCTTCAGCTCAGGTCATGATCCCAGGGTCCTGGGATCGAGCCCCACATTGAGCCCTGCATCGGGGTCCCTGCTCTGCGGGAAGCCTGTTCTCCCTCTCCCATTCCCCCTGCTTGTTTTCTCTCTTTCATTGTCTCTCTCTGTGTCAAAAAAACAAATAAAATCTTATAAAAAAAAAAAAAAGACTTTGTAACATAGAGAGGAAAGGGCCAGAACTAAGGCCACAAGAGAAGGAAAAGAGGGAATGCATTACACATTTAAAAGATATGGTAGACTTTAGTGCCCAAATAACTGTTTTCCATATTTTTTGTGCCTTCTATATGCCAAGCACCGTACCAGAAATAAAACAGAAAATGCTGGTCAAAAGAGGCTTAGGTGTTGTATAACATTTTTCTTCTGCTGTACAGTGGGTCTAGAGGACCGAGGTCACAGCTTGGGATCATGCCAACATTTAAACTTCATTTAAACATTTAAACTTCACAGAGAAGAAACATCAGGGAAGTAAGTTAAGACAGACTAGAGAGTGTTAGGTGATCCTGAGTTCTGAGAGCCAAGGACAGGAGCAGTCAACCCAGGAATCAGCAAGGGCTCTTATGCCAGACTAATCTGGGTTTGAACCCTGGTTCTGCCACTTACAGCTTTCTGACTTAGGGTAAGTCAGAGTCGACCTTTCTGAGCTTCTTATCTGTAAAATGGGGCGGTAATTTTTACCTTGAAGTTGTGTTGTATAGATAAGAGGTAATACATGCAGAACATATAGCTCAAGGTAGGTACTCAATTATTTGTAGTTATCATTGTATTTTTATCACCATCATCATTATAAATGCCCCAGGAAGGGTGTTATTACTACATATGCCCCAGCAGGTGTAGACATAGGGTTAGGAGAAAGGAGGTGCGGAGATGGGCCTGGAAGGAGGGGGAAAGATGCCCAGAATGGGAACTGAAGTGGACACAGGGGCGCCTGTTTGGCTCAGATGGTTGAGCTTCTGACTCCTGATCTCAGCTCAGGTTTTCATCTTAGAGTCATGAGTTCAAGCCCCATGTTGGAGCCCAGTTAAAAAAAAGAAGAAGAAGAAAAAGTGGACACACAGAGTTTAAAATACTATTTGAAAAATCTGGTAATGAAAGGACAAAGAAACAGCATCAGCGTGAAAGGTAGATTGTGTAGGTAATAGGAGTACAGGCATGAATGAGGCTGATGGGAAGTGACTGATTTTTGAAAAAGAAAAGGATACCTCTACCTTAGAAAATAAAGAGATAAGGGTGTGTCAGATATGGTTAAATCTATATGAAGAAAGGAAGGGAGCTGACGTGTTTATTCCAGATGACCTATTTCTATTTTCAATAGTACCTATATATATTCTTTTTTTTTTAAAGATTGTATGCATGTATGTATGTAGAGAGTGCGAGCAAGGGGAGAGGCAGAGGGAGAAGGAGAGAGAGAGAATCTCAAGCAGACTGCGCTGAGCATGGAGCCTGACATGGGGCTCAATCTCATGACCCTGAGATCATGATCTGAGCTGAAATCAAGGGTCAGACGCTTAACCAACTGAGCCATCCAGGCACCTCAGTACCTATATATATACTCTTTAAAAATATAAAAAGGAAAATATAATACTAAGTCATCTTACCTCTTCTTCCTCTTCCTTTTGCATCTTAAAATCATCCTCCATATTTTCTTCTTTCTCCTCTCTAAAAGTAAAAGGCCTGTCTATTTCAGGTTCAATTAATTCTTTTAAAAAATCCTGTGAGATAAAACAATAGTATAATTATAGTTTAGTGTACATTAATAACTTGTAGTATATACTGATTATTCATCCCAAAGTATTTAATGAGCACTAATCTTGCAACTGGACACTGTGCTAGGGATAAGGACGAAAAGGGTAATAAGAATAGCCCCTGTCCTCCTAAGACCCACAATTGCTCTACTGGGTGTTTACCCCAAAGATACGAATATAGTGATCTGAAGGGGCACCTGATCCCCAATATTTATAGCAGCAATGTCCACAAAAGCCAAACTATGGGAAGAGCCCAGATGTTTGTCAGCAGATGAATGGATAAAGAAGATGTGGTATGTGTATATGTATATATGTATATATACATATACACACACACAATGGAACACTATGCGGCCATCAAAAAAAATAAAATCTTGCCATTTGCAACAACGTGGAAAGAACTAGAGGGTATTATGCTAAGCGAAATAAGTCAATCAGAGAAAGACAACTATCATATGATCTCACTGATATGTGGAATTTAAGAAACAAGGCAGAGGATCATAGGAGAAGAGAGGAAAAAATGAAAAAGACGAAACCAGAGAGGGAAACAAACCTAAGAAACTCTTAATCATAGGAAACAAACTGAGGATTGCTGGAGTGGAGGGAGGTGGTGGGATGGGGTAACTAGGTGATGGACATTGGGGAGGGTATGTGTTGTAATGAGCACTGGGTATTACATAAGACTGATGAATCACAGACCTGTACCCCTGAAACAAATAATACATTGTAAGTTAATTAATTGAATTTAAATTAAAAAAAAAGAATAGCCCCAGCTCTTAAGAAGCTTAACAATTTAGTGGACAAGAAAATGCTATGGATACATATAGTCATGGTAGGAGCACCTAATCTATGGTAGTGGATGTGGTTGAAAGAGTGGATTGGTCAGGAAGGTTTCCTGGAGGACATAATGTCTGAGTTTCTTCTTAAAGGATGAGTAAGGGAAAAAAGATAGCATGGTTCTAGGCAAAGGATGATGCATGGGCATGACTGGCTCTTGAGAACAAAAGTAGTTAGTATAACAGAAACTTAGGGGCAGATGGACAGGAGCACAGTCATAGAGGAAGGGCTAGAGTGTCATTCCAGGGAAACAGGATTTTATCCTGAAGGCAATGAGGTACTGATAAATTGACTGATCTGTTCTGCACTTTAAAACAATCACTCTAGCAGCAGGAGAGCAGATTTAAAGAGAAAGAAGGGAGAGAGGAAGGACGGGTGGGAAGAAGAAAATACAAGAGTAGAGAATGAACAACACAGGGTTGTAGGAATGAAGAGGAGGATAAGGATTCAAGAGATATTTACTAGTTAACTCTTAGTGCTGGAGTGATTAGATGATATGGGATGGCTAGGGAAAGGAAGCATCTTGAATGATACCTGATGAATGGTTCAGGCCACTACATAGATAATAATGCCATTCACAGAGATAACGAACGAAGTTGCATAAGCAGGTTTAGGAAGATAGATGAGTTCAGAGTAGGCTATGTGACTTTAAGGTATCGCTAAATATATCTAAGTGGAAATAGTAAGTAGCTAAATAAACGGATCTAGAGTTTAGATGGAGGCATTTGGATTAAAGATAATCATTTAACAGTTATCTGCATTTAGTTGAAGCCAAGAAAGTGAATTATATCACCAAGGGTGAAGTTGTGAAGTTGCTAGAGGATGAGGGCTTAGGACAGAAACCTGGTCACATAAAGGACTAGGGAAGAAAGACAAGCCTGCGTAGAAGGCTGGAAGTTGTGTCAGAAGTCTGACAGAGCCACCAAGAAAGTCACAAGAAGAGAAAGAAGGAGTCAACAGTATTGAATACCTCAAATGAGTCTACACAAATATTGACAAATGTCCTCCAGTTTATTGCAACGATGTGTATAAAACAGAAGCTAAAAATAAGTTCAGGGGCGCCTGGGTGGCTCAGTGGGTTAAAGCCTCTGCCTTCGGCTCAGGTCATGACCTCAGGATCCTGGGATCGAGCTCCGCATCAGGCTCTCGCAAGGAGCCTGCTTCCTCCTCTCTCTCTGCCTGCCTCTCTGCCTACTTGTGATCTCTCTCTCTCTGTCAAATAAATAAAATCTCTTAAAAAAAAAAAAAATTAAAAAAAATAAAAAATAAAAATAAGTTCAATGCCCACAATAGGAAAATGCAAAAATAAATGATATAAACTATATAAGATATTTTATAGCAATTTTAAATTATGCTGCAGAAATATGCACATGGTATAGAAAAATACTCAAAATATATTAGGATATTTTTTCCCTAACAATGCTGTAAAATAAACAATACAGAGAAATTAAGAACCTAGAAGTCAAACTGTAAACTGCTTGAGATTATGCCTGACTTTGTTCTTTGCCTCTTGTGTTTTTCGGCTTCCTTTTATGCACATGTTAACTTTTAAAAAATACATTTTTTAAAACTTAAAAAAAAAATCTCAACTCTCAGAGGTAACAACTGCTATCAATTTGCTGACTACATTCTTCTAGACTGCTTTATACACATGTAAACATTTTAATGTCAATGGGATCATCATATTTGTTACATTCCATAATCTGCTTTTTTCAAACCAATCCTCTTGATGAACATTTATATTGTTTCCAGTGTAGATGTCCCTGACTCATGATGGCTTAACTTAAAAATTTTCAACTTTACAATGGTACGAAAATGATACACATTCAGTAGAAACTGTACTTTGCATTTTGATTTTTAATCTTTTTCCAGGCTAACAATATGTGGTTCAACTCTCTTTCATGATTCTGGGCAGTGGCAGTGACCCACAGCTTCTAGTCAGCCTTATGATCACAAGAGTAACCAACCGTTACACTTAGAACCATTCTGTTTTTCACTTTTAATACAGTATTCAATAAATTACATGAGATATTCAGGGGCACTTGCGTGGCTCAGTTGGTTGAGGATGGACTCTTGGTGTTGGTTCTGGTCATGATCTCAGGGGTCTTGGGGTCGGGCTCCACACTCAGCAGTGAGTCTGAAAGATTCTCTCCCTCTCCCCCTCCCCCCTCAAATAAATAAACTTTTAAAACAAACAAAAAAATAAATTACATAAGATATTCAACATTTTATTATAAAATGGGCTTTGTTAGATGATTTTGCCCAACTGTAGGCTAATGTAAGTATTCAAAGCACAATGAAGATAGGCTAGGTTAAGCTATGATGTTGGGGAGGTTAAGTGTATTAAATACATTTTTGACTTACAGTATTTTCAACTTACAATGGGTTTATTGAGACATAACCCCAACATAAGTCAAGGAAGATCGGTATTTTGCTATTATAAATAATCTGTAATTAGTATTCTTTTTTATCTATTTATTTAATTCCATTAACATACAGTGTTATATTATAATATAGTGATTCAACAATTCTATACATTATTCAGTGCTCATCGTGATAAGTGGAGCTCTAAGAGGATTACTCTTAATCCCCTTAACCTATTTCACCCATCCCCACCTATCCTTCTCCCCTCTAGCAACTATCAGTTTGTTCTCTATAGTTAACAGTCTGTTTTTCAATCTCTTTTTTCCTTTGTTCATTTGTTTCTTAAATTCCACATGTGAGTGAAATCATATGGTATTTTTCTTTCTCTGACTGGCTCATTTCACTTAACACTATACTCTCTAGCTCCATCCATGTTGTTGCAGATGGCAAGATTTCATTCTTTTTTATGGCTGAGTAATAGTCCAGTGTGTGTGTGTGTGTGTGTGTGTGTGTGTGTGTGTGTGTGTGTGTTGTGTGTACCCCATTCTCTTTATCCATTCATCTATCAGTGGACACTTGGGCTGCTTCTATAGTTTGGCTATTATAAATAATGCTGCAATAAATATCAGGGTGCATACATCTTTTCAAGTTAGTATTTTCATATTCTTTGTTTAAATACCCAGTAGCGGGACTACTGGATCACATAGTAGTCTTGTTTTTAATTTTTTGAGGAACCTCCATACTGTTTCCCATAGTGGCTGCACCAGCTTGCATTCCTACCAGCAGTACACAAGGGTTCCTTTTTCTCCTCATCCTCGCCAACACTTCTTGTTCCTTGTGTTTTTGATTTTAGCTGATCTAACGAGTGTGAAGTAGTATGTCATTGTGGTTTTGATTTGCATTTCCCTGATGATGAGTGATATTGAGCATCTTTTCCTGTGTCTGTCGGCTATCTGCATATCTTCTTTGGAGAAATGTCTGTTCACGTCTTCTGCCCATTTTTTAATTGGGTTTTTTGGCATTTAGCTATAGTTCTTCATATATTTTGACACTAACCCTTCATCAGATATGTGATTTGCAAATATCTTCTCCCATTCAGTAGTCCTCTTTTAGTTTTGTTGGTTGTTCCCTTTGCTATGCAGAAGCTTTTTATTTTGATGTAGTTCCAATAGTTACTCTTGCTTTTGTTTTCCTTGTCTTAGGAGATGTATCTATGAAAATGCTGCTACAGAGGATGTTGGAGAAATTACTGCACATGCTCTCTGCTGGGAGTTTTATGGTTTCAGGTCTCACATTTAGGTCCTTAATCCATTTTGAACCTATATTTGTGTGGTGTAAAAAAGTGGTCCAGTTTCATTCCTTTGCATGTAGCTGTCCAGTTTTATAATTAACATTCTTATATAGATATAACATATATTAGAATTATCAAGTAGAGGGGTGCCTGGGTGGCTCAGTGGGTTGAAGCCTCTGCCTTCGGCTCAGGTCATGATCTCAGGGTCTTGGGATCGAGCCCTGAATCGGGCTCTCTGCTCAGCAGGGAGCCTGCTTCCCCCTCTCTCTCTGCCTGCCTCTCTGCCTACTTGTGATCTCTCTCTCTCTGTCGAATAAATAAAATCTTTAAAAAAAAAAAAGAATTATCAAGTAGACTACAAAGTTATATTTAACCTGTTTAAAGAAATAAAAGATTAAAAATATGAAGAAAGATTACAAGAATGATCAGAGTTGAAAAAGAATCAAGTAGAACTTTAATAATTAAATTTAAAAATTGAACAGAAAGGTTTAATAGAAGATTAGTGAACAGAAAGGTAAGCCAGAAGAAACTATTCAGAATTCAATGCAGAAGCAAAGAAAAATATGAAATAAGGTTAAAAGACATGGGGATACATTCCAATACATAGCCACTCAGAGTTCCAGAAAGGAGAGAGCAAATATAGTAGAGACAATATTTAAAGAGATAATAGAATTTTCCATATCTAATGAAAGATACCAAGTCAAAGATTTAGGAAACAAAGAGAATCCCCAGCAAAATTTAAAAAGGAAAAGAATCCCACACCCACATGTACCAGAGTGAAACTGCAAAATGCCAGTCATAAAGATCTTAAAAGTAGTGAAAGAGAAGAGAGGGATTACCTTCAAAGGAACTGACAGCTGAATTCTCCACTGTCAGTTTGGTAACAATAAAATCCAGAAAACAGTAGAAATAGCATTATCAATGAGCTGGGAGGAAACGTTATCATCCTAGAATTATATACCCTGCAAAAAATGTTAAGACTGAGGGTGAAATAAAGACATTTTCAGACAAACAAAAATTAAGTTTGCCTCAGTAAATCATCACTAAAGAAAAATTTAAAGGTTAAGGCAGAAGGAAAGTGACCTTGGGTAGAAGATCTGAGATACCTGAAGAACAATAAAGAAATTAAACAAAAAATCAACTCCAATCACTAAAGGCATTCCCTCTTGAGGATGCTTGCTATTGTCACTAGTATTTAACACCAAATTGGGAGAATTATTCATTGCGATTAGACAAGAAAAAGCAATGAGAGGCATAATAATCGAAAGAGGTAAAATTATCTCGATTTGTATTTGATTTGATTAAATATCTGGAGAATCCAAAAGAATCTATTCTACCAAAAACTACTAAAAACAATAAGATAACTTAGTAAAGTCCCAAATATAAAATTAAAATACAGAAATCAATAACATATACACAGTTATCAGATAGAAAATACAATGGTAAAGATGATCTCATTTAAAATAGCAAAAAATAGGGGTACCTGGCTTGGTCTCAGGGTTGTGAATTTGAGCCCTATGTTGAGTGTAGAGACCACTTAAATAAATAAAAACTTTTTAAAAATAAAATAGCAAAAAGTAAAATGAGATACTCAGGCATAAACCTTACAAGAAATGTACAAAATGAGTAAATCATAAAACATTATTGAAAGACATTAAAAGTAGATATCCTATATTTTTGGATAGGACAACTTGACAACATAAGTATCTCTGCTCTAAGTTAATACATAAATTTAGTATTACCCCAGTCTTTAAAACTCATATTTTCCCAGACGTAGATTATAGAGTTACATAGAAGAATAAATAAGCAGGCATAGTGATGAACCCCCTAAAGAAGACCAGTAAGGAGGGCTGGCCCAACCGGATATGAAAATGCATCATGGCACCTCAAAAATTAAAATATTGTGGTGATGACCCATGAAGAAATAGATTAATAGAAAGTAACAGAAATTTAAAAAATAGACTTAGGTTGAATATAGCTATTTTCAAATGCTGGAAAACACCATAACATGGAATGTTGTAAATACTATAATGTGGAAGACAAATCAGCCTTGTTCATATCAACCCAAAAGACTAAATGAGGACCAGTAAGTAGATAAAGCTACAAGGAAACATATTTCATCTAGCTCAACAGGAAGAATAACATTCTTTTTTTTTTTTTTTAAGATTTTATTTATTTATTTGACAGAAAGAGAGAGATCACAAGTAGGCAGAGAGGCAGGCAGAGAGAGACGGGGAACCAGGCTCCCCGCTGAGCAGAGAGCCCGATGCGGGGCTCAATCCCAGGACCCTGAGATCATGACCTGAGCCGAAGGCAGAGGCTTTAACCCACCGAGCCACCCAGGTGCCCCGGAAGAATAACATTCTAATGGTCAGTGATCATCAAAACAAGTTAGCTAATTCTAAAAGTAGGCCTCTGTCACTTCAGATATTCAAACATAGATGTAATGATCAAGGGTGGGTATTATACAAAGATTCACACATCAGATGTTGGGCTGAATTCAATCACTCTTAAAATCCTTTCTGTTCTTAAGTCTCTATGATTCTGTATAGTTCTTGAATTTAATTTTTCCATAGACCTGTTGTGTAGCCAAGATCATGTCTGTGGTACTTAATTTTCTAAAACTATACTGTAATTTAAGATTTTTTTTTTTTTTTGAGAGAGTTCATGGGGGCAGGGAGGGCCAAAGGGAGAGGGAGAGAGAATTTAACCAGGCTCCATGCCCAGCATGGAGCCCGACGTGGGGGTCCATCTCACAACCCTGAGATCACGACCTGAGCTGAAATCAAGAGTCAGACACTTTATCGACTATGCCACCCAGGCACCCCATATAATTTAAGATTTATAATGTTGATGAAATCATTCAGTGATTAATTCAAAATAATTCTCGCCAAGACCTGGGCAGCAAAGAAAAGTAGGCATTTGCAAAAGATGTATAATTTAGAAATTATGGTGTTTCTTGAGTGTTTAAATGTAAGACAAAAGTCCCACGTGTGTGTAGGTAGACCCCTCCCTGGCAGACCCTGGAGCACGGACCGAGTGCTACAGTTCACGGCTCCGATAGAAATGAGGGGTTCTTCAGTCTCTACTGGAAACCAACTACTTCAAACACACTGAAGTAAAACTAAAGATTTGTGACTGCCATGATATTGACAGGATATTCATTAATTTGGAATCCTCGGTAAACAGGTGGTAGTTAATACCACAGCATTAGCACAGTCATGTGTGGGGTGTAGAATGAAAAGTGAAAGCAAGTCAAGGACAGCATGTCAACATTTAAGAGGCAGGCAGTAGAGGAAGACCAAAAGGAGAGTGAAAAGAAGTAAAAAAGGAGAAAAAATTTTTGTCTTGTGAGGAGAGATTACAAAAGGAGTGAATGACTGACTAGTCAACAGGGTCAAATGCTACAGAAAAGTCAAGTTAAATACGGCATTGGGATTCCTTGGATCTGACCATAAGGAATCATTACAGTATGCTGCAATAGTTTCAGAGTTTTCAGAGAAATGATTCTGATAGGAAGGAGAGAATTAAGTAGTAGTAAAAAAGACAAGCTCACGGGATCTATCTTTTAGAATGAAGGCAATGGCCATGCTTATAGATTGTTTACATACTGACACAGTGGAACTACTAGAGAGGAAGACGTTAAAAAGATACAAAAGAGAGAGCACAGTGTGCTGGGATTAGGAGCTCAAAGGAAGAAATAATCTTAAATGGGAAGATGGAGGCTGGAGGGGAGGAGGAAGTGTGCACAGCAGACCAGTCTGAAGACACGCCTCAGGAAGTGGCAGGCAGCTTCCCCTCTGAAAGCCATCCTTTCCCTTATGAAGAATGAACAAAATCGTGCTCTAAGTAAGTGAGGGGAGATGCTTAGGTGGATGATTCTCTCCCTTAGAAGGGAGAACTGACAATGCTTTCGGTCAGGGGCAAAATTCTCTTCTGGCAGAGTAAATAAATGAGGACTTAAAACACTGATTGGAAAAAGTCACTGAATCCTTATCTATTGAAATATGAGGGGGGGGCAAAAAATATAGGAAGAATCTGAATAATGATCAGTGGCAACACATGGCAAATACCTCTTCTCCAAATAGGTGTTCTTTTTCTTCCTTTGTCAGTAACTTTACTTTTTTGCCTTTGATCCCAGAAAGGAGGTGAGAACATGTGACGATCCACTCATAACATTCTCTCTGAGAAAAGAGAAAAGATAATTATTAAGCAGAAAAAAATCAGACTATACCAATTCACTTATTCACTCACTTCTATTGAGGAGCTACCAAGTACAAAGTACCTTCTAAATAAAACTCCATTCAATTAACTTGTTATCACTTCAGTTTGAAGATTTTTGCAGAAATGTTTCTTTATGTATACAGATCTGAAATCACATCATCTCTTATCAACAGTGTTTGAGATCTGGGTTACATTGGGACAAGGAGCAATGAAGTGCCATAAAACAAGATGAAGAAAGATTGCTGGATTTACTATGGGCAAACAGTCTGTCCCAAAAAATGGTTTGCAATGGACCAGGTCAACTGGGATTACATAACAGTAACAATAAAAATAGCCCACATTTACATGGCATTAATTATACATCAGATTCTGTTCTAAACATGTGCAATATTAACTCATTTGATCTTCAGTATGAAATATATGCTATGATTTTTATGAGGTATAACTGAAATAACATTATATTGAGAACAAACTAATGGTTGCCAGAGGGGAGGTGGGTGGGGGGAATGGGTGAAATAGGTGATGGGGATTAAGGAGGGCACTTGTTGTGATGAGCACAGAGTGTTGTATAGAACTGTTGAATCACTATATCGTATACCCGAAACTGATATAACACTGTATGTTAACTGGAATTGAATTAAAAATTTTTTTTTCATTTTAAAAAATGGATTAACCCCAAAACAAACACACACACAAAAGAAATTACATTAATTTCAGGTGAACAACATAATGATTCAATATTTGTAAATATGGCAACATAATCACTACAATAAGTCTATTAATATCTGTCACCATATATAGTTAAAAAACTTTTTTCTTGTGATGAGAATGGAACTATGTACCCCTATTATTCTCATTTTTTAGATGAAGAAACTGAAGAACAGAGTTGAACATCTTGCCCAAGATCATATATATAGTTAAGCATGGCCTTTAGACTCTAATCCAGGTGGTATGGGCTTTTAACTACTACAAAAAACTCCCCAGTTCCCATTAAAGTGAATAAATAAAGATTAGAAGCACTGTTTGGGGGGCAGTGCCTGGGTGGCTCAGTCAGTTAAGCATCTGACTCTTGATCTCAGCTCAGGTCTTGATCTCAGGATCATGAATTCAAGCCCCACACTGGGCCCCACATGGAGCCTATTTTTTAAAAAGCAGCAGCAGCAGCAGCAGCACCGTTTTGGAACAGGTGCTCACCCCTCATACAGGAGAGGCCTACAGCAGGTCTCATTCACCTAAAGTGTATAATAATACTACATTCACTTAACCAAGGTCTCTTAACAGCTAAGATCTGGCTTCAATGTTTAAAAGAGATGTTATTCCTTATTAGTGAATAACAGCAGAGTAAACCAGGAAACTTTATCTTCTCTGGGGATGGAGATCTGGTCACTTTAACCATCAAAAAACTATACTGTGTGGTGAAATAATGACCCACTTTAGATTCCTGAAATCAACCATGAAGAACTGTAATATGTCTTATATTTTTCTCATTATTAGACCTAATTCTTATTGTGGAATTATTATGAAATGTCAGAGTCAAAAATTTTTAGAAATCAAATCTATAACCTTATGTTCTAGATAAGGAAACTGAAGCTTATGAGGGTAGAGTAAGTTTAGCACGGTTTTGTTAATGTCACTGATAAATTTCAATTCTGGATTCAAGGGTTAGGATCATGTCTTATTGCATATCAGAAAGAGGATCAAACAAGGGGTATTAAAATATTGGGTTCTAGTCCTAAGTTCATCTAATTGTTTGACTTCTTGAGTAAATCCTTAAAAGTTTTCTATCTATTAAAAACAAATGAGGTTGAGGGCGCCTGGATGGCTCAGTTGGTTAAGTGTATGCCTTCAGCTCATGTCATGATCCCAGGGTCCTGGGATCAAACTGCCCATCAGGCTCTCCACTCAGCGGGATGCCTGCTTCTCCCTCTCCCTCTGCCTGCTGCGCCCCCTGCTCGCTCTCTCTGTGTCAAATAAATAAAATCTTTTAAAAAAATGTTGTTGATTTACTCTAGGTGACCCTTATGCAGTGGGGAACTGGTGAAAGCCATTTTGTGGGATGAGGAGTCCTAATTTGTAGCATTTGCTGATTTCCATGCCATACACCCTCCCACCATGGCAATTTCAATGGTATTCATGATTCCGTATGTTATCAGTAAATGTGGAGCTGGGAATGGGTGTGCACAGTCAGCTCTTGCTTGCCATTGTGAATCTCCATCACAACACTGCCCCTAAGGATCTTTCCAGCTACAAAACTGAAGCATGTACTATTTGACTTTATTGTATCTAGAACAAAGAATTAGCTAATTTTGAAAATAGTAACAATATTTTTGAAATCTTATTTCTTCAGAGTTAATTCATCATTCATGAGAAATAAACTATTCTCTAGTTGAATTTAATACTGTGAACCAGATCCTAGTAATTTTCTTATAAACTTCTGAGATATTGAAAATACTACCATATCACTTCTGATGAGGGTAAAAATAATCAGTAGGAATCTTTTGATGAAAAGTATTACTGTAATCTATGGAGTTAAGCAAGTTTCCATGGAGTTAAGTAAGTTTTCCTTCAAAACCTTCAACATCACCTTTGACCAGCTCTAGACTGGATAGTTTGGTTATTAATCAAAACATACAGATACCTTTCCATCAATATTCTTATTTAAATCTGATAAAGTCTAATTCAGAGCTGTGTCAATAAATGCTTCTGGTGTAAAGTAAAAGCACTAAAATTCACTTCTGGGCTAAAGAAGGATTTAGGAAGCAAAGAATGGTCCTAAATGTTAAGCCTATTGTCGTGGATCAAAAGCAGGAGAAAAAAAAGGTTAGAAGAGATAGTCTTTTATAATTTACCAGTGGTGACACTATGGTGGTTATGAAGTAATAATCAGGGGAGGCTAAGAATCAGCCTGGATCAAGATATGCCAAGATTAGATGGTAAGCAAATAGAATCATTAGCCACTGGACAATCTCAATGGTCTTGGGAAACTAGATAATCCCCAAGACTTCTTAAAGAAGTAATTTATCTAGGCAGCTATGGTGGAATAATTGATTAACAACCATCAATTAAAAAAAAAAAATCAATAAGAGTGATGAAAATCCAAAAGATGCTTACTTAAGAGGATTCCCACTCCAGAATTCTGTCCAGTATTATGCAACTCTCATTTACTGGAAAGGAACCCAAGAAATATTATATTGTGGGAAACCATCACTAATATCATCCAAACATCACTCCAGTAGGTTGCCATGATGTTATTCTTCAAGTGCTGGAATGTGGTTGGAGAATGGCACCAGTCATACAGCATCACAGTATACCCACGTTAGACAAGGCTTCTCTGGAGGACCATCTTCCACTCTTCATGATGTGGGATATGGATGAGGCCACAGGAGTCCCTGAGACTGAGGTAATAAAAATTCATGTACACAGACAGGGTGTCCAGGAGATCAAGGGAATGACAGCAGTCAAGGATGGGGATGAATTTAAAATTAAGATAACAGTACTAAAAGGGGAAATAACCATTTTTTATAGAGTACTGAGGCACTTCCAGGGCAATGGGGGGCCTGCTAAGCTCTAAACTATTTTTTCTTTTGAATATTTTATTTATCTTCCTATCTATCTATCTATCCATCCATCCATCCATTTATCGAGAGAGAGAGAGTACAGGAGCAGGGGGAGGGGCAGAGAGAGAGAATCTCAAGCAGATTCTGTGCTAAGTAAGGAGCCTGATGCAGGGTTCCATCTCACAACCCTGAGATCATGACCTGAGCCAAAATCAAGAGTCAGACGCTCAACTGACTGAGCCCCCCAGGCACTCCAAGCCATAAACTAGTTTTATGTACCCTTGAAAGCCTTCAGTCTCAGGCTTAGAGAGGGAGGCATATGTATGTGGTAGGAAAAAACCTAAGTATGAGATCAGTTAGTCTTACTTCTGGTAGGAGAGCAGATTCTCAGCCTCCCCTGATTAATACTTCCCTGGTTTATTAATTTGAAATTGCTAACGAAGGTTCAGTGAGTGGGTAAGAGCTTAATAGAAGACCTAAGTAGCCTGGTGGAAAGTGTAGGTTCTCAAAAAGGTGGTCAGGTCATGGACCTCCAGTCATGGCCTAGGGTGGAGCAGGCAATAAATGGCTCATTGCATGAAGATTTCACAAAATTTCATAATATGGGTGGCTTTATATAGGTCTCCCAAGGTACCCTCAGGAAGGGCCCTTCACAGCAATACCCCCCCATACTGCTATAGCCTTAACTGTAATGGGGAAGTAAGCCTCAAAGCATTCTGAAATCCTTATTCTGAAATTGTCCTTAACTGGAAACATGGTCTCACCTCACAGAGCTCTACCCCTGTTTAAGCAAATGAGAACTAAGGCATACTATAGAACAGGCCACTGAATCTTGACCCCATCTATGGCAGATCCGGCTTCCCCAAACCAGGAGCTCCACCACATCTCGGGGTGGGTAGCAGCAAAACTAGTTGCAGCAGGCCTGAGCGGATGTGAGCACATTTCTAAATGCACAGTGAGAACTACAAGCTCCAAGAGACTGTTCAGTTCAGAGGCACGTTAGTCTGTTGTGAAAAACAGAGGCCTTCCCAGAACCAAAAGTAAAACTGAGACATTTAATTCCTAGATGAAAAGTGAAATTTATCTGTAACCACATTCAAGTAGTACAATATTCTTACTTCCTGACATGTACCCTAATTATTCAGTGTTTTATTATTTTAATTTTCTACTGAATGAAAATTTGGTATTCTAAAATTTGGATTCAGCAACTGTACTTATGAGGTTTGTTTCCCCTATATTTATTAGAATTTTTTTTTAAGCCTTGACAGCTATATGAAATAAACTGGGAAAACTTTTGGTCATTATCTATGCTCTTAAATCGTTTATATAGGATAGGGATTACCTTGAAAGTCTGATCCTTGAAAGTCTGCAAACACTTGCCTGTGGAGTCCAGGCAAAATTTTTAGTATTTTTTTGTTTTCTGTTTTTAATCAATGCATCCATTTCCTCTTTGAGAATTGGCCAATTTTGCCCTTCTAAAGTTAATGTTACTTATATTTTTCTAGAAAAGTCTCTATCTCCTAGAGATTTTAAAATTAGCAAGATGGTTCACATAAAATATTTTACAACCTAATTTTTAAAAACAGTGAGACCTATCCCATATATGACATAAAATACATATGTAGAATTTAATAAGAACAGTCATCTAAACATCACACAGGCCAGAAAACAAGAACCACCTGTACCCTATATGCCAGTCCTTATATACCATAATATATTTATCCACACTGTCTATGAACAGGTCTGAAATCATGATCTCAGCTATACCTTACGAAACCAGAAAAGAAAGAGCAAATTAAGCCTAAAGAAATAAAAAAAAAGGAAATAATAAAGGCCAGACTGGAAATTAAGGAAGTAGAAAACAGAAAAATGGAGAAAATCAATGATACCAAAAGCTGGTTTTTGAGATCAAGAAAAATGGTAATTCTTTTTGTAAACTGATGAGGACAAAGAGAGAGAAGACACAAATTTTCAATAACAGGAAGGAGAGTATGCACATTCTATCATTATTAAAAGGACAATAGGACAATAATATGAACAACTGTGTCAATAAACTAAACAATTGAGATGAAATCACAAATTCCTTATAAAACCAAAGCCACTGAGCTTACTCAAGAAGAAAAACATCATAGCCTTATATCTAATAAAGACATTTCCTTGAATCTATTGAGGAAATTAGATAGGCTTTATCTGAATAGCTCATTTTTGTAATTTACAACCTTCTCACAGAACCCAGATGGCTTCACTGATGAATTCTACCAAATATTTAAGGAAGCAACAGACAATTCTATACAAATTGTTCCACAAAATAGAGGCCAGCATTACCCTGATATTAAAACCAAACAAAGGTATTAGAAAACAAAACCACATAATCAATATCCCTCATGAACATCAATGCAAAATTCTAAACAAAACTAACAAACTGAATTTTGCAACATATAAAAAAAGATAATACACCATGATCAAGTGGGGTTTATCCTAGGGATGCAAGGGTGGTTTAATGTTCAATTCAAAAATCAATCAAGGTACAGTAGTTGCCTCCTTATCCATGGGGGATATGTTCCAAGACTCCCAGTGGATGCCCGAAATCACAGATAGTGCCAAACCCTATATAAACTATGTTTTTTCCCTATATGTACATATGTATGATAAAGGACACAGTAAGAGACTAATAACAAATAATAAAATAGAACGATTATACCAATATACTGTAATAAAAGTATGTGAATGTGCTCTCCCTAAACTTCTTACTGTACTGTACTCACCCTTCTTGTAATGATATGATAAAATGCCTACATGATGAGATGAAGTGAGGTGAATGACATAGGCAGTGTGACCTAGCATGAGGCTGCTATTGACCTTGCGATGTTACATCAGAAGGAAGATCATCTACTGTGCTGGACTGTGTTGGCCGTGGGTAACTGAAAAGGTGGGAAGTGGAACTGTGGATAACGGGGGACTGCTGGAATTCACCATATTAGAAAACTAAAAAACACAACTCATATGACCATCTCATTCGATGCAAAGAAGGATTTGAAAAATCCAACATTCATCTTTGACTTTAAAAAGTTTTTTCAGGGATGCCTCAGTGGCTCAGTCAGTTAAGCGTTAGACTCTTGGTTTCGACTCAGGTCATGATCTCAGGGTCATGAGCTCCCACATAGAGCTCTATGCTCAGCGCAGAGTCGGCTTGGGATTCTTTCCCCTCCCTCTCCCACTCCCTATGCTGTTCCCCTCCCCTGCTCACATGCTGGCTCTCTCTCCTTCTCTCTCTCTCTCTCTCAAATAAATAAATAAATAAATAAAAATCTTTACGAAGTTTTTTCAGCAAACATGGACTAAAAATTAACTTCCTCAAGCTGATAAAGGGCATCTGTGAAACACCTACAGCCACTGTTATACTTAAAGATGACAGAATAAATACTTCTCCCCTAAGACAGACAAGGCAAAGATACCAGCTTTCACCACTTTTATTCAACCCGGTACTGGACAGTATAGGTAGTGCAAAAGGCAAGAAAAATAAATAAAATGCATACAGATTGGAAAGGAAGAGAGAAGAGTGCTCCTATCTTCAGATGCCATGACTATGTACAGAGAAAAGTCTAAAGATTCTAAACGGGGAAAAAAACTGCTTAAAAAAATAAGTTCAGTAAGGTCAGTATATATTTTTCTTATTTTTTTATTTTTTAAAGATTTTCATTTATTTATTTGAGAGAGAGAGAGAGAGACAGCAAGAGAGGGAACACAAGCAGGGAGAGTGGGAGAGGGAGAAGCAGGCTTCCTGCTGAGCCAAAGGCAGACGCTTAACAACTGAGCCACCCAGGCACCCCTGAAATCAATATATTTTTAAAATCACTTATAATTCTATACATTAGCAATGAATAACTAGAAATTGAAATTACAAATGAATCACTTACTAAAAAACAAAAAACAAACGAAACACTTATAATAGTACCAAAATATGAATTATGTAGGGATAAATCTCACAAAAGACGAGTAGCAGCACCCGGGTGGCTCAGTTGGTTAAGCGTCTGCCTTCGGCTCAGGTCATGATCCTGGAATCCTGGGACCAAGGCCCATGTAGGCCTCCCTGTTCAGCAGGGAGCCTGCCTCTCCCTCTACTCCTCCCCACTGCTTGCGCTCTCGCTCTCTCTCTCTCTCTCACATGCTCTCCCTCACACACTCTCTCTCTCTCATATAAATAAATAAAATCTTAAAAAAAAAATGTGTACACTAAAAGATGTATACACTAAAAACTGTTGTGTAAGACCTATACACAATACAACTTCGTTGAAAGAAATAAAGGACTTAAGTCAATGAAGAGATACACTGTCTTCACAGATCCAAAGACTCAATATTGTCAGGATGTCAATTCTTCACAAATTGATCAATAAATAAAATGTAATCACAATCAAAATCCCAACAGGGCTTTTTGGAGAAATTGCCAAGCTGATTTTAAAAATTTCATATATGGAAAGCAAAGGACGTAGAATGGCGGGCTCAATCTTGAAAAAGAACAACAGGGACACCTGGGTGGCTCAATCACTTAAGCATCTGCCTTTGGCTCAGGTCACGATCCTGGAATCCTGGGACCAAGCGCCATGTAGGGTTCCCTGCTTCTTCCTCTCCCTCTGCTCTTTCCCCAGCTCCTGCTCTCTCTCTCACTCGCTCTCTCAAATAAATAAAATCTTTGGAAGAAAACAAAAAAGAACAAATTTGGAGGATACACTACTGGATTTCAAAAATTATAAGCTGCAATAATCAAGACAGTTTCATTAACAGAACAAAACAGAATGTCCAGAATAGTAGCCACTGTGGATGGCAGACCATATCAAGTGTTGGAGAGGAAGCGAAGCAACTACAGCATTCCTACCCCACTGGCAGGAGTGTAAAATGGTTTAACTACTTTGGAAGACAGTTTGATGTTTTCTTAAAAAGTTAAACACACACACATACCGTTGTAACTTAGACATCCCATTCCTAGATATTTGCTCAAGAGAAATGAAAGCAATGCATCTGTACGTGAATATGCCCTGGAGCTTTGTTTGTAGTCATCAAACCACAGCGATTCAAATGCCCATCAACAGAGAATGGATAAATAGTGTACATCCATACGACGAAATACTACTTAGTAATAAAATGTATGAACTTTTAATAAAAGCAACAATGTGTATGAATCTCAAAATAGTTATGCCTCATCAAAGAAGTCAGACCAAAAAAGTGTACATTCTGTATGATTCTATTTATATAAATTCTAGAAAATGAAAAATAATCTTTGGTGTTAGAAAGTGGATCAGACATTGCCCAGGGAGGGGATGAGGCTGGAAGAAGAAATGACAAAGGGGTACAAGGAAACTTTGAGTGTGTTAGGTATTTTCCTTTTTTTTTTTTAATTGTCATAATCATTTTATGGATATATCCCTAATTTAGAAATTATCAGATTGGATACTTTAAATATGTGTAGTTTTTTGTAAATCAAGTCAAACAAGAAGTCTGCTAAAAACAAACAAAAGTAAGGGGAAGATAGTGCTATTACCTTCATCTTATCCAGCTCCTGAAGTTCCTTAGCAGGATTTTTTTCTAAGTGACCTGCCTCATTCAGAGCCATAGCTGTTACCAGCCCTTTGCAACAACTAGGGGGACAAAAAGCACACACTCAGTATGATCGATTTATTGTTGGTTCCTCTTCTAAGTGTTTCGAATCCCTGTACAGTGGAAGTTTACCATAATAATTTTTTTTTAAAGATTTTATTTATTTATTTGACAGAGAGAGAGAGATCACAAGGAGGCAGAGAGGCAGGCAGAGAAGAGAGGGGGAAGCAGGCTCCCTGCTGAGCAGAGAGCCCGATGCTCGATCCCAGGACCCTGAGATCATGACCCGAGCCGAAGGCAGAGGCTTTAACCCACTGAGCCGCCCAGGCGCTCCGGAAGTTTACCATAATAATTAACGTGTTGAGAAGAATCTCTCAGTTTCTCACCTTCATCTTGTTCCCCCACTGCCCTTCATTTCTCTCACTCTTGACCACTGGTAACATTGAATGGAAATGAAGGGGAAAATTGGCTAGACCATAAAAGCTACTTCCTGAATTTGACAATCCTAGTGACAATCCTAGTGACACAGTGACACATGGTTCCTAGTTAATAAATTACAATTTTTCAGACCTCATCTGTATTTGGTAGGAATCTTCTAGTTTTTCGGATATAAGGGATTTTCAGTTGAAATTTTTTTAAGAGATGTTTTGGGGGCACCTGGGTAGCTCTGTCAGGTAGGTATCTGCCTTCGGCTCAGGTCGTGATCACGGGGTCTTGGGATGGAGCCCCGCATCAGGCTCCCCGCCCAGCTTGTTTCTCCCTCTCCCTTTCCCTCTGCCCACTCTCTTTCTCTCTCTCTCTCTTAAATAGATAATAAATAAATTTTTTTTAAAAAAGAGATGTTTCAGTTGGTGTTCAGTGAAACCAAACATATTCAGTGAAATATAAGTGTACATTCAGTTTTGCATGGAATGACACAGAAAGTATAAGCTTCTTCATAAATGCTCCCCAGTATGTGCAAACATGCAAGATATATCTTAATGCAAGCAAGTGGGCCTTTTTGGTTTAATTTGGTTTTCTTTTTACTAAATCTCACTCCAATATAAGCATATACTTCCCACCCTACCTATGGTAACATTGTGTTCAAAAGAATTCGAGGGGCGCATGGGTGGCTCAGTGGGTTAGGGCCTCTGCCTTCAGCTCAGGTCATGATCTCAGGGTCCTGGGATCAAGCCCCGCATCGGCTCTCTGCTCAGTGGGGAGCCTGCTTCCCCCTCTCTCTCTGCTTGCCTCTCTGCCTGCTTGTGATCTCTCTCTCTCTCTCGCTCTGTCAAATAAATAAATAAATAAATAAATAAATAAATAAATAAAAAAGAATTCAAAAGCCATTGGGAAAACACTAAAATCACCTACTTCAACTGGGCAGTGTTGAAACTAGTTTAAAAACTAGCAAACAGTCCCTTATTGCTGCTACCTCCCTGCCCTTATCTCCTCTGCTTTATGTCACATTTAACCTTCAAAAGGACAGTAATAAAACAACCAGATAATTTCACCTGTTCAAATAGCTGGAATATTGTGCCAACTTTCTGGCCAGTGCATTCGCCTCTAGCTCTAACTTAGCAACTCCCAGATCGTGTTCCTCAGCACTTTCCTTCTTCAAATTTGGGAGGGTGTTTTGGTCAGTAAAGTCAGGCACCATTAAAATCAGCAAGCTTACCATCCACTGGATCATAGATATATGCAATTCATCCATCTGTTAAAAAATGATAATAAGCCATTTTAAATAAATCAAACAGTGAAAAACATACCAAATTTAAAAATAGAAATCACACCTGTGCCCAACTTTTAACAACACTCTCATTCTTAATGACATCAAATCATCACTACTCAGCTAGGGTAAACAGTTTCTTTTGTTTACTGTACTTACTACATTAAACTACCCTCCTCCTCATCTTTAGCTTGGTCAAGGGTGTTTACCCATTAAAGCTGCAGTTCCCCAATTGTGTACCAAGGCATCAAAGGGCTCTGCAGCAAACTCTGAAGGCTGCCATGGGATTTTAAATTCTTGAGGGAAGTGACAGTGATGTGTGACATCTATCAGCACAGCACGAACTTGACATAGATCACAGTTCCAACATTAGATGCAATGTACCACTTCTGATGGCTTCTTACCTTTGCAAAGCTGGTTTTATTGATGGTTGTGTGGTTAAAAAAAAAAAAAAAGACAAGTACTTTGGGAAAATCAAGGTACTGTAACAGGCAATGAGGGTGGCACTGTCCAACCCGCTTCCAAGGTTAGAGAAGTGTACAGTGTCCGAGTGTATACGTTCCATTGGTAAGTAATTTTGATGAGAGGAGAATAAGATAAAAGATTCTCTTTTTTTCAATGTATGTATATCTAAGAAGTTAAATTAAAACATTAAATTTTACAAAGCTTATTTGAGTAAGTGATTAGAATCAGGCAGCGTCAAAACCAAAAATGGTTAGGGGCATTCTGCAGGCAGGGGCCAGGAAAAAGATTTTAATAGAGAAGATGCTAAAGCAAAGAAATTATTTAATTGACTATAACTCAAATGTTTGCCCTATTTGGGAAAATTCAGTTAGCTGGCTATTGTGATAGTTGTCCTTGTGTTTCATTTTTTCATAATCAAGAGAATCTAGTTGACTGTTTATAATTAGTTCTCGAGTTTTGTTTTCTCAGATTCAAGTGCGTGGGCTCCTCTGGCTTTGGTTTGTTTATAGAAGCTACCAGAGGCCCCAAAGCTACCCCAGTCTAATGGCCTCCTTGTTTAACTGTTTTAACATGTATTACTTTTCCAAATAGTTACTAAGTTATTAGGAAAGAAATATTTAGTAAGTTGTTTGAAACTACCTACTTAATAAACTGAACTCTGGAGTGTTTCTTTTGGTTGAGGAGTATGAAAATACTGAGACCCAAAGGGCAGTAACCGGTCAAGTTTGGGAACCTCTGCATTATGCTTTTTGCAGAAGGTGGGATCCAGAAATCAAATGCAGAAAACTTTACGAAATGCAAACGTCCAGCACACCATCCTCTTCACATGCTCTATCCCCTTTCTCTGTTGGTGAGTTCCTCAGTAGTCTTCTCTAGGCTTATACATGACCTACTCTGAGAAGTTTTTTTTAACTTCCACTGGCTTTAATTTGCTCCTTTCCCCACATTTCTATGGTACTTTGTACATCTCTATTATAACGGTTTGCACATTTGTGACCTCAATTAGCCAGTGTGTCTCTTTAAGACATGGGCCATCATTTTATCCCTCAAAACCACACACAGTACTGGGCAGAGAATTTAAATGCTTAAGTTTGTTAAATGAACAAATAAAAATCAAACTTGGTAGCCTATCTGGTAGTAAAACCCAAGCCCAGCACCTCAGAAGGAACCGTTATTAATGACCTAAAGCAATGCTGATGAGTGTATTTTTACACCTTAATTAACACATCAGGAAAAGGGCAACTCTTCCTGAGAAATGGTTTAACAAGATTGTTATCCCATTTTACAAGTTAAAAGATATTTCCTCCTACATTCACAAGCTATGCCCCTGCTGCTTCTCAAAGTAAATAAATTCCTAACTGTTCTTTCTTATACCAATGGCCTGGATTATACTGTCATAGAAAGAACTCATTTGTGCTTACATAAAATATTTTTTTTTTTATTTTTTTTTAAAGATTTTATTTATTTATTTGACAGAGAGAGAGATCACAAGTAGGCAGAGAGGCAGGCAGAGAGAGAGAGGAGGAAGCAGGCTCGCTGCTGAGCAGAGAGCCCGATGCGGGGCTCGATCTCAGGACCCTGAGATCATGACATGAGCCGAAGGCAGAAGCTTTAACCCACTGAGCCACCCAGGCGCCCCATAAAATATTTTTTTTGTGCTTACATAAAATATTAACCGATCCTTGAACCATCCCTAATAAACAAACAGAAGCAAGTTATCTTCATTTCAGAGTTATATTGGAAAGACTAAATGGTAGAATCTAGGGCATGCAATAGTTCATTAAAATGCATGCAATAGTTCAATTAAAATTAGAATCAAATTAAGCACAAAAGCATATCTTTCACTTTCACAAAGATATGAAAGCATTCTTTGTAATTAGACAGAGAGTACGTATGATAAGTTTTATAATAGACCAGAGGTTTACTGTGATCCGGATATAAAATCGTAAGAGAATTTTTAACGAATTAAGTGATTTTTCTTTTATGAAAAGACTTGCTCCAAATTCACTAATCTTGTCAGGGATGACAAGTAGCTACTTAGCCACCTTCTAGCTGGTTTTTTCATTTATTTTATTTTATTTTATTTTTTAAAGATTTTATTTATTTATTTGACACAGGCACAGCGAGAGAGGGAACACAAGCAGGGGTAGTGGGGGAGGGAGAAGCAGACTTCCCGCTGAGCAAGGAGCCTGAATGGGGCTTGATCCCAGGACGCTGGGATCATGACCTGAGCCCAAGGCAGATGCTTAACAACTGAGCCACCCAGGTGCCCCTAGCTGGTTTTTTTAACCATATTTAATTTGTCCCTTCAAAATATAAGTGATGTTTAATAATGAGTAAGAGAAATTTATGTTATGGACAGGTCATTTTGAAAATGGATAGAAGAATTTCTATCTTGGTATGATTTTGCTGCTGAAAATGACACATAGCTCACTTTTTAAAATTTTCAAATTTATATACTTGAAAATCTGGAAATAAGTTTCTAATTGTTCTAAAATCTTACAATTAAAGTGTTTCAGGTGGCTGAGAATCTTTTGTTAAAATGTAGAAGTGCCCCAACATCTAATGTCAGCAAGAACAACTGACTGACATTACAGCAGAGGGAAAATTTAACTAGTCACAATTTAATAGAAACCTCTGCATAACACTGATGGAATTAAAGGATGAGTCTTATTATTTAATAGACAGTCGATTACGCACTTCTTCAATTTCAATTCATGTTTCTTTGTGAGCTATCATTTCAGAATGACAGTCTTTAAAAGCAAGTGCTGAAGGTGACCTCCAAATAACTTTATCACTAAGTATTAACTTGTGATTATAAAAAATTATGAAGCCTGTTCACTCACATTTTACTAAAAATTATCTTATAGTGTTGTTTACTTTAGCCTGTTTCACTGTTTGCATGTGTGTTACACACGTAAGTTATATACAAAAGACAAAGATCTTTTTGCTGATAGAGACACATGGTGGAAAGGGTTTGAGGATCAGTGTTTTAGCCCATCAAGCAGTACAGAGTAGACGGAGTTACAATGTGAAGGAAAAAACAAAACAAAACTGAAGGTAAGAAAATGAATCAGAAAGGTAAGAAAATGAATCAGAAAGGAAAATGAACGGTGGGTGGAACAAAGGCAAACTTTTTCATTTTTAAATAGTTACAGCAGTTAATGTGGATATACACAGTTCCTGAAGGAATTGCTAATCTTGCAAGTTTTCTACACACCTTAATTATAATATCATAATGTAGTGTTAAAATAGAGGTATATTAAGGCACTTTCTAAATAAGCCTGTATTATAAAGACTGAATTCAATAATAGAAAAAATTGAGTAAATGATTCCATGGAGATAAATACCCAATAGTAAACTATTTACCAAAGAAGGGGTTAATGTAGCAATACCATAAGACAACAGTGCTGGAATGTTCTTTCTTACTTCATTCAATAAGTATTTATTGAATGTGTGACATTATGTGACAGACATCACGTGACACACTTATTATGTGACAGTACTCTGCTACCCTTTTTTAAAATTTTGGTTGTCTTCCAAGTTATAGAAATTTCTCCTAAGTCTGGAGACCCCCTGGATTCATTCTTCCAGTCTTTATATATGTGCTCCTCAACTCTTGGTGTCTATATATTTACAACATATTCCTCGATCGATATAATGTAATGCTTCGTAAATAGCATTCCCATATAACATCACGGTCTCTGCCTTCCAAATTCCTTTTTTTAAAAAAGATTTTATTTATTTATTTGAGAGAGAGACCAAGAAAGAAAGAGACAGAGCATGAGTGGGGGGTAGGGGGTGGGAAGCAGAGGGAGAAGCAAACTCCCACTGAGCAGGAAGCCAGTCTTGGGGGTCCATCCCAGAACCCTGTGATCATGGCCTGAGCTGAAGGCAGCCACTTAACTGACTGAACCACCTAGGCACTCCTTAAATTTCAAATTAAGCAATATTTAAGTGAATTAAGTTCCTTTTACCAATTTTGCAAGATCAAATATTTGTATACTAAGTTTAATTATAATAAGAGATTCCTGTGTGAATCTAGATTATAATTAAGACTAAGTGGTAGGAGTAAATGCAGTAAACTATGCCTTTGGAAATTATTATTTCATGTTGTGCTGCTTAAGAAGTCCACAGGTTCAGGGGTGCCTGAGTGGCTCAGTCAGTTGACCATCCAGCTCTTGATTTTTGCTCAGGTCATGGTCTCAGGGCCATGAGATCTAGCCTCACATCTGGCTCTGTGCTCAGCAGGGAATCAGCTTGAGATTCTCTCTCCCTCCCCTTCTGTCCCTCCCCCAACTCACATGTGTGCTCTATCTCTTAAAAGAAATCTTAAAAAAAAAAAACAGAAAAGAAGAAATTCACAGGTTCAGTTCTTCAGAATTGCAGAACAATTCTATTTGTCCTAAAAATTATAGGCTATAAGTATGGTGGCATCTTGTCTTTCTTCCTAATATCATGTTTCTGTCATCCTTCAGCCAAGCAGGAGTACCAACAT
The DNA here is from genome assembly GCA_028534135.1 of Potos flavus. NCBI lineage: Eukaryota > Metazoa > Chordata > Mammalia > Carnivora > Procyonidae > Potos > Potos flavus. The sequence goes on along the minus strand of CM052893.1, from coordinate 17,375,580 downwards.
AAATCCTTAAAATGTTCACATTCAAGATTAATACTATTAAGGAAAAAAGATCAGTATGCTGAGTAAAGACTAAAGATAATAATTAGAACTTGAAATTTTTTATCATCTCTGAAACTTCATTATAAATGCAGGAATATACTACATTTAAAAATCCCTGCAGATCATTTGAGTAATTATATCACAGAAGTTCCCATTTTGCCCTCCTAACCTCCTGCTTCAGTTGGATAGGCATGACCTAGTCTCTCCTTGAAGAAAACTCCCAGCCAAGGCAAAATATAATTTTACAAACCCCTACGAGTACATACATGGCGCTGAAGTTCAATGTCACCATTGTTAATCTCATTGCCTATCTTCAAGAGCCATTGTTGAATCATGTTAAATATTTGTGCTTGGAGTACCCTGAAGGATAAATCAAATAAGATAAATATAAGATATACTTAGAGTGTAAAAGTCTAACTATAAACTAAAAGAAAAGGTTTTATTTGGGTGGACCTAGGAAATGTAGGTGTTCAACTCTTTGAGAATTCAGAGAAAGGGGAATCAAAGCCTTGAATTACCTGGTATAATGGCCTTCTCATTATCACAGCCTTCCTAACCCTGGGCAGGTAGCAACTGGCATGATGCACTTTGGACAACGTAGATCTTACCTTCAATGCTAGCTCTCTACTATAAAAACTTACCCTCATACCCTTTACATTCACTTCCAGGCAGTGAGGCCACAAAGCGAGAAGAATGAATTTTGAAATTCTCAAGAGATCAATTTCCAACATGAAAGTGTGAAGAGCAAAGTTGATCCACCACCCCCCCGCCCCACAGTGAAGCTGGTGAGAATTACTTAAAAAACAAAACAAAAACAAAACACTGAAAGCCTCTGGAAATGTCCTAAGGACAAAGAGCAACTGAAGAAACATGTGTTAAAGACAATCTATGAAAATTCAATAAGGCAAGAAGAGCCTATGGTATTTGAAACAAGACTATTCCCCCTCTCTCCGCTCTCAGCTCAGTGAGGCAAAACTCCACCCTAGACTGCTGCAGCCAAGAACACAGAACTCCCTCCCTCATCCTCTAGCTCCCAGTCAGAGGGCTTTCTTCCTGGGAGGCACAGGACTCCCAAGGCTTCTTACGTGACCCCAGCTGCCTGTTGCTGAGGCTAGGTACTGAGAAAATGCAGCTGAGAAGTGGGGATTCCCTTCTGTCCAGCAGAAAGCTATGGGAACTTACGAGCCAGAATCCACATCCATATACTGAGGAACGGTACCAATAACGTTTATCGATGCATCCAACTGAGATTTCATTTCGTTAATTTTTTCATTAAGTCGTTCCCATTCTTCATGAAGCATTTCAGGAAAGTCCAGGACATCTGCCAACTTGAAAGTACAGAATTCTAGAGAACTAACCAAACTTGAAAGAATTTTAGATATACCTAGAAAAGTGAGGAAAGTACTAACTTTAAAAAGTACTCATAAGTCTACCATTGCAATAATAAATTACAAAAATACTAAAGGGGAGGGGCATATCTTCTTTTCGTCTTTTTATTATCCTACCATTTGCCTAGCAGAGAATCTTGCAAAGAGTAGTTCTTAAACAAATGTTTAGTGAATAAACACAGTGCAGTCAGTGCTTTTCTGACTCTCGGACTGTTTATTTCTTTGATGACAGTTTATACTCTTAAGTTTCTTGTCTTCTCAGCTGAGAACCAAATGCATTAAACTCAGAAACTACAAATTACAGTTTTCTATAACAGGCATTAATTCATTTAGTCATTCTGTTAACAAGACAATGATGATAAGCAGCTTCTTTGTGATTATAGGATAGTTAATAACAAAAATGAGAATGGTTTAGTACTTCAGTCATTTTTTAGGTCATTGCTCCGGTTTTCATGAAGCTTATAGTTTTGGTCTGAACAAGGATTGAGTCTGGATCCTAATCTTTGACCAATTCACTGTGAAATCATAGTAAAATATCACCTCTATACCTTTGTCTTAACTCATTTGCAAAATAAGAGATGATATGCTCACATCTTAGGGGCACCTGGGTGACTCAGTAGGTTAAGCTTTTGCCTTTGGCTCAGGTCATGATCCCAGGGTCTTGGAATAGAGTCCCACATCAGGCTCTCTGCTCAGTGGGGAGTCTGCTTCTTCCCTTCTCCCTCCCACTCTCCCTCTGTGTTCTCTCTCTCTCAAATAAATAAATAAAATCTTAAAAAAAAAAGAAAAGAAATGCTCCCACCTTATAGATTTATAAAGAGAAATAGTTAAAAAGCAAACTTTTTTTGTCCTTGATGAAAATATTTTACTGCCTTCATCAGTATACCTTGATCTCTTATGAGTATTCAAAATGATCTGTTAATTTCACCATCATCCATCATTTTGACTTCCTCATTTATTTTAAATGATTTACTACTTCATTTTTTTCTCTGCCCACTATATATTCTCATGGGGAATTATTAGCCTCTTATCTCTAACTACATTACTGATGCTATAGATAGTTAAGATTGTGTTTTCCCAATGAAGTAGTTTTATGTTGAACAACAGTGCCAGTCAATGGACCAGGGTTGCCCAAACACTTCACTGGGAAGAATTCTTTTTTTTTTATTTTAAGTAGGCTCTCCATTGCCCAACATGGGCTTGAACTCATGACCCTGAGATCAAGAGTCGCATGCTCTACCAACTGAGCTAGCCAGGCAGCCTAGCTGGGAAGGATTCCTTTTTTTTTTTTTAATATTTATTTATCTGTCACAGAGAGAGAGAGAGAGCACAAACAGGGCGAGCGGCAGGCAGACGGAGAAGCAGGCTCCCCGATGAGCAAGGAGCCCAATGCAGGACTCGATCCCAGGACCCCAGGATCATGACCTGAGCCGAAGGTGGTGGCCCAACCAACTGAACTACCCAGGCGTCCCTAGCTGGGGAGGATTCTTAAGTACTAGTAGGGAGCCTGCTTCTCCCTCTATCTGCTGTTCCCCCTGCTTTGTGCTCTCTATCTCTGGTTTAAAAAAAAAAAAGCAGTGCTCAATGCTTTATTTTGCTTGATTTTTAAAACCGTATGTAACATTATTTAGATTTTAAATATTAATTATATTACAAATAATAATCATGATTAAAATGCTTTATAATGTCAAACAACATGTCATTGTTTTTTTCTTACCATTATCCCCACTTATTCTTATTTCAAATTCTTTGTAGAGTCTTCCTATGTTTTTCACAATTTCCTTCATGAGCTGTAGCTCTGGTGGCAACTCCCCCTCCATACTTTTGTGGCGATTCAATATCCCAAACCCAACATCTGTCCAGTTTTCCTGTAAATGTTTAATAATCTTGAGAGAATCATATTTGGACACTAGTGAATCCCCAGTATACTTTTCTTTATCTTCAGTCAATACCTAGACAATGAAAGGGGGTGAGGAAATTAGACTATTATTCACTAATGATTTCATCAAAGTCTACCCAAGATCCTTATTTCCCAATGACTGCCAATTATTTTAGAGTTATATACCCTATTATTATTTGTTCATATAATTTTTTCATGTGACATGAAAAATTATTATTATCATGCTTATTATTTTCAAAATTAAAGTAGGGGCACCTGGGTGGCTCAGTCAGTTAAGCATCTTTCAGCTCAGGTCATGATCCCAGGACCCTGGGATCGAGCCGAGAGACTCACTCCCTGCTCAGCAGGGAGCCTGCTTCTCCCTCTCCCTCTGCCTGCGGCTCCCTCTGCTTGTGCTCTCTCTCTCTCTCAAATAAACAAAATCTTTAAAAAAATTAAAGTGAATTTAAATTAATTATAATACCCTGTAAGATAACCCATATTTTACTAGATGAAAATAATATTAAATCCTATATGGGTAAAAATGAATAACAAGCAAATAAGGACCAGGGAGCTGAGCAGGTTTAATTACCACCTGCTTTGGTGAGGATACCACCTATCTGTTTACATGATCCCCACCGGATTGAGAAAGTTGCCAGAATGTATAGGTTGTGTTTTATTTGTCTAGCTTGGAGTCCAAGTCCAATAACAAAGTGCAATTTACAAATATGTGATTCAGATAATGCAAACAAATCACCCCTGCTTCAAAAAGAGTAATCAGTACAGGGAAGCAATGTAGCAGAGCAATTAAAAGCAATGATTTTGGGGGTGGAGAAACCTGGACTCATTCTGACTCCACCACTTACCATTTATAGACAACTCAGGCAAGTGACTTAACATTTCTAAGCCTCCCTTTCAAATCTGTGAGACTGGGATTATAAAACCTGTATCAGGTGGTTACGGTGAAAAGTACCATACCGTGTGGAAAGCACCTTCAGCCCAACAGGATAAGTGTTTAATGAATGCCAGTTATTATTATTCCCACAAAATGAAGCAGCATGATTCTTTTTCAATCTTATCTATGCAATGTCAAAATTGCCAGATAAACAGAGTAGAGTCACTACACCTGCTATATATAGACAGGACAACAAACAACTTCAATTCTGAGAACATTCTGCTCCCGTCTTTCTTTCTTTCTTTTTTTTTTTTTTAAAGATTATTTATTTATTTGACAGAGAGACAGATCACAAGTAGGCGGACAGGCAGGCAGAGAGAGAGGTGGAAGCAGGCTCCCCGCCGAGCAGAGAGCCCGATGCGGGGCTCGATCCCAGTACCCTGAGATCATGACCTGAGCCGAAGGCAGAGGCCTTAACCCACTGAGCCACCCAGGCGCCCCTGCTCCCATCTTTCCAAAAGACAAGAAAACAGCTTCCTGGGATCTGGAGGAGACTTCATCAGGCCGTGAGTCTGATACTCGCTTTGGAGGTATTTCAATATCTTACATGGTTTCCTTTGTCAGACGCTATGCCATTACAGTAATTTGATTAACAAAAGCTATTTTTAAAGCTCAAACAGTTTAAGGAGATGTTATTAATAAACCAAGTGTAGTAATCGCCTACAGTAGAATAGTCTTCAGCCTTCGAAAGGAAGGAAATCCTGACACAGGCGATCAAAGAGATGAGCCTTAAGGACATTATGCTGAAGGAAATAAGCCCGTCACAAAGGGACAGATACTATGATTCCAGATGTATGGTGTGTAGCATAGTCAAATTTAGAGAGACAGAAAGTGGAACGGTGGATGCCAGGGACTGGGGGAGGAGGAAACAGAGGGAGTTCTTGTTTCGTGGGTAGAGTTTCAGTTCAAGAAGATGAAAAAATTCTGGATGGTGGTGGGGGGTGCACGACAATGTATAAATATACTTAATGCCCCTGAACTATACACTGAAAAGTGACTAAGACGGTCAATGTGATGTCATGTATATACTGTACCACAAGTTTTTAAAAAGATGTTATGAATTTTACAAGTCCAAGTTGTCCTTAAGACAGAAGGCAGGTACAGGAGAGGCACAAATGTCACTTACATCTGATGATAGAGGAGAGAATCAGAACTACCCTCACTGGCACCCAAGTATCTTTTCCCAGTTTTTTCTGGCAGCCTAAATTTAGTTGCCTCAAAAATCTAAAATAGAGGGGTGCCTGGGTGGCTCAGTGGGTTAAAGCCTCTGCCTGCAGCTCAGGTCATGATCTTGGGCTCCTGGGATGAGCCCCGCATCGTGCTCTCTGCTCAGCAGGGAGCCTGCCTCCCCCTCTCTCTCTGCCTGCCTCTCTGCCTACTTGTGATCTCTCTCTCTGTCAAATAAATAAATAAGATCTTTAAAAAAAAATCTAAAATAGAACTGAAAATAAAATATTTAAGTGTATTTTTAAAAGCCCCCGGAATCTTGCTGTTTTCTTTGTCCTTCATAAAACACAGAATGGCATTGTGAAAGGATGAGGTGTGACTCAGTTGTAGGCGACGAGTGGCAAGCTTACAAACCGCATTTTGATTACTAAAAGGTTTATGAGAAAGTCTTACCTTTTGAAACTGCTTGAAGTCTAGGATAACTGATTCGAATATATTTTCTTTACTAGGAGATGAAATGTCTTTTCTATTGGAAGAAGGAAAAGGAGCAAGAGCAGTCGCTCAGAACAATGTATAAACAAAGGTAACCATGAATCCCTACACTATAGAACAATATTAGGTTTCTCCTGAATGATTTTCAAACATGCCCTCCACCCTCATAAGCATTCATCTTTAAATTTACAAACATAAATATAATTTCAGGCTCCAACCAGCCCTAAGCAATCAAGTTACAGGGTTAGAGATCATGTGAGTATTAAAAGGGTGGTCTCTGGGTCTTCACCATCCAAAATTAGATCATCTCAAGAGCAATTCCTGTTGAATACGGCAGACAAAACAATTTGCAAATAGAAGGGAAGCCTAATGAATATTTAAGATGCAACGTTTAGGTCAGGAGCCCCAACTTTTGGTAAGAAAGTTTCCTTTAATATCTCTGAAGTCTCACAAGGAGAAAGCTCTTGATAAAAGTTTCTGAAGAGAAATTGAAAAGAGAATCCCTGCCTGACCTGTGCTCCCCTCCCAGCTAAGAGTAAGCAAACAGGGATGGCAGCAGCCAACAGCTTGGATATGTACCAGCGTCAGCTTCGAGAACTTATAACTCTGCTAACTCGGAAACCTTAGAGGATCTGAAAAATCGAAACCACTGTCCTCAATTTGAAATGGAAATGGTACCTAAACGTGTTTCTTCAACAGACAGAGCAACTTAAAGTAAAAAAAAACAAACAAACAACAACAACAAAAAAAAAAACTTAGAAATCACTGAATCAAGCCTGCATTCAAAGTCCAGATTCCCACTAACTTTGGCTATGATTTAATCATCCCACCTTGACTTATCTACTTTCTTTATAGGCAGCCTTGTCCACTGTCGGATTTCTCTAATTGTTACAGAGCATAATATCCAACAAAATCAGTCACCTTATAATGGCGACCCACTGATTCTATTTCTCTGCATATGCACTATGCTATAGAATCTGCAGATGGATCTAGATGTTCAGGGGCTCTAATAACAATGACATAAGTTGATGTGATTTTTTAAAAAGAGAAGAGGAGAGAAAGAAAGGAAAAGATATAAAAGAAAAGAAAAGAAAAACAAACCAGCTGGACAGCATGGAGGCAGCAGCAGGCGGGTAGAAGGAGCAGGATGGACCACAGAGACGGTTAGCACCAGAAACCACAAAACCTCGGCTCAAGCCCCGAGCAAGACTGCAGCCTTGGAAGGGCTGCTAGTTGCCCAACCAAATCAATGTTCAAGTCATCACAAGAGAAAAGAGAGGCAGAGAAAAAGAAAGAATTAGACTGAGTTATCAGACATGACACAGTACAATCAAAAACAAGATTCTTGTAGACCCACTCGTCATTTCTGAAGAACTCTTGCCATTTGATAAGACTATCCTTAATAGTTTGCAATCTCTCCCTTGTAGACTCTTCATTTTGTTCCACTTCCTTTTTAAATCTATTCATTGAGCTTCTCCATTTCAGTGTCAACTTCTGCAATAGTGCGAGGTCTGCAGTGTCCTAGATAATATGCATGGAATCAAACCATTCATTCACTTATTCACATAACAAATACTTATTAGCATACGCTAATAATATTAATTAGTGTATTAATATTGTAATACTGGAGACATCCATGGAGAATGGATCAAAATTGAGAAGATATTCCTCTTTCAAAATATCATCAGTAACAACCCACAGTTCCTTTGCTGGTGGATTTTCCATGGTACATAAAATATTGGAAACAAGATATTTTTCCTTTGCAACATGAGCCTAATTTCTCCATAGGACTTTCACGGGAGGTAGTGTGGTACACTGGAAAGAACAGGAATTTTAAAGCCAAACAAAACCAAATGCAAATCCTAGCCAATTATTGGCTATGTAACCTTACAGGATGTTATTTAATTTATTAGGATTAATTTTTCTTATCCATAAAATAAAGACCCTAGTATATATCTCACAGGATCGTTAATAAGAATGAAATGAGGGGGGCGCCTGGGTGGCTCAGTCATGACCTGCCTTCCGCTCAGGTCATGACCCCAGGCTCCTGGGATCAAGCCCCGCATCGGGCTCCCTGCTTGGCAGGAAGCCCCTTCTCCCTCTCCCACTCCCCCTGTTTGTATTCCCTCTCTGGCTGTCTCTCTGTCAAATAAATAAATAAAATCTTAAAAAAAAAAAAAAAAAAAAGAATGAAACGAGGGACGCCTGGAAGGCTCAGTTGATTAAGCAGCTGACTTCAGATCAGGGCATGATCCCAGGGTCCCGGGATTGAGTCCCACATGGGGCTCATTGCTCAGTGGGGAGCCTGCTTCTCCCTCTGCCTCCGCCTGCTGCTCCCCCTGCTTATGCTCTCTCTCTCTGACAAATAAAAATGAAATGACCAGTGTAAATGGTATGACTCTAGAAACACACTAAATGCCACTTCTCTCCTTTTCAGCCAAGTGTGCTCATTGAATTTTCGCATAAAATTGCATAAAATGCATCAAGCTTACCACTACGTCAATGAACACAGCTACTTACATTTTTTAGTTTAAATACTAACAAATAGAATAAGTCTATAAATAACATTTGCACTATTATTAACTTAGATAAAATGCTTTAATTAAGCTAGAAGACAAATATAAAGAAGAGCATTTATTCATATTTCCTTAGATTTTTCATTCCACTCACAACTAAGCGCAAATACTTAAAGCGCAAATATTTAAAATTTACAAACTTAGCAAAGGCTTCTTATGCCCTCAAAGGCTTGAGTCTCTTTCCTCATAATGTAAGTGATTGAGCATTACCTTGGTTGACAGCAGTATGATGAAATGCTTAGCATATTTATTCCAACCTTTTTCATTGAGGTAAAGTCTTTTAGCCAATATGACTCTATTTTTTTCAATTACCTATTTGAAAGAAGTACTAAAATGAGGACATTAATAAGCCACCGTGATTAAACTCAAACCAATTTCAAATATCAATTTTTCATTGAATCACTAATTCAGTCACAATTTCTTATTTAAATCATGAGCTAATCTGAATCATAAACTCATGTTTTCTAAACTTTAGTTTTACTAAACTGAAATCAAACTGAAGTATATAGCAGAGGTTCAAGAGCAGCCTGATCTCAAAACCCCTTCATGCTCTCAAAAATTAGTGAAGACCCCAAAGAACTTTCATTTATATGCATTATATCTATTTGATATTCACTGTATTGAAACTTAAAACTGAAATATTTAAAATATGTATTTGTTAATTCACTTAAACATAACAATAAATCTATTATATATTAACATAAATAGTATTTTTATTCACTCACATGCAAATGAGAGTGAAAAAAGCAAATAACATTTTAATATTATGATCAAACTAATTTTCACCTCATGAAAGGGTCTCATGTATCCCCAGCAGGTCCTTGGACCATACTTTGAGAACCACTGGTATATTGAATCAATTATATAGTCATTCAATGAATGACTGTTCTAGATACTGTGCATATAGCCATGAACAAAAGAGACAAAGTTCTTCTTTTAGGGAGATGACATTCTGTCATTCATTTCCTGTTGCAAAGGACTTTAGGGATGAGCTAACACAAAGCCTCCACCAATTCAAAGTATTTTTCCACAGAAACCTCTACAAGGGGTCAGTTCTCTATTGTTTAAATACTTCTAGAGTGAAAAAACTTACTTGTCTTCTTCTTTATTCCTACTGAACAGGCCTAGCTCTAAAAATATATTATACATTTACTGTCATGATTGTTTCCTCTTGATATGGCATTTTAAAATTCTGCATCAGGATGAAACATTATATCCTAGATGAGATCTGACTATTCCAGAGGAAAATGAGACAGAAATCTGAATCTGTTGAGGGTCATAATTTGCTGTTAATTCTTAGTAAACACCAAGTCCCAGGTGTGAGAATAGGCAACCAACCAGCAAACATTTCAAAAAAATAGAATATTGTGGGACTATGCTACTTCCCTAAAGTATTACATTAGTGGCCCACGGACTGCCATATTTTAACTAATTTGTCATCTTAGATGCCAAGGTAATAGAACCAAAGTCATATAATCCTAATATGGTTACACTGTGTGAAAAAATACAAACAACTTTTCCTAGTTTATTATTAGCATAAATTAAAGTTGAAAGTTTTAACCTGTTTACAAACAACGGAAAAAGAATTCTTGCTCATACTTTATAGATTCTGGTGAGAAAAAGACCCCTTAACTTGGCAATAGCCAGGTACTTAATAGAGAAGAAACAAAAGAAAAAATGTAACTTTCCTTTTTCAAGGCCCATAATAGCTACATTATTCAAACTTAAATATACATCCTCATTTTTAAAATTTTTGTCTAGATTATTGAAAATTGTAAAACAAAACTTTATTCAGTCAAAAAAGAAGTTTGAGTTACGATTCCAGATGAACCAACCTTTAGGGCCAGTTCATATGTGGCTGAGCTCCAGAGATCTCTTTCTGCCATTAACTGTTTAATATCACTCTCCATCCTTCCTCTTTGCAATGTGTATAAGTCATGGTATTCTTCTACAATCCTAAAAGAAAAATTAAAAAGTATATACAGACTTTGTTTTTGAGACGTCACATTTATCGGATAATTATTATGATATTAGACATTTAAAAAAACAACTTTGTTCTAAAATAGGCAATTTGTTCCTTTAAAAGTCATCATAAAGTAATTATGGCATAATTGCTGGATATTAATACCACTAATACCAAGTGAAATAGAAGAAAAAAAGTCACGTTTCATAAATCTTATTAAAATCTTAAAGAATTCAATATATTGTTCCTTGCTCTGAATGTTTTTCTTCATATTGTTTATTTGCTAGAATTTTCACAACATGGTATTCCAAGAGAATAACAGCAGTATATCTAATTTTAAAAATCTGAATACAAAACAGAATTAGGGTTCTTTATTAAAGACACAAAACCCAGTAATTATGAGCCACTATACTTTTAAATTACATATAATGAAATGATTTAAAGAAATTCTCTACCAACTAAAAGATTAAGTATAATCAAGTAAGTACCTTTTTCTTAACTATCTTTTCTTCATGTTTACCAGAATATACCTTTTCCTTCTTACACTGAAGCTTAGAATTAAATTAGAATTAAAAGTGCTTCTGAGATTAAATACAAACAAAGAAGTTGTAAGGGGTAGCATTTCACAAGCCATTTGAAACACCTCCTCCCAAAGAATATTAACTTTACAAGAACTAAGTCCTGTTACAGGAATTCCACAAAGTGGCAGAATATAAAATCAGTGCACAGAAATCAGTTGCATTTCTATACACTAACAATGAGACAGAAGAAAGAGAAATTAAGGAGTGGATCCCATTTACAATTGCACCAAAAACAATAAGATACCTAGGAATAAACCTCACTAAAGAGGCAAAGGATCTGTACTAGTCAGATCTCTGTAATAGTCAGATCTCATCTAGGATATAATGTTTCATCCTGATGCAGAATATTCATGAGAGAAATGAGGAAGACACAAAGAAATGGAAAAATATTCCATGCTCATGGATTGGAAGAACAAATATTGTGGGATTTTTTAAAAGATTTTATTTATTTATTTGAGAGAGAGAGAGAGAGAAAACGCACACAAGCACAAGCTGGAGGGAGATCTCGGCAGAGGGAGAAGCAGACTCCCTGCTGACCAGGGAGCCTAACTCGGGACTCGATCCCAGGACTTTGGGATCATGACCTGAGCCAAAGGCAGACACTTAACCGATTGAGCCACTCAGGTGCCCCAAGAATAAATACTGTTAAAATGTCTATGCTTCCCAGAGCGATCTATATATTCAATGCAATCCCTATCAAAATACCATCAAGTTTTTTTCACAGAGCTGGGACAAATAATCCTAAAATTTGTATGGAACCAGAAAACACCCCAAATAGCCAAAGGAATGTTGAAAAAGAAAACCGAAGCTGGTGGCATCACAATTCCGGACTTCAAGCTTCAAATGATCACAAAGTTGTAATCATTTAAGGCAGTATGGTACTGACACAAAAACAGATACATAGATCAATGGAACCAAAGAGAAAATCCAGAAATGGACCCTCAACTCTATGGTCAACTCATCTTTGACAAAGCAGGAAAAAATATCCAATGGAAAAAAGACCATCTCTTCGACAAATGATGTTGGGAAAACTGGACAGCCACATACAGGAGAATGAAACTGAACCATTTCCTTACACTATACACAAAAATAGTCTCAAAATGGATGAAAGATCTCAATGTGAGACAGGATCTATCAAAATCCTAGAGGAGAACACAGGCAGCAACCTCTGTGACCTTGGCCACAGCAACTTCTTGCTAGCTACGTCTCCAAAGACAAGAGAAACAAAGAAAAAAAATCCCAATGAACTATTGGGATTTCATCAAGATAAAAAGCTTTTGTACAGCAAAGGAAACAGTTGACAAAATCAAAAGACAACTGACAGAACGGGAGAAGATATTTGTAAATGTCTTATCAGATAAAGGGTTAGTATCCAAAATCCATAAAAAACTTATCAAACCAAACACCCAAAGAACAAATAATCCAATCAAGAAATAGGCAGAAGATATAATCAGACATTTCTGCAAAGACAACATCCAAATGGCCAACGGAAACATGAAAAAAATGCCCAACATCACTAGGCATCAGGGAAATACAAATCAAAACCACAATGACATACCACCTCATACCAGTCAGAATGGCTAAAATTAACAAGTCAGGAAACGACAGATGCCGGTGAGGATGTAGAGAAAGGGGAACCCTCTTACACTGTTGGTGGGAATGCAAGCTGGCGCACCCACTCTGGAAAACAGTATGGAGGTTCCTCAAAAAGTTGAAAATAGAGCTACCCTGTGCCCAGCAATTGCACTATTGGGTATTTACCTCAAAGATACAAATGTAGTGATCCAAAGGGGCACCTGTACCCCAATGTTTATAGCAGCAATGTCCACAATAGCCAAACTATGGAAAGAGCCCAGATGTCCATTGACAGATGAATGAATAAAGATGTGGTGTATATACGCGATGGAATATTATGCAGCCATCAAAAAATGAAATCTTGCCATTTGCAATGACATGGATGAATGAATAAAGATGTGGTATATATACACGCAATGGAATATTATGCAGCCATCAAAAAATGAAATCTTGCCATTTGCAATGACATGGATAGAACTAGAGGGGATTATGCTAAGTGAAATAAGTCAATCGGAGAAAGACAATTATCATAAGATTTCACTCATATGTGGAATTTGAGAAACAAAACAAAGGAGCATAGAGGAAGGGAGGGAAAAATAAAACAAGATGAAACCATAAAGGGAGACTAACCATAAGAGACTCTTAATCATAGGAAACAAACTAAGGGTTGCTGGAGGGGAGTGGCTGGGGGGATGGGGAAACTGGGTGATGAACATTAAGGAGGGCATGTGATGAACATTAATGAACACTGGCTGTTATATACGACTGGTGATGAATCCCTGAAACTAATAATACACTTTATGTTAATTAATTGAATTTAAATTAAAAATATACATATATTTTTAAAACAATTAAAGGCCTGTGGCATAGAATTCTTCTAATTTTGGTGAAAGCCAGGAACCACCAGCATCAGTTCTTGAAAGTCTTCTTTTTGGAGACTTCCACTTGTCCAGAGTAACTAATAAAAATTAATCAACGTAGGTGTCACATAGGTAAATACACATATGAAAATTCAGGTTATATACCCTTACAGTTTGTGCACATTACTACCTGAAAGTTAGACACTGATTTTTTTTTTTTCAGGTAGGCTCTACACCCAGCATAGAGCCCAATGCAAGACCTGAACTCATGACCCCAAGATCAACACCTAAGCTAAAATCAAGAGTTGGACACTTAACTGATTGAGCCACCCAAGCACCACAGACAGTGATTTTAAAAAGAGAATTAATGACCCTTGTTTATAATAGCAAAAGAAAAAATTCAGAAATAATCTCAATGTCCAATAATAAGGTATTGGTCACATAAAATATATGATATAGCTCTATGATGAAAATACGCTGCAGCTAATTAAAGATCTTGTTGTTGTTAATACTTTGGTACATGGGAAAATTTTTTCATGTTATAACATGAGATAACCCAAATGGTAAAATTATACATTCAGTTTGGTCTCATTTATATAAAAAATACATAGAAGTAAAAAAAAAAATGAAAATACTAATAGTGTTTACCTCTGAGAGAAGTAAACTTTTTTTCTTACTTGTTTCTATTTTCCTAATTTTCAGTAAAATAATGTTATTATTTTAAGAAGTATTACTAAAAATTTCTAATCTCACACATGCACAAAATCCATCCTACTTCAGACTTCCTCCATTTCCTTCCCTTTTTCTCTGGCTTTAGATGTTCTTATAATGGACATTACCACGCAAGAAATTCTAACTTATTTTTATTAATTCATTCAATAAATATCTGTTTAGTGCCTACTATATGCCAGGTACTGTTCAAAACAAAATAAAACAAAAAAAACTTTATCCTTGTAAAGTTTAGTTGAAAGAGATAATCAACAAATAAAAAAGTAAAACATATTAAGTAGTGATAGTGCAATAGATAAAAATCATCAGAGAAAGGGGATTGAGGGTACAAAATGTACTGTGGTTTTAAATGGAGGGGGATGAATAAAGATCCAAAGGAAGGAGGGAGGAAGCTATGCAGCTCTCTGTGGCGGGGGAGAGGATTCCAGGTCCCAAGGTGGGAGTCTGTCTGGTATGTTCAAGGAATAGCAGAAAGGCAGCAGGTCTGAAATAAAGTAGGGGAAGTCAGAGAAATACTGGTAGGATGAGTCTTGTAAACCATTTTTTAAAAACATGGCCCTTTACTCTAAGATGGGGAGCTACTACAGAATTTTGAGCAGAGAAATGACATTATTGGAGCCAAATTTTAATAGATCATACTGAAACCACACAGAACTGTAAAGACAGATGGAAATTAAGACAGATATACTAATGCTTCAGCATTAGTTTGACTCTAAGTTAAACAAATTTTTCTCGTCCTCGTTCTTAAGCCCCCTCCCCCATTCACTTGTGCTTCTCTGGGATCATCTGTTCCAGGAACTTGGTATGGATATTGAAACCTAGTAACCAGACTCGCGGCCAGCACAAGCACCAGTCACAAGACCACCTTGAAGACATGAGGAACGTGACTGGCAGCACATACCAGATTCCTAGTGAAACCACCCAGGTCCTGTATTTTCCTATAAAACCCCTCAGCCTTTCCTGGGGCAGGTCTGCAGTTTTGAAGGCATTAGCTTGCTCCAGCCTCCTTTCTCTTTCTCCCCAAACTCGGTCTTTGCATTGTACTTTAGCCCCGGGGCACAGAGCTCCGTCTGAGACAACAGTCTTGGCTGGCGTGTGGAGATCAGCCTACGGCGGTGTACAGGCAGAAGTAAAAGGCGGGTCAGAGCTCACCGCCACAGGCAGGCAAGAGATGCTGATGGCAGGAAGGGAAGTGGGGAGGACTCCGTATACGTAGTAAAAGGTGACTCTGCCACTGGAAAGGTGAGATATGAGAGAAAGAAAGGGATCAAGAAGGACTCCAAGAGTTTTGACCCCAGAAACTGGAAGGATGGAGTTGCCATTAACTGAAATGAGATGAGTAGGGGAGGAGTAGAAAAGAACAGGAATTCAGTTTGGGAATGTTAGGCACCTAAGTAGAAGTGGTGAGGCCCTCGAATATGTAAGCCTGGAATTCAAAGAGAAGATTGAAACTGGGCGTACAAATTTGAGGACAAGGGCAAAGCTCTAGATACATATTTGGGTCGTTTTGTTTTGTTTTGTTTTAAGATTTTACTTATTTGACAGAGAGAGAGAGACAGTGATAGAGGGAATACAAGCAGGGGGAGTGCAAGAGGGAGAAGCAGGCTTCCCACTGAGCGGGGAGCCCTACAAGGGGCTCGATCCCAGGACCCTGGGATCATGACTGAGCCACCCAGGCGCCCCTGTAGATACATATTTGTGCGCTGAGAATATACAGGCTGATGACACTGAAAGCCAGGAAATCGAAGAGATTCATTTAGTCGGGGAATATAGATACAGAAACAATCCACAGAATGAACCCTCTACCATTTAGAAACTGGTGAAATGAAAAGGAATCTGCAAGGGATATCAGTAAGGAGAAGAGAGTTAAGTAGGAGGAAACTAGGAGAGTGTAATATACTGAAAGACACTGTTTCAAGCAAGAGCAAGTGATCAGTTCTGATAAATGCTGCCAGTAAATCAAGTTAAATGAGAATTGAGAAGCAACCTTTGGATTAAGCAACATGAAAGTCACTAGCGACTTTGACAAGTACATTTTGGTTGGGTACGGGGAGTGAAAGCCTGACTGGAGTGGGTTCAAGTGACAAAGGCGGGACCAGGAGGAGACACACTGAATATGACAACTTTTTGAAGAACATGACTATAAGCGGGGGAGGGAGGAGGAAATGGGGCCATAGCTGGAAGGAGATATGCATGTGGTCCTAAGAGACTTAGGAGTCTTTGTTTCTTGGTTGTTGTTTTTGAGTTGCGAGTACTTATAGCTTATCTGTATACTAATGGGACTAATCAGGAGAAGAGGGAAAAATTAATGATACAGGAGAAAGAGGGAATATTTGCTGAAAACATCTTGAGTAGGTATGAAGTGATAGAATAGTACACAAATGGAAAGACTGGCCTCAGAGAGGAGGAGAGAGTTGTCCCCAGTAAATGATGGGCATGAGCATCAGATGAGCACAAATGCAGGTGGGTGGGTACATGTAGGGATGAGAGCTTGAGTTCTCTTCTGTTCGCTTCTACTTTTTTAAAAAGCAAGGTCATCAGCTCAGAAAAAGGATGGAGAGATACTATTAGAGGAATGAGGATAGAAGACAAAGTATAGAATAGTTTTCTACTAAGACAAGACGGGTGAATCATCTACAGAAAACAGCAGTATATTCAATGCACAAAAAAAGATCAAGGTACCCTTCTCATTCTAGTAAGGAATAAAATAGAATAAAAGTAAGAATATATCTCTGAATTTAGATTTTGTATATATTTGTGGTTTTCTTGACATTTAAAAAAATACAGTTATTCTTCGACACATTTTTTAAAAAAGCAGAAGACTATGCTGAATTAAAAGGATCATAAAGAGTGCCTGGGTGGCTCAGTCGTTAAGCGTCTGCCTTCGGCTCAGGTCATGATCCCAGGGTCCTGGGATCGAGGCCCACATCGGGCTCCCTGCTCCGCAGGAAGCTTGCTTCTCCCTCTCCCACTCCCTTGCTTGTATTCCCTTCTGGCTGTGTCTCTCTCTGTCAAATAAATAAATAAAATCTTTAAAAATAAAATAAAAGGATCATAAAACAAGATGCAATGTATGGCCCTAGACTGGATACTCATTTGGACAACCCAATGTAAAATACATTTTGGGAATAATTGGGAAAATTTGAATATGACCTGGGTAATTTGTGAAGTGAAACTTTACTGAAATAGGTAGATTGTTGACTTAAAAAAAAAAAAAGGCTATATAACAGTATATACAGTACAATTTAAAATAATGCATGTGTGCACACATACACAGGAAAAAAAAGGATATACACTAAGGCACATATAGCAGTAATCTATGGGTGGTGAAACTGATATTTTTAATTCATTTTTGCTTGTTTGTATTTTCTACTTACAAGGCACATATAATGCTCCTATGATAGCATAATAATATTATCTTTAATTATAATATTATTAGTTAATAATTAATTTAATTAAATAAGAAAAATTAAAAATCAGATATATCATTTGATATATACCCAAGAGCTTCCTAGTAATCAAAACTAACTGAAAATGAAATAGAATAAAGGCCAGCAAACGACAGCCTGCGGGCTGAAACAGAACCTGCCACTTGTGTTTTGTATAGAACACAAGCTAAGAATTTTAGATTTTTAGTTTTTTACATATTTTACTTTTTATATTTTTAATGGTTAAAAAAGCAATAGGATAACAACATTTTGTGACACGTGAAAATGTTTATACCTTCAAATTTCAGTGTCAGTAAATGAAGTTTTATTGGAACACAGCCATGTTCTGGCATTGCCCTTGTCTGCTTTTACATGATAGTAGCACATATTACGAAGGCAGAGTTGATTGAGTAGTTGCATCAGAAACCATATCTCACGACCTGACCCTTTACAGGAAAAGTTTGCTAATCTCTAAAATAGGATAAAAACATTAGGATCATAGTAGATTTATTAAAATCTAAAAAAGAACTAGACTCACACTACTAATTAGGAAAACACAAACAAAAACCAGATACCTTTTCATACCCACTGGACTGGTAAAAGATATGGACGAAAGGGAAATCTCATACACTGATGAGAGGATATACTGTATGACTACTTTGTAGAGAATTTGGCAACATCCTAGCAAGACAAGGCCATGCAGGGCCTATGACCCAGTAATTCTACTTCTAGGGATACAGACCTGGAAAATTCACGCAAGAAGACATTTATGAGATGTGTATTAAACAGCGCCTGAGGAGTTAATAAATATATTTATTAAAAGATCCTTGTATAAAGATTAACTCCTCCAGGCACTGTTGTAATAAAAAACTACAAATGTTTCTATAAAATTTTGTTTCTTCAGGGCGCCCGGGTGGCTCAGTCGTTAGGCGTCTGCCTTTGGCTCGGGTCATGATCCCAGGATCCTAGGATTGATCCCCACGTTGGGCTCCCTGCTCGGCGGAAAGCCTGCTTCTCCCTCTCCCACTCCCCCTCCTCTCTCGCTGTCTCTCTCTCTGTCAAATAAATAAATAAAATCTTTTAAAAAAAAAATTCTGTTTCTTCAAATAAGGTGTGAAGCATGTATGATATAATGGCTAATATGTGGTAACAGACCTGGCATTCTTTTCAGCATCTAAAACAGCTTGCGCCAAATCCTTGTGGGCCTTCTCTGCTTCCTTTGTTAATTTCATATCATGTGCACGAACCAGACACAGCTCCCTGAAATAAAGCAAAGAAATTTTATATTCATGGTTAAAGAGTTCCAAAAAGTTTCTACCCAGGAAATCCGATTTATACTCAGGAATCTTCTCAGCTATGTGTACATCTCTTCCTAGTTTTTATACCTTATAAACCAAATCAAGAAATCTAGTGTCCATTTGGATGGAATTCTGTCAGGTTTGCCAATGGAATTCGGTTAGCTAGAAAGGGCTGAAAGATGATGTGGGAGATCTTCTCAAATGGGGAGAAGGCAGATGCTAGCAGGCAAGGCCACCAGGCTGCTCTATCCTACCCTCTGACAAGCCTATCCTACCCTCTTCATTCTTGCCACCAATCATCTTGACACAGATTAGATGATCACTAACCTTGACTGCTGTATAAGGCTTATCCTCTTTGGGATTTAAACCTTAACATCCATAATCATGGCATTGCTCTGTAAACATGATTAAGATCAACATCTCGGGGCACCTGGGTGGCTCAGTGGGTTAAAGCCTCTGCCTTCGGCTCAGGTCATGATCTCAGGGTCCTGGGATGGAGTCCCGCATCGGGCTCTCTGCTCAGCAGGGAGTCTGCTTCCCCCTTTCTCTCTGCCTGCCTCTCTGCCTACTTGTGATCTGTCTCCTCTCTGTTAAAATAAATAAATAAAATCTTAAAAAAAAAAAAAATCAACATCTCAATCCTGAAGAGAGAACAGGAATTGTTTCCCTATCAAACATACACAGAGCCCTAGTTTTGTGTTAACCTGTGTAACTCAGGTCTCTACTTCTATATGCAGTCCTTTTTGTTCTCTTCCTAAACCCCCCAGAAGAAAAAAAAGAGTCCTCACTTTTAACCATTCTAGTCTTTCTGTTTTTTATTCTCTTCGGAGACATGGTCTTGACTTGTGTTTTGTGTTTAAGATAATCACAGATTTTACCTGGTCAGTTCTTCAATAACATTCTTAAAATTGTACAGTTCTTCTAGAATGCGCTGGTCCATCATTCGCTGAGTTACCAAGTCTTTGTAGAAATCAATCATCTGCCTGGCAATTTGGTCAAGCATTTGTACATACCGCTCTCTGCATGAGAAAGAAAACAAGGTATCATGCAAAAAAAAAAGAAAAAGAAAGGAAAAAAAGAGCCAGAAAATATATGAAAGAAAAAGTAATGTTAGGGACAGAAATGATAGATACTCATAAAAGATATGCAAGAAGAACACGATAGGAAAAGAAAGGGATTTAACATGTACATTCCTGCCATCCTCACACAAGCGAATGAATTGTGGAGGATTTTAACCAGAGTCATAATCATTTGGAATGTAATGTCTGAGATGTATAGCAAAATGAGGACTCCTTTTATTTCTTCTTCTAAATTATAAACTCTATGAGGATAGAAACCGTGTGTTATGTATTTATATAGAATGGGATTTTTTATAAATAGTTGAATTCATGAGTAAAACCACTTTTCTCAAGTTGGTTAAATGTCAAAAGACGCCAACTGTTCAAAAATGAATAAAGACCCTAAATTCAAAGAAGTCATTTCAGTTCTGAATAAAACCAAATATTTGGAAGTGATTACAAATGAAAAATTACAAATACCATACTGAGCAGCCTTTATTTATATTAAAAGTGATCTAGGTGTTATATCCTAAGCCTGAGACCACTGAATTATAATATCTTTGAGTTGGAATGGCCATTTAGCTTAATCTCTCACCCATAACAGAAAGAATTATCCAGTCTTTGCTTCAACACCTAGAGTTACAGAGAGTTTATCAGTTCGATATGCAGTTCATATACTGGAAAGTATCAATTTTAAAAACACCTTCTTTAGGACTTCCCCTCCTGGAAATACAAGGACAAAATACTCTGAAGGGTTTTCTTATTACAATACAACTAGATCTATGACAGAGCATACTTTCTGAAGCATTATTGGGCTTACAGGAAAAGAATAGACATCTCTAGGGGCAACAAACAAAAACAATAAACAAAATACAATAATCTAAGAATGGACTGGGAAATGGTAATCAGTATTCACTAGGCAAATCCAAGGTCATGTTGCTCCAGTGAAAATAACAACATTGGGTGGAAAGAGTAAGAAGATTCTGAACTCATATCCTCCCATGGACACACGAAGGCTGCAAGTACATACAGTGCAACTTACCCTGAGAAAGACCAGAAGATGAGCAGAACAGTACTTCCACAGCTAAAGATATAAATAAAAAGCTACATGAAGAAGGGTAGGAAGGGCAGAGACACAATCAAGAACTAAAGCCCTGGTGTGGAGACCCACAAGCAGGAGGGATATCAGAGGTGTGGAGGTCCCCACTCAGGAGCAAGGGGTTCAAGGCCCGCACTGGGCAACCCTTGTCCTGGGGATCTGCACTGGGAAGATGAGCTCCCATAACATGCTTTGAAAATCAACAGGGCTTAACTCTGGGAGAGCCAGAGTTTCTGAGATTCTGTTCTTAAAAGGCCACCACATAGTATCACTCACTCTCAGACCCAACACAAAGGCAGCAGTTTGAAAAGTACTTGGGCTGTAGTGAAGGAGATTTACTGACAAATTTTAGGGTGTGTGATGGAGGGACAGGGATCTGTAGGCAATTTCTCCAGGAACGAAAGTGATGGTAAGCACTTTTTTTCCCCCTTCCTTCAGCCTAGGTGGCCTGACACTGGTGGATGCCAGTTCTGACACTCTCCATCTACCTTGTTAGCACCACTGGACCCATCCCGGCACTCCCTTGCAGACCCACCCTGCCCAACCTGCCCACCCTGGCAACTGTGTCTTCCAAAGTGACTACTGCCCTGTCACACCCAGCAGGTAGCCTCAGCCAGGACAGACACTCCTCCAAAGTGACTCCTGCCCCAGGGAGGGAGGGAGCCAGCCCCACCTATTGCCATGCCTACAACAGTCCAGGTGAACCACACAGCTGGCCATGCCAGGAGCCAGCCCCACCTACAGTCCACCCACAGCAGTTATGGCCCAATCAAGAAGGTACACACAGTTCACACAGGGGTCATCCCTGGAACACCTAGTTCTGGAGACCAGCGATGACTGCATTACTGGGCCCCACAAGATGCCTTCTACATAAGGTCACTCCTTCAAGACCATGAGACATAGCTGACCTACTTAATACATACAAACAAATACAGAGAGTTAAACAAAATGGAGAGAGAGAGGAACATGTTCCAAATAAAAGAATAAGACAAACATCAGAAAAAGAACTAAACTAAACAGAGATAAGCAACCTACCTGATAATGAGTTCAAAGTAATGGTCATAAAGATGCTTGGGAGAAGAGTGGACGAACTCGGTAAGGATTTCAACAAAGACAGAAAATATAAAAAAGAACCAATGAGAGCTGAAGAATAACTGAAAAGAAAAATACACTAAAGGGAATCAAAAGCAGATTAGAAGATGCAAAATGGCTCAGTGATCTAGAGACAAGGTAGTGAAAATCATCTGGGCTGAACAGCAAAAAGAAAAAAGAATTAAAAAAATGAGGATAGGGTAATGGACCACTAGGCAACATCAAGTGCACTAACATTCACATTATAGGGGTCTCAGAAGGAGAAGAGAGAGAGAAAGGGGCAGAAAACTTATTTGAACAAGTAATAGCTGAAAACTTCCCTAATCTGAGGAAGGAAACAGACATCCAGATCCAGAAAACATAGAGAGCCCCAAAAATGATGAACCCAAAGAGGTTCACATCGAGGCACATATTAATTAAAATGCCAAAAACTAAATATAAAGAGAGAATATTAAAAACAGCAAGAGAAAAGCAACTAGTTATGTACAAGAAAACGCCCATAAGTGTAGCAGATGACTTTTCAGCAGCAACCCTGCAAACCAGAGGGAGTGACTTGATATATTCAAAGTGTTGCAAGGAAAAAATTGACAACCAAGGATAGTCTACCTGGCAAGGTTATCATTCAGAATTGAAGGAGAGCTAAAGAGACAAACAAAAATTAAAGGAATTCATCACCACTAACCCAGCCTTACTAGAATTTTTAAAAGGACTTCTTTAAGCAAAAAAGGAAAGGCCACAACTAGAAGTAAGAAAATTATGAAATAAAAAAGTTCACTGGTAGGGGCGCCTGGGTGGCTCAGTTGGTTAAGCGACTGCCTTCAGCTCAGGTCATGATTCCGGAGTCCCGGGATCGAGTCCCACATTGGGCTCCCGGCTCCGCGGGGAGTCTGCTTCTCCCTCTGACCTTCTCTCCTCTCGTGCTCTCTCTCACTTTCTCTCTCAAATAAATAATAAAATCTTAAAAAAAAAAAAAAAGTTCACTGGTAAAAGCAAGCACATACTAAAGGTAATATATCAATCACTTATAAAGTAGAATTAAGGTTAAAGCCAAAAGCAGTAAATCAATTATATCTACAATAATTAGCTAAGGGATACATAAAATAAAAAGATGTCAACATGATGTAAAATACACAAAGTGCTGTGTAGGGAGTTTAAACTTAAACAATCATCAAATTAAAATAGACTGTTAATGGGGCACCTGGGTGGTTCAGATGGTTAAGCAACTGCCTTCAGCTCAGGTCATGATCTCCGGGTCCCGGAATCAAGCCCAATGTCGGGCTCCTGGCTCAGCAGGGAGTCTGTGGGGACCCTGCTTCTCCCTCTGTCTCTCCTCACTGCTCACACTCCCTCTCTCAAATAAATAAATAAAATCCTTTAAAACAATATATAAATAAAACAAAATAGACTGTTAAGGGGCACCTGGGGCTCAGTTGGTTAAGTCTCAGACTCTTGATTTTGGCTCAAGTCAGGATCTCAGGGTTGTGAGATTGAGCCCTGTGTGAAGCCTGCTTAAGATTCTCTCTCTCTCTCTCTCCCTCTGCCCCTCCTCTGCTCACATGCACAGGCACATGCTCTCTCTTAAATAAATGAATGAATGAATAAATAAATAAATTAGACTGTTAAAAGTGATGTCTTTTTTTAAGATTTTCTTTATTTATTTGACAGAGCAAGACAGCACAAGCAGGGGGAGCAGCAGAGGGAAAGGGATCACAACCCAAACCAAAGACAGACCCTTAACCAACTGGGCCACCCAAGTGCCCCTACAAAGGGTGTTATATATAAACCTCATGGTAACCACAGGTCATGATCTCAGGGTCATGAGATTGAACCCCATGTCAGGCTTTGCGCTGGGCATGAAGCCTGCTTAAGATTCTCTCTCTCCCTCTTTTTCCACCTCTCTCCTGCTCAGGTGCACATGCACGCTCTCTCTCTTAAGTAAATAAATAAATAAAATACTCTGTTAAATACATAGGGTGTTATAGATAAACCTCATGGTAACCACAAACCAAAAACCTCTAATAAACAGGAGTGCCTAAGTGGCTCAGTTGTTAAGCGTCTGCCTTCATCGGCTTGGGTCATGATCCCAGGTCCCGGGATTGAGCCCTACATCAGGCTCCCTGCTTGGCAGGAAGCCTGCTTCTCCCTCTCCCACTCCCCCTGCTTGTGTTCCTGTTCTCGCTGTCTCTCTGCCTGTCAAGTAAATACATAAAATCTTTAAAAAACAAAAAAACTATAATAAATACACAAGAAATCAGAAAGAGAAAGGAATCCAAGCATAGTACTAAAGAAAATCATCAAATCACAAGAGAAAAAAAGGAACAGAGAAGAACTATAAAAAGCACCAGAGGGGTGCCTGGCTGGCTCAGTCAGTAAGCATTCAACTCCTGATCTGAGGGATCTAAGTTTGAGCCTCATGTTAGGAGTAGAAATAAAAATAAAATCTTTAAAAAAAAGAAAAAAGAACCAGAAACAATAAAACTGCAATAAGTACAAACTTATCAATAATTGCTTTAAATGTAAATGAACTAAAGATTCCAACCAAAATAAATAAATAAAAATAAATAAGACTCCTATATGCTGGGCGCCTGGGTGGCTCAGTGGGTTAAAGCCTCTGCCTTCAGCTCAGGTCATGATCTCAGGGTCCTGGGATCGAGCCCCGCATGGAGCTCTTTGTTCAGCAGGGAGCCTGCTTCCTTCTTTCTCTGTGCCTGCCTCTCTGCCTACTTGTGATCTCTCTCTGTCAAATAAATAAATAAAATCTTTAAAAAAAACTGTGATGCCCTTCAACGGATGAATGGATAAAGAAGATATGGTCCATATATACAATGGAATATTATGCCTCCATCAGAAAGGATGAATACCCAACTTTTATTTTAACATGGACTGGACTGGAAGAGATTATGTTGAGTGAAATAAGTCAAGCGGAGACAGTCAATTATCATA
>CM052893.1:17269205-17349958 GCA_028534135.1 Potos flavus | reverse complement strand
TTCAGAGGTAGAAGTAAAACGGAAGTCACTTTTCTGTCATGTCTTTAGCTGATTCTACCAACAACACCATGGAAAAGTGGTTTTCCTGAAACATTCCAGAATCCACTGTCCAGCTACCCTGGTCCAGAGGGGCAGTGCAGTAACTACAGTGACAGCTTCTTGATTTCAGCTTCCAGATCCTTGGGTCACAGTTAAGGGAACTTTTTTTTTTTTTAATTACAATTATCATTCACATACCATAAAATTCACCTTTTTAAAGAGTATAATTTACAAGTTTTTAGTATATTCACAAGTTTTTAGTATATTCACAATTTACAAATTTCAATATATTCACGAAGTTGTATCACCATCACCAGTATCTAATTCCAGATTATTTTTATCACCCCCCCCACAAAAAAACTCCTTACCCATTAGCAGTAATTCCCCACTCTTCTCCCCAGCCCCAACCCCAGTCTACTTTTTATCTCTATGGATTTGCCTATCCTGGACACTTCATATAAATAGAAACACACTTGTGCCCTTTTATGACTGGCTTCCTTCACTTAGCATGTTTTCAAGGTTCATCAATGTTATAGCAGGTATCTGTACTTCTTCATTCCTTTTTATGGCTGAATAATATTCCACTGTATACACCATTTTGTTTCTTTTTTCATCAACTGATGGACAGTTGGTTTGTTTCCACTTTTTGGTTGCATGAATAATGCTGCCATGAATATTCATTGTAAGTTTTTGTGCAGACATATTGTCTATTCTCTTGGGTATAAACCTAGATGTGGAAGTGCTGGGTCATATGGTCAGCCTATGTTTAAATTTTTGAGGAACTGCTGAACTATTTTCCAAAGAGGCTGCTCCATTTTACATTTCCACCAGCAATGTATGACACTTCCGATGTCTCTATCTCCTCACAAAGGCTTGTTGGCTATGGTCATCCTAGTAGGTGCGAAATAGTATCTCTTCATGGTTTGATTTGCACTTCCTTATGGCTAATGATGTTGAGCATCTTTTCATGTGCATATCGGCCATTTTTACCTTCTTTGGACAAATGTCTATTCAAGTGGACATACTCCTGAACTCTTGCAGAAGACTTGGAGGTAACAGCCTGCATGGTAGGTTAATTCCACCCTGTTCTGAGAGTTATTCCCAAAAGTATTGCTTCATATCTGCTTCTTTAGCCCTTCCAACAATTTTGTAAATACTTGATTTACCACTTAAAATAGGTTTTATTTTCTGCACTGAACTCTGACTGATAAAGCTGTCGAAAAATATTATGCAGAGACTATTTGCTGGGTTGTTTTATATTTTACTGCTGTGCTCTAAATATTTAAGGTTGCTAGACAAGTTACCTCTTGTTATAAATACTATTAGTTATACATACGTGTATTAATTTTCTACTGGTGCCATAAAAATTACCACAAATTTAGCAGCTGAGACAACACAAATTATTATGTTACAGTTCTGTAGGTCAAAAGTCCAACACAGGACTCACAGGTTAAAATCAAGGTGTTGACAGGGCTGCATTCCATTCCGGAATGCTCTAGGGGAAGAGCCATTTCCGTGCCCATTGGAGTTGTTAACAGAACTCAATTCCTTGCGGTTCTAGGACTGAGATCCCTGTTTCCTTGATGGTTACCAGCTGAGGGCCATACCCAGCTTCTAGAAGCCAACAGTAGTTCTTAGCTTGTGTCCTCCTTTTCTCCATCTTCAAAGCCACCAATAGTAGGCTGAATTCCTTCTCTCTCACACTTCCACTGTGTCCTCCTCCTTCTCTGACCCGTTCAACTTCCTTCTTTTTCCACTTTAAAGACTCAGGCAATTAGGTTGGGCCCATCCCGAGAATCCAGGTTAACCTCACCATCTTGTGGTCCTTAACCTTAATCACATCCACAAAGTCTCTTTGGCTATGTAAGGTATGTATTCAAGTTCTGAGGTACAGTGAGAATATTTTGTGGGGAGGCCATTATCCTGTTTACCACAATACAGATCTTCAGTTTCAAAATTCCGGTCAGAAGTCATTTGACATTAAAACTTTAATATTGGGTTACTGCTGCATTCGGATATAGCTTATTATTTTTGTCAAAGTACCTCAAACATCTCATAACTACTAATTATAACTAGTGATAATTATAACCATGATTTAAATGTATAAAATAAAATACAGATACTTTGACACTTAAGCCCTAGGACTCAAAAGTTAATAGTCCAAGTTCCTGCCATTTTTTCTAGCACTGAGACATAACTGAGTAATAATAACTTATATTTAAATGGCACTGTATAGGGGCACCTGGCTGGTCAGTCAGTGGAGCACACGCCTCTTGATCTCAGGGTCATGAGTTTGAGCCTCATATTGGGTGTAGAGCTTACATACATACATACATAAATAGCACTGTCCATTATCTCCTTTAAAATATGTGCTTTCTGGATGTGGTGCATGGACAATGAATCTTGAAACACTGAAAAAATAAAATAAAATATAAAATAAAATAAAATAAGTGCTTTACAATATCCCTGGGAGGTCCACAAAATGGAGTAAGTCTATTATTCCCTTTTTACAAATGAGAAAACGGAACTCAGAAAGATTAAATAACCTACGCATGTGTTAATGTTTATTAGTCCGCATTAATTTGTCATTAATGTGTCATAATATTACATATTATTTCTTTCAAATGAAGTGGTATCTCATGAGGGGCATGCGACTGATGAATGGACTACACATAGAAATTGAGCTGGTCACAATCTTCACAGGGAAACCCGAGACAGTCAGAATATTTTTAGGATGACATAAAAACAACAAATAGTATTTGCTGATTTGATCTAAAGGTGGAGAGTTCACTTTGAGGAAAACCGAGGAGAAAGCACTTGCTTTTCAAGGTTTTCATGAAGCTATGTTACCTCACTCTTCTTAAACGTACAGATGAAAGAGGCACTCTATGGGGCGCCTGGGTGGCTCAGTGGGTTAAAGCCTGTGCCTTCGGCTCAGGTCATGATCTCAGGGTCCTAGGATCGAGCCCCACATCGGGCTCTCTGCTGGGCGGGGAGGCTGCTTCCCCCCACCCCTGCCTGCCTCTCTGCCTACTTGTGATCTCTCTCCTGTCAAATTAATAAATAAAATCTTTAAAAAAAAAAAAAAAGAGTTTCTCTAAGGCACTCTGTCTCTTGGATCTTGTCCTTTTACTAGGGTACAACAAGGGACAGAGGAGTAAGTGGACAAGGACACAAAGGCATGCAAAAAGCAAATCTAAACAAACCAAAAGCCAGGAGAGTTAATAATCCTACACACAGAAGGGTGGTCTTGTATCTTCTTCAGATTGTATTCTGATTCATCAAAGATACCGTAAACTTCAAATTTAAAATCTTTGATTCTATAATTTTCCAACTGTGCCCCTCTCCAGGAAATGAGAGAAAATGAGAAAACGACTCTATTCATCGGCATCCGCCCTACCATCTGCCTTCTTTACCTTCCAGCACCAGTTAGGGAAACAGGATGGTCAATCAGGTATTTGAACTTATTTCTTCGAATAGGGTGATACCAGACTTGGTCAGCCGGACGCGGAAGAGTACCCTAAGAAAAAGCAAATACATGAATATACAGCAGAGGGCGCTCTAGTCAAATGAATTCTGTTAATCCTTTGGAATGTGTACATTAAAGGCATTTGGATAGTCTATGGAAAAAAGAGAGAGCAGAATGCTTAATCAATACTATGCAGAAATACTGAAATTGGGACAATTCAAAAGTGAAAGAAAAATATCAAGACTGAGAGTAGTAATGATCACTTAGGTAAATCACATTTTAAATAGCATTTCCTTAGAAACACTAGTGCAAATGATTTTAGTTTTCATTCTAGGAAATTAATTTTAAAGTATGTTGAAAGACAATCAGGAATATGTAACACTGGACGTCTGGGTGGCTCAGTCGATTAAGCTTCTGCCTTCAGTTTAGGTCATGATCCCGGATCCCGGGATGAGTCCCGCATTAGGCTCCTTGCTCAGTTGCGGAGTCTGCTTCTCCCTCTGCCTGGCACTCCCTTTGCTTGTGCTTGCTCTCTGTCTCTCTCTGATAAATAAATAAAATCTTAAAAAAAAAAAAGGAATATATAACATTAAAAAAGAAAAAGAAACAACAAGCCCAAAATGAAGGAACTTGTGCTAAGCCTCACATCAGCAAACCAACACTTAACACCTTACTGAACTGCAGTTCTAGCATCTCTCAAGAGTGGCATTTTAAGCCAATCAGCTAGAAGTTCCTGATCAGCACAAGTGAGGTAATCAGCCTGACAGGCTCCCACCCTTCCCCAGAAGATAACCTTGCCCAAAATAATCCTTTCTTTTGTTTATGACAAGGGTCCCTGACCCTTTCTGCCAAAAAAAAAAAAAAAAAGTCCTCTATTTTGTACAACTTCTCAGAACTCTTTTCCACTTCCTATATGGGATGCTGCCTGATTCATGAATTGTTGAATAAAGCCAATTAGATCCTCAAATTTACTCAGTTGAATTTTGGTCTTTAACAAAGAACACGCTCAATAAATATCTAATGAACTGGATACCAAAAAGACATGTTCCCAAGTACTTCGTATAGGTATATACTCACTTTTGGGGTTTTAATTTTCTTAGGGGGCAGTAAGTTTTCAGGACAAGGACCGGCATTGGCGGCACAGGTCAGAGAGAGAAGAACTTCCTCGGGGATGAACTCATTCTGAAGGGATGTAGGAAGAGGTTTTGAACGATCCACCATATTTTTTTTTTCCTTTAGTTCAGGAAGTCCTAAGAAAGTAACAGGAAAGAAAAACTTGCTGCAGTTTTTTGTAGTTAGTCGGAGATTCCCAGGCTGCCTCATCAATACCACCTTTATGTTTCTAACAGAGCAAACACTGCTTCTGATTGCCAAGAATAGTAACAATATTTTAAATACTGAACATCATCTAGTCAAGAAAAAAAACCTCATATTCCCTTCCCTCCTCACACTAACATCACACAGTTTCAAAAACTGAGGCACAAAGATGAACCTCCATTATTCCAAATTCAAAGTTGAAAATTAAACTCACATCACCTGCTCAATTAAGTGGAACAGCCTTAAAATGACGGGAATGCCTCTTTTCCCTTTGATGTGAAAAGGACAAAAGAAATCTCTCCTCAAAACTGTCAAATTATTTAGTAATTATTTCTAGGTAAACTCAAAGGTGAAAATAACTGCATTAATTGGGGCATTTCCAGAGTGGAAGGGATCTGAGTCGGGTTTAAGAGTCAAAGCAGAATTTGGAGTGTTGGAAACGAAGAGAGCGGAATGACCTGAGCAAAGTGGCAGAGTAAGAACTGTACCGAGACTGTTCTGTTCAGCCTGAGGACTTGTAAAGATAGGGAGTGGGGACAAACAGGAAAAGGCCTCCTGTGAAGTCAATCAAGGAGAGTGGGGTTGTCGCTCTTATAGCACTCTCCACTAATCTATGCCCCTCACAAAGTATGGCTTATGTTAATGATATATTTTTGGAATGTTGATAAGGTACAGAGCTGACGGCCAAGAATTCTTGAGACGTCTTTGGTGCAATAAAGGTGATTTTATTAAAGCACAGGACTCGTAGGCAGAGAGAGCTGCTGTACTGGGGTTGTGAGGAATGGCTGATGATATACTTGGGAGTTGGGGGAGATAAGGAAAAAGCGAGGTGTCCCAAAGGACTTTCATATGCTAAAGATTTATAGGATACTGGAGGCCTGGCTAATGCCGAGTTAAAGTGTTTTTCTTCTAGTAAGGCATTAACATTAAGTCAGTTTGGGGAGCTTTTTCGGAGGAATGCTATACTCCTTCTATTACAACTTTCTGTCATTAAGCAGCAGGTGGTAAAGAAACTTAACTTTGTTTACATTTCCTTCTGCCCCTGTTTCCCACATCATTCATGGAAAAGGGTGATGTTAGGGCTCCAGTGATGTCAGGGCTCCATTGAATTATGGGTCTCTGAAAGTTAGGCTATTATTGATAAGAATGCTTTTTCCTCGTAAATCACTAAGACATTGGTAAAATGATGGAGGCTCATGTCTGGTGGGACTGTGATCTCTATTAGTTTTTCCATTTGTTTTTCCCTTCCCTTGGCTTTAGGGCAGCCAGCAGTATCTAAGGAGTGTCACACACATCTTACCCAGGAGCAGGTGCTGGGAGGGTTTCGGGGTGTCCCCTTAACTTTGCCCTCAGCTTGCCTTCTGCTCCCTCATCATTAATTTCTATAAGGAGGTAGCATGCCTTCCCTGTTCACCACCAAAACTTCTAAAGTTCCCATTACCAAATCTCTTTATCTCTTGAATATTTGAAATGAAGGTAGAATATCACAAGAAATAGGAAGGAAAAAAAAAAAAAAAGCTGGGTGGGGCTTTAGTACAATCTCCCCTTAAACAAGATGAAGGTGTTGGAGGGAATTTTGGCATAATGGGAGTAGGGATGAGTCTAGCTGATTCTTATTCTAGAGCAGACCTGTAGTTATCTCTGTATGAATGAAAATCTTAAGGAATTAGTGTCATTTAGAATAATTATTAAAACCTGATACAAACTGGTTCCTTAAAGTTAGAGCCCAGGTACCAAAAAAAGTAGTTTCATGCAACTATTGGAACTAAAACAGGGTAAATATAAAACTAGGGGCGCTTGGGTGGTTCAGTCCACTGAACATACCACTCCTGATTCTGGCTCAGGTCATGATCTCAGGGTGGTGAGATCCAGCCCTGCCCTTGCACTCTGAACTTAGCTGGGGAGTATGCTTGAGCATTCTCCCTCTCCTGCTGCCACTCCCCCCACTTTTTCTCTCTCTCTAAATAAATCTTTAAAAAGAAGTTTCAAAACAATATAAAGCTCATTATCATTTGAAAAAAAATTACAGTCTTTAGGTGGAGTACTGAGACAGGACTCTGACTCAAAAGTACTATAAAAGGAATGGCTTTTGATTTTGTTGAAACAAGTGTATTAGAAAGACAACACTAATTAAGGTATCCTGAAGTCTGATTCAGGGGAACGGGGAAGGGACTGTGAGTTCTGTCCATGGCCATGGTTACTTGTGTCTGTGGGATCCTTGAAGAAGTTTACCTGTCTCCTCCTTGGATGCAGAGACTTTTAATTTTTTGCCCTCAGGTGTTAACAAGGCGGTTAGCAACGTGGAGGACGTTTTCGGAAGAGACATAATAGTCAAGGCTTCCTACTACTCTCTTTAGTAATTTGAAATACCGCTCCAGAAAGCTAACTTAGAAACAAATCAACGGCGTACTGGGATTTGGCAGTCCTGCAGGCAAAAGGAAGAAAACGAGAGACCCATTTAGTGCTTATGTTAAGATCAGAGTTTATAATTTATCTAGCGTGAGTTTTCCTTCTTTGGGAGCCTTCCGCGTTCTCTCAGGTCACCTGACACAACTGAGAAGCCTGCGGCTGGGTCGGGGTCCGGGCCCAGGCCGGGAAGGACACGCTCGGCCCACCCAGCGGCCGCCGGCCCCACCCGGAGGGCCCCCCCGGCTCCAGGCGGGGAGCTGGGGTCCGCGGCCTCCCCCCCGCCCACGCAGCGCCCCGGGGCACACCAGCTGCAAGGACTCGGGGTAGGACAGAGTCCGCGCCGCGTCGCTCACCAGAAGTGAAGGGAAACAGACACAACCGCTACGGGTAAATTGTGTTTCCCGCCAAACATCCCGCCTCGCCCTTTTCCGGAGCGCCTGCGTGTCGCCATAGAAACCCAGGACCCCGAGCTTTGGCCGTCCTCACTGGGGGCTGTCTTCGGGGTGCCGGCGGACGAGGGGGACAGCTAAGAGTCTCAACACCCGGGGATGCGGTGTTTTTCACCACAGGATAGGTTCATCAGCAATAGAGAACAAACATATTTAATCGGGCTGTTCTCACGGAATGCGCAAGTGTCTGGATGCCGGCGCTTCCGCCCGCAGGTCGTCGCCAGTGCGCAGGCGCCAGCGGGGCCAGGGCCGCTCCCTCTCCTCCCCTGGGGACGACCTTCGCGGCTCCCGGCGGAAGGAGCCAGCGGCCAGATTGGAGCCAGCATCCCGTTAGAGATTTGTTTTTCCATCGCTCTCTCCCACTTTTTTGTTGTTTTTCCTTTAAAAAAAAAAAAAAGCCAAATTCAAGGTGAAGCTCTGGTTTCCAATCTGTTGAGGCTTCCTTACGGATGCTGCTCATGCCCTTGACCGGTGAAGTCTTCCTTGGGCGCCTACACACTACCCGCTCCCCGACCCCACACAGCACACTGAAGGCATCTTAGGGCGAGGCTTTTTTTGGCTGGAGGCAGGAAAGGAGATTGAGCTTTAGGCGGAGCCCACCCAAATAAAATTGTTGGGGCTTTCCAAAAACCCGTTCTCAGGAAAGAATGGGATAAACGCATTGGCATGGAGGAGTTCAAGTCCTGCTCCTTACCGCCACCCGGGATCATTTTCTATTAATATGGAGCCTTGGGGCGCCTGGGTGGCTCAGTGGGTTAAGCGTCTGCCTTGGACTGAGGTCATGATCTCAGGGTCCTGGGATCCTGCCCCCCATCGGGATCCCTGCTTAGGGAGAGCTTGCTTCTCCCTCTTCCCCCTGCTCAGGGAGAGCTTGCTTCTCCCTCTTCCCCTGCTCGTGCTCATTCACTCTCTCTCTAATAAATAAAATACACCTCTTTAGAATCCAACAATATTATGAACAAATTCCCTAATAACACTACCTTTAAAAAAAAAAAAGAAAAAAAAAGGAGCCTTAATGCCAAATAGTGCAGTGGAATCCCAGTGTCTAGAAGACTCTAGTCTGGCAAATAAATTTAGAAGGGACGATAACTTATCTTGTTCAATTGTCCCTACTCCTTAGTACCAAGCACAGTACCTGGCCCAAACTATGTCGTGTTTGAAAATCAACTGGAGGGGCACCTGGGTGGCTTAGTGGGTTAAAGCCTCTGCCTGCGGCTCAGGTCATGATCTCAGGGTCCTGGGATCAAGCCCCGTGTCCGGCTCCTGCTCAGCAGGGAGCCTGCTTCCCTCTCTCTCTCTCTCTGCCTGCCTCTCTGCCTACTTGTGATCTCTCTGTCAAATAAATAAAATCTTAAAAAAAAGAAAAATCAACTGGACAGTTCTTCCGTGCTGATGGATTTGGTCTCTGGTTTCTGGTTTTCAGGATAATAGCAATGAAAAATATGAGCGAAGTGTTGAAAATAAAAACAACACAATTTTAGGTGCCTGGGTGGCTCATTCGGTTAAGCATCCAGCTCTTGGGTTTCAGCTTGGGCCATGATCTCATGGGTGGTGGGATGGAGCTCCCAGTGAGCTCTGCAGTGGGGGGCCGGGTTGGGGGGGGAGGGGGAGGAGTCTGTAGATTCTCTCCCTCTGTCCCTCCCCTCCTCCATCAAGGCCTCTAAAATAAATAAAACTTTAAAAAAAAAAATACACACACATAATCTCTGTGGCCCATTGTAATTCTCTTAGTCAAACACTTTGGCTGGCTGAGCATTTTAGCCTTTAGCTCTACTGCATCACTCGCTTTTCTCTAGATTTTCCAAGAAATCAACAGAGGACACACAACACTCTTACAGCACACAGGTAGTTCCCTCTTAGGACTGGCAGTGATCAAACAGGTGAAGGGTAAAAGCAATGCACAAGCAGGTGGAAGGTAACTTTCCTCCAGTTTGCCTTCTGCTTTCCTCACTGGTGGTTTGACGCTACATTCTAGTTTGAAACCATAACCAGAAGACTAACTTCAGAGATTCCAAAATTCCAGAGTTCAGCTTACACAGTTTATCAAGCCTTTGGGTACTGGAAGAACAAGATAACTAATCTTTCATATTCTTAACCCAGTTTTTAAAAAGCATCTAAGTAGGGGATGGATAGAAGAGACAAAGACAAGTGAACAAGATTCAAGAGACACATAGAAAGTAAAATCTATAGAATTTGGTTAAGTGGTTAGATCTGTGGTATGAAGAAAAAGACATCAAAGGCTACTTCTGATTTTCCCCCTGTGGAATGGTGTGATTATACATAGTTTCCTGAGCAAAGGTGTGCAGTAAAGTTGTAGAAGTATATGAAGTAAATGCGCAAAAACAGATGATCACTTAAGAGTATTACAGTAAGGGTGCCTGGGTGGGTCAGATGGTGAAGTGTCTGCCTTTGGCTCAGGTCATGATCCCGGGGTCCTGGGATCGAGTCCCACATCGGGCTCCCTGCTCCTTAGGGAGCCTGTTTCTCCCTCTGCCTCTGCCTCTCTCTCATGAATAAATTTCTTTTTTTTTAATAATATTATAATAAGACCATAACTATTGAACAATACAGTTGCTACTCTTGGGAAAACAACTCTCGTAATTTTGATTGATAGCAAGAGAATCCTAAAGTGGAGAGAGATAAAGTATTATTGAGGTCTTTGATGGAAAATATCACAGCACAATCCAAGATGAGCGGGTAGTAATTTTCCTAAATGGAAAACCTGATAGTAAAAATGTCAGCTGAAGTATAATGAACAGGGCTAACCGAGCTTGTTGGCATTGGCTGAATTCTGTGGCAGCTTAACAAACACCCAGCTCAGCAGTAGGGTCCTCTGGCTTCAAGTGGAGAGTATCTCAGAAGAGATTCAGTCAGTATGATCACCAAACACGCCCTGAGCTGGGAAAAAAGCAGGAGTGCATTTGCACCAATCTCTTAGACTAATTCAGTTTTCCTTTTTTTTTCCGAGAGAGAGCAAGCAAGAGCAGGGGAGTGGAAGAGGGAGAGAATCTTAAGCAGGAGCCAAGCTCAGCGCAGAGCCTTACGCAAGGCTCAATCTCACTGCCCTGAGCCAAAACCAAGTCTCGATGCTTAACTGACTGAACCACCAAGGCGCCCCTCACCAATTCCGTTTCTAAGTGTGTGGGCAGGGATTACATACTCATTTGTAGGCACTTACAAATAGCATGCATAGCTTCCTGAAGGAGTCTGACTGGGGAATAGGCCAGTATTTGTACTTCGTGTAGCTAAAGATTGAAGGGATCCCTGAGTGCTGTGAAGGAGACACCGAGAAAGAAAG
Source organism: Potos flavus (assembly GCA_028534135.1). Taxonomy (NCBI): domain Eukaryota; kingdom Metazoa; phylum Chordata; class Mammalia; order Carnivora; family Procyonidae; genus Potos; species Potos flavus. The sequence goes on along the minus strand of CM052893.1, from coordinate 17,338,977 downwards.
CCAGGCACTGCCCAGCCAAGCGCCTCTCAGGGGAAGAGTAACTCCTAGTGTCGCTTCCACAGGAGGACATTCCTAAAACCGAAATGATGCCTCCGCTTGTCTCAGTTATGTCATTATTCGGTTAAGTCCCCTCCTTCTGATTCCACGAGTGTGCGTATGGGAAGAAAGATGCTTTTGGTTTTGTTCACAAGCATATCTTCAGTTCACAGCACAGTACCTGGAATGTGGTGTTGACGCGGTCTAGAAGAAATTCATCTTTCCCATCATACCATAAATTGGGCTTCTACAGAGCAAATTCAGTCAGCAGTCGTGCCAACCTCATTGATTTCTCATGATATAGATACAAACTGGTATTCCGGTTTTATCAGTTTCAGGAATTTCACTGGCGTCCAAATGCAAGCTGAGCCTAAAAGGTCAGGACCCTCAACTTCATTAAATTCATCAAGGAAAACTGCCACACCATGGTTTTGCCCGTGGTGCCAAAGAATACTCACTTGGTCCAAGAAACAAGAAGGGGCCCATCTAATTTCTGAAGGACCGCCCCCTTCCCAGTCCTCTGGCCCTCCAGAGGCAGGGGGCTAGAGGCAGAGCAGCGGTGATTAGAAGACTTCCTCGCTGTTGGTATGATGATGCTTCTATGGAAAGAATGTTGTGATGTCAAATCCTACTCATAATAGGTTTCTATTATGAGGAGATTCTTTGGAGGAAGGAAAGCAATGAATCTTGCTTCAAAATCAGTTTCCCCAAGTCTTGTCTGAAAAGGCACAATTCTCCACCAACATATTTGCCACCTCTCATTAGAAAACTAAGTCCATTTCTACCCATTAGGGGAGGAGCCTAGTACATTTTTAGAAACAGTCATTCACAAGTTTATTTTTTTTTTAAGATTTTATTTATTTATTTGACAGAGAGAGAGATCACAAGTAGGCAGAGAGGCAGGTGGGGGGGGGGGGGGAAGCAGGCTCCCTGCTGAGCAGAGATCTGATGAGGGGCTCGATCCCAGGACGCTGAGATGATGACCTGAGCCGAAGGCAGAGCCACCCAGGCGCCCCAGCCATTCACAAGTTTTAAGAGGCCAGCTACAAAAGGAGTCAATCAACAAATAATGACCACAATAAAGAGAGGAGGCTCAAAGTGTCAGTGTCACAACTGGGCCCTACCATTTATTAATTTGTAATCTTTAACATGACTCCCCCTCCATCATTCTGGGTAAGAAAGTTGTTATTTGCCTTCTCTTTGGCTGTATTCAGCACATAAAGCTGCCTGACATTAAGATGAAAAACATCTAGGGCTCCTTGGTGGCTTAGTCGGTTAAATGTCTGCCTTTGGCTCAGGTCATGATCCCGGGGTCCTGGGCTTGAGCCCTGCATCAGGCTCCTTACTCAGCAGGGAGTCTGCTTCCCCCTCTGCCCCTCATCCTGCTTGTGCATGCACGCTGCCTCTCAAAATCTTTTAAAAATGAAAAATGAAAAACATCTGTAATTATGAAATATGTAGATAATGAATAAACTTGATTACTTTTAAAAACAACAGAACTAGGTTTTTCCCAAATATATTTATTTACCACATTCTTCACATATGCATACTTTGCCATTTTATGTATGTAGATTTTAAGACAATGCATACTGAACAAAGTGATAGTACCAGTGATTAGACACACAGGGCAGAGCGTTGGGGAGAGGGAGTGGTTCCTGAATAGAAATTCTGGAAAACAGCAAACATGACTGAATTAGAAAAGACATCTTTAATTATAGAAAAACCTTTAAAACCACCTCAGATGTCCATGACCTCTGCTGTGTTCAGAACACAATGGATTTAAAGCACAAGCCGGACGAGTGTAGACACAGGAAGGAAGCGGCCGCACGGGCCTAAATGGCAGAGCCGTGGCTGGAGTTGGAGCTGTCTTCTCACCCAAAAATTGGCACATTTGCACATGGGAATCCAAACTGTATCTCTACCCAACTGCATGCACAAACTGCCTCGCGTCTCAGTGAGAACCATGAGAAAGCACACCCACCACCTCATTAAAACAAACGAACCCCACAGCACAGGGGATTACCTGCTAGCTTCATGTTAGCACTCTCTTAGCAGTGCTAGTAGAAATAAGGAAGAAAGCATTTAGGGAAAGAAAGGAATACAGAAGAGGCAGTTTTAGTTGTTTTTTTAAAACTACATCACTTGAGATTAACCCTTTTTCTCAAATCCAAATTAGCTATCAAATAGTCTTTATGCTTTACAGAAAAAAAAATGTGAATTTTATTAAAAGGACTTGGTAGATTATATAGTCTATAGCTTTCGAGTTTTATCATTATTGATGTTCAAGCAGGGCATTAAATTTAGGGTGAGAAAGAGCACGGGCAGACCAAGCAAGAAGGATTCCATTCTCCCCCTTTCAACCAGAGTTGAAGTTGTGTTTTACCTCCTTTATAAACTGGGTTCCAAAATTCTATTACCTGACAGAAACTTAAGTGATGTTAGAAACTACTCAAATGCTTATATAAGCTTTACTAATAATATTCATTCTATTCCTCAGAACCTTTATGTCCCAGTTTCTTCAATTTCTGAGCCATAAACATAAAGCCTAGAGATAAAATATGTAAAACGGTGTCCAAGACAGATCTTTCTCTGATAGTATTTATGCACACACATATAAACTGTATTATAAAAACTATAGAAGTCACATAAAATTTTGCACAAGGTTAGTAAGCAAATCCATCACACATTATTAACAAAAGTGTGAACTATCTTCCATTAAGAATTTTGCCTTCCAAGACTATAAGCATTCTTTACACTGGCTAAAGTAAGCCCTCATTAGTTTTCTTCCTCTCCATAAATTCTAAAATTTAACTATAAAGTATACACACTAGTTCTAACACTTAAATACCTAGGTAAAAGCAGACCTGCTTTTCTTTTGAGAATGCTAAGCAGGTAAATATGAAAGTAATTTTGGAGGTGGAACATGAGTGCCTTTAAGAATCATGTTAAATTCTTGGCAGTTCCGTTATGGGAGTGCTTGTATCAGTCAAGGTGACCATGGGGATTCACGTTATCCTGAGTCTGTTTAAAAGCACATACTCTCAGTAGAGTGTGCAGCATTTGAAACATTCACATTTTTAAAAAAGATTCCAACAAGATAACAAGGATTCAGGTTTAGAATTTATGGAAGGTAAGAAGATAATGAGGCCTTTTTTTTTGCCAGGGCTAGTGCTTTGCAACAACCCTATGAGGTAGTTACTGCCCCCATTTTACAGATGAGGGAAACTGTGGCTCTGATAAACGAGGCAACTGTGCCCACTGTCACACTGCTAGTAAGGCTGGGGCTAGCTTAAACATCTGTGCAGGCCTTTTTGCTGTGCCAGCAGTTTTCCGACTGGGTATCTGGGGGTAGGAGAAAATGGGTGGCCCAAACAACAGGACTCCGGCCCTGCATCCCAATCTCAACCAGAAGCAGTTCTATTTTATCTGTTTTGCATGCTGGGCTTAAGTGTAACAATTTTTTTATGGTTTCATAACTAAAACACACTCCATCAGGCCATCTGGTTAGTACAGTTGTATTAGTTTACCTTCATTATTTTTCCCTATACAAAGTAATGAACTTTAAAATTACTCATGACCACATAAAGCAAACATCTTTTTGCATAAAAGACTTCAACAATTCATAAATTACATCTTTTTAGGTACATAACCCACATGACCAACCTTTTTAAATACATAATGTTATTTAGGCTTTCTATAAAGACTTCAGGATTCCATTTTTCAGGCCAAGTATAATTTTAAAATTCAATGAAAACTGCCTACACAAAATCAATGACTTGTACAACAATCTGTGTTTACAATTATAGACTATTTAGACACTGTACCCTCTTTACCTGCCAATGTCACCCACTCTTACCCTACAACTAAAAGTAAAAGGCACTTTCCCCACTCCTCATGCTTCCAAAAGCAAAAAGTAGTTACTGAAAGGTTAAAAACAGCCTGAATTTTCTAATTAAATTCTAACATAGAGCAAGCAACTTCACTTAGGCAATTGTAGGAGGTTAATCCATCAAAAACAACCGACCAACTCCATTTTCCTTCACTATCCAGGACTGAGAATGAAAGCATCTAACAGATTTAAAACAAAGTTTGAGATATAGTTGTTGCCTTGGAGAAAACACCCACGAGAATGGCTACTATCATTAACACTTCTTACAGGAAAGGAGTTTTAAACTCTTTCCTTTTCAGAACGAAAGAAGTATCACCCTGTAACTAATTTTCACCCTTATTAGCAAAAGAGGAAAAGTCAATAAATCTTCCTGAAACACATCAGAAGTTTTAATTTATTTAGGAGTGTAGGTAGTGGTTTAAATAAAATGACTTTTGCTAAGAGCGGCTAGCAGTCCATGGCTATCAAACTAGTTTCTGTCACAGAAAGCAGCTATTCCTTTTAAGCATTTGTGAAAACTTCTCAGGGCAGTCTTACTATTCTAAAGAGTCCTTAGTTTTACTTTTTGTTGTCACCTCAAGCTCTTGGGGGGGGGGGGACATAATAATAAAGAGAAGATGAGATCATCCTAAAAAAAAAAAAAAAACCAACAAAATAAACCCACCAGCCTTCATCAATCCAACAAATACAATATTCAGAATCGACAGAGACCAACAAAAATCAATGAGCAGTGAACTCTCATTTACATTTAACATTTGAACTCTCATTTAACATTTATAGCACTTAGCAGAAATACAGATCTAAGAGTTCCATTCTCTCCCTTCAGGCGATGACTTACTCATAAACAAGTCTTAGACCAATCTGGTATTCTTAACTCCCTCAATATATTTAAAATGTAGTCATAAATTCAAGTGATTGATTCATACCAGCGATTACAAGATGTACTAAAGCGATCTCGTTTGGAAGTTATGGCTCTGTCACAATTACAAAACCTCCTGTCACAGGCACTTCTGTCTGTTAAAGCTGGGTTTGATGTTTGAAAATTGCCTAAACTCATCTGGATCAAAGGTACTGAAGAAAATGGGTAATGAGGCTGGGTACTTGTAGTACAAATTAAGTTGTGACTACTAAGAAACTCCATTCTCCTTCTTGTGACATTCAAACTGACTTTAAAACAATTCCAAAAAGATGTCCCAAAACTTTTTGGATGGAAGTAGGAATATTAGAATACCAACATAGCTTCTCAAGTTGGCTACTCCAAATAAAAATCACCTTTTGGGTAATTCTTAAGTCTCACTTCTTTGAGTGGAAGATTCAACTCCATGGTCTCTGATCCCATTCAATGCTCGGTCTTGACAAACATAATCACACCTCATACACACAAACAAAATAATTCCTGCACACCACACTGTATTAGCAATGGGCATCTTATAACATGGAAACTTCACATAATAGAGTACATTTTCTTGAAAATGATCACATATTAAATTTATTTCACCTAAAGTATACTACCATTAAAAGTGTAATAATTGAGCAGTGCAGAAGCCAGCTTCTGGATTTTTAAAAATCACTTTAATATTAATGGAACGTGATTAATACTTACATGTTACAGACTTACTATTCTGCCAACTATTTCAAGTCAGTATTTATTAAACAATAAGTATACCAAAGGGTACTTCTAAATAACTTCCCAAAAGTTACTACCTTAAAGTTTAAACAGCAAAAAAAAGTTTTATCTTTCACATAAGCTCCACAATAAAGTAATTTCAACATATGATTGACTCAGCAAGTTTTTTTTTAAAATTACTTTGGAAGTTGTAAAAGGAAATGTCTTTTCTTTGTCCTGTGCCGCTTTTTTCTTCTTCCCTTCCTATTTTCTGTTCCCTCAATATGTAAGATTTCAGATGTAAACTCAAGAATCCAAGGTGAAAGGTCTAATTTTGTTTCACAGAAATCACGACCTACACTTTATAGAGAAAACAAGGTAAAAACTGAGTAGAAATGAACTTTTTTCCAAAAAAAAAAAAAGGAGCATAATGAGATTATCTTTGGAAAATAGAGATTTTCGCTCTACTAGAAATAGCAAAATGTTCCACATTATTTTCTTTTCTTTCCCAAGTACATAATTACCATACATTCCAACAGTGTGCCTGAAAAAAATTTCTAAGCCCAAAATATTTAAATGATTTCTTCATACGTGTTTTGGCTAAGTCAGTGGCTAAGGAAACATGGGGTTTAGTCATGATGTTTACATGGGAGTCAAAAAACAAAACCCCCCAAAATCTGTCACTATGTCAGCTGTAAGTCTCCCTTCTCCCAAAAAGGGACCCCCCCCCCAAAAAAAAGTACTGCTTTAAGTGCACAAGATTCCAGTAAACTCGCAGCATCTCAGCTGACCTAGGAACGGAGCAAGCCATCTGTAAAGCGCGGAGTGATCCAAATACCACAGATAATTTCAGTTACGGCTGGAAACAGATGCTGGCCCGAAATCAGGCAGAATACCCATCTTCAGTGTCAAGGAATGAAACAAAGTCCAAGCTTCTAAAACACGTAACGACAAGTCCAGGAACGTGGCCGGATATAATCCAGAAATGTGGGCTTCAGAAAGAAGAATGGAAGAGTAGTTTATTTGCACACACGTGTGCACAAGGTGTCAGGGTAGACGGAGGGGCGTTAATTTTATACACTGCACACCTCTACAATGCCTCCCAGCATTTTAGTAACCTTAAGCTATAAGCAGCTTGCTAATTCAAAGATGTTCATTATTATCTATAACACGGATTATAGTGATAAAGAAGTTTTACACAAAGCTTTCAAAGTCCAGTAAATTCTATACAATTCTATAAATTCTATACAATTACATGGACTGCCGACCAAATTCCAAACAGGCACTACCTCTCTTCTGGATCTTGCATTTTATTTTAGCACAGACCTCCTATCAGTGGCCTAACATCTAAATTGTGGTATGGTAAGGATGATAAAATATATACACAAATTACTATAATACAAGGTTTAGAATTATTGAATTATCTAAATGAGAACAGATGAAACACTATGAAAGTTCAGCAACAGGAAAAGACTGGAGCAAGAATTTGAAAAAGCTGGAAGATGTTGCATCCAAAGTGGATTTTGAGAAAATAAAACCTGACAGGTAGAATCAGAGTGCAGAGAGCACCATAACCGGAGACAGACCAAAGCGGCTAGTTCAGATGCACAAGGGGGGGAGGGGGGAGGTAAAGAGGAAATGAGGAGGAATTAGGGCAGCATAAGAAAAACAATGTAGGGGCGCCTGGATGGCTCAGTGGGTTAAAGCCTCTGCCTTCGGCTCAGGTCATGATCTCAGGGTCCTGGGATCGAGCCCCACATCGGGCTCTCTGCTCACCAGGGAGCCTGCTTCCCCCTCTCTCTCTGCCTGCCTCTCTGCCTACTTGTGATCTCTCTCTGCCAAATGAATAAATAAAATCTTAAAAAAAAAAAGAAAAAGAAAAACAAGGTAGATAGTAGGAGAAGCTTTGGGAAAGAAACATTAATTTGCCTATAGGTATTTTCAGTTATAGTTACCTCTGAGAAATACTAAGTCAGATAGGCATCCCCTAAATATTTGGGAGTTATCCGTATGCAACTGAAAGTGAAAGATTTAAAAATGAGACTCTTACATAATTACAAACAAGAACAACAAAGATCAAGGGAAATGGGTAGGCACAGGAGTGTAGCTGGACATTTTCACAGAGTTTATTACTCTGGGAAGGCAGAGATAACAACTATAAAATACGTGTAGGTGGTGGCAGGGGGGATATACATGCCACTGAGAAGACCCTGCAGAACACCTATATTTTCAGGACACAGGAAGGAAATTAGAAGACCCTTAAAACAAAACAAAACAAAACAAAAGTGAAAAGGGGGGTAGAAAAGAGCGAGAGAGAGAAGGGGAAAAAAAAACAAGAACTAGGAGCATTCCATGTAAAGAAAACGAAAGAAACAAAAAAATTTCAAAGCCAGTGCAGTAAGATCAGATAATAACCTAATCCTTTTACTCCTTGTTTCCCTCCCCTTAACATTAATTCAGCATCATCTCCACTACTCTTCTCCTTAATACTGCCTTCGAAGCCTCACAATCAGGTGACAAAAATGTTACTTTTCCACTCCGGCCTCACTGAGGACTCACATTTTTGAGAGGACAGTGCTGACGTGCATACCACTCTTGGGAATAAAAGCACAGGATGACTCCCTGGCCCGCGAAAAGGGAAGTCCACATCATAACATTCCAAATTGGCCTTTTCCGACTGTCGTTGACAATGAAGTTGAAAGCCACTAAAGTTAGAATGATAAAAAATAAACATACAGTTATCAAAACATCATCCATCAGGAAACGAGGGGCCTCAGATATGTGCTGCAATCATGTAATTATCAAAACGAGCATCAACGGTGGGTATACAGGTTTATTCTGGCCACTGGTTCTGTAAGTAAAAAGTGAAGCTTCAAGTGTTGAAATTTATTAATCAGTGATTAACTGGAAATCAGAGAATATTCAGAGCAGGTGAAACTAGATTTCATGGAATCATTCGTATTTGAACCTGTCCTTCCCTCCACCCACACAAACAAGGGTCCACATTTTTCCAGGGTGAACGCTGACAGAGTGCGGAACTTGTTTATAGTCTCCATGACCTCCCAAATCAGTGTTATCATTAGTCTTCGAGGGGCCATTTAAGTTCATTTCTCTACTTCAAAGGCTAAGCATCCCGCAACAGAGCGTGGTTAATTACTCAAAGTCAATGCTGTGACCGTCTGATAAACACTGCCTTGAAATGGTATTGCTATGATCTAGTTGCCGACCCTGCCTTAGACTTCACTGCCTACATTTCCCTTTTAGCGTGATCCTCAGTACTCTCAGCATGCCAAGATACTTACTTCCAAAGAACATGAAGAGCACGAAAAGCACTGGATAGAAAAAGTTCAAGCAAACAGCCAGGGCATATTCATGCACTATGGCAGACACGGCAAAGACAGCTAACATGGCAGCCGACTTGAATCTCTTAGTGAAAAACTAGGAGAAAAGGAGCATATGAAAAAGTAATTAAGCTCAAAGTAGACCCAGTCGACCCCTGAACAACACGGGTTTGAACTGCGTGGGGCCACTTAGTCAATTAATGCAGGACAGTACAAGAAATGTATTTCTCCTTATCATATTCTTATCAACATTTTCTTTCCTCTAGTTTACTTTATTGTAAGTATACAGTATATAATACATAGAACATACAAAATTCATGTAAACCAACTATCTTATCAGTAAGGTTTGCAGTCAATAGTAGGTGATTAGTAGTTAAGTTTTGGGGGAGTCAAAAAATTACATACAGATTTTCTGACTGCATGGGAGGGTCAGCGCCCCTCCCCCACTTGTTGTTCAAGAGTCAACTGTATAGGGGCACCTGGGTGGCTCAGTGGGTTAAAGCCTCTGCCTTCGGCTCAGGTCATGATCTCAGGGTCCTGGGATCGAGCCCCGCATCGGGCTCTCTGCTCAGCAGGGAGCCTGCTTCCCCCTCTCTCTCTCTGCTTGCCTCTCTGCCTACTTGTGATCTCTCTCTCAATGTCAAATAAATAAATAAAATCTTTAAAAAAAAAAAAAGAGTCAACTGTATATAAGACTTATACTTACCACATGCTAAACGTGCCTATTTAATTATGTTTATATTTGATTTTTCCAATCTACTCCTTGGGTTAAGCCAAATGTAGTAAATAATTACAAAAAACATCTATGCTTTAAAATCCTTATTTTACTAAAATGAGGCACTGTCAAAACCATTAATGTTGAAAAAACTGGGTATATTTTCAAAAACCTACTTGTAACCTATATTGTAAGTCACTACAGTAGACAAAAACGTAGTTTTCATATACAAAATAGACACATCAAACCTCCACCTTCAGAGTAACACTGTATGGTGGATAAGGCAGGCATCCTCTCCATTTGCACTACAGGCCTTGTCCGTAAGTGACACTACATTTACAAATGAAAGAACGCTTGACTACAGCACTGTTTGCACCATGTCATGTGATCACTTAGCCAAAGAGTGACTTAACTTAATGACTAAAACCTGCAATCCAGAGATACCAGGGATAATCAATCCTGACAGTCATCAGTCTACATACATTCTGTTCTAAAGAATGTCTCAAGGACATGTATCACCAATGGAGAGACATAAATCCAAACATAAGTGTTTCCCTACTTTAGCAAAGAAACAAAAAAACAAAACAAAACAAAAGCTAGAGGGAGATTATTTATTGGCAATGATATTCATAAGAAATGATCCATTACCGGTGGATCATTTCACCTTCTCTAGATGCCTCCATGCGTTCTTACTTTGTAATTGTGTAAAATAAACCCAGAGCACAACCGCGGTATTAGATCTCATCACTGTACATACTGGTGTCTAAGCAGTACTGTTCAAAGCATAAGCTGTCTTAGACATAAATGGCCCACAGAGAACTGAAGACCACTTCCAGCTGCACAGGATCACTTTCTGGAAAAGGATCTCCATTTCTTTAACATCAACTATATCTTGTCACTTACCCAGAGAAAGTCCTTGTAAGCATAGTAATACAACCAGTCATGAACCACCACGTTCCAGGTCCTGTAATAGTTAGAGTATGATGTGGAGTTCCACCAATCCTGAGGAAAAAAAGCAAAGGTTTAGAACTACACAAATACACATACACACACATACAAACACAGAACCAAAGCAAAACCCCCTGGATATTCCTAAAGAACATATACACACAACATAATATCCAGAGTGTGTTATGATAATTTGCTAGTCCATACACTGATATCAGAAAAATCTTAAAAGGCCTTTTGGTTATTAGTGCTTAGTATATGAATTTCAGTTCCATATGATGAAGTCCCTAACTTCATTGTGTCCCATTATCAAAAAAGTTATGAAGGAAGATACAGAACATATGGAATCATTAAATCTAAGGTTCACCTAAACAGCAATCAGTAAATCCCCTTACCTTGCTAAAACACAGGGAGAGAATTCTAAGAGCTGCCCCAGTGGTACCATAAATGACAAAATTTACATTGTACGAGGAGTAAGACAATGGTCACCTACAACATATCCCTCCCTACTTTAAGATCAGACCCATGGAATCAGACAGCTGAAGTCTGCAACCCACACCCCCTTTCTCAGAGAAAGGAGTGGAAGGCTTTGGGTGTTGCCAGAACCACCACAAACAAACAAAACCCTAGAGGGCTTTACACAGGATTACAGAACACTATGAACACCCTGGCTCGTCTAAAACTTAATTCCAACTTTGCCAAGTGTGAGAATACTATTTTAAGTATAATTAATGCCTTTCAAAATAAAGGAGGGAAAAGTTATTTCCTGTATGAACTATTCAACAGTCTTAAATAATTTGCTAAGATCACCCCTACAGCATCAGACGACCAATTTCAAATGAATGACCTGCAAAGTCTCATGATGCCCTCTGGACACATGCCTTCCCACCAATACAGGACCCAACAGAAACCATATGCTCTTTTAAGGGAGCAGGTATCAGAGGTAGAAGATAAGGCTGTGAGTCCATGCTAAGTATTCAACATCAGAATCTCAGAATTAATATTGGTAAAACTTACGGAAAAAGAACTTCACAATGTTTATATTAAAAAGCTAGTAGCCAAGCTCAAATACTTAACAATGAGGACACAAGTGCACAAACGAAATGTGAAAAGAAAGGAGCCCAAGTATGCTTTACCTTATAAAACATCCTGTCACCGAAGCGTAACATCTCAGCAAAGGCATTCAGCCAGCAGTGCAAAAAGGCAAAAAATATGAGGAACAGTATCAGCACACCTAAAAATAAGATTAACAATATCAAGAGTCTTTTCCAAATAGCTCATGCAAAGCAGTTAATTTTATGTCATCATGTGCTTAAGCTAGAATTATTCCGTAAAATAAAAGTTACTGTTCCAGCTTACCCATTCAAGAGATGACATTGTGTTCTTTTGAAAGATATTTTAATTTTAGAAAGCATTAAATTCCTGCCAAGTGGGTTTTATAGGTAACAAATGACCCAGCCTGTTTTTAATAGAAATGCCTGGATGTATGGCTTAACTTGGTACCCGAGGCCCTCATGCATTCCTCTAAACAAGGTGTCGAAAACTGTGGGAGATTTTGCCCCCTAGAGAACATCTGACAATTCTGAAGATAGTTTTCGTTATCACAACTCAAGGGGTAAGGGCTGTACTACTGGTGTCTAGTTTTTAAAGGCAAGGATATTGCTAAATATCCTGTAACGCAAAGACAGCCTAAAACATAGAGTTATCCAGCCCAAAATGTCCAGTGACAAGGTTACTTTATCTCTGACTCTATTCCCAGTGATGTAAACATCATCCATAACTGGACTTCTGCCATTCTAAAATACTCAGGCCTTTGCTTTCATCCCACTTCCTAGAAGCACGTTTCTACTACTTCTCTGCCAAACACCTATTTTTTAATACCCAATATTAAATGTCATATCCAATATGATACAAAGCTTGTCAGCACTTTGTTTATCCTACTTATATGCTACACTCCAAAACACCCATTTATATGCCTATCCCTTTCATTCACCTGTTTATTCAAAAAATATCAAAAAATATTTATGGAGCATCTACTGTGTATTAGACAATATGGGAAAGACTGATTGACTGACTGTTAAAACACAATCCTTGATCTCAAGGAATTTGCAGCCTAGTGAAGAAGATATGCATTTAATACATATTCCATTAGAAGGACAGATAAAATAATTTATTGGAGTAAATCTTGGGGGACAATCAGGGAAGCTTACCTAGGAGTCTGGGAGAGAGGTTAAGGAAGAAAGAAGATAATAGAAAACATGACCAACATTTGACAGGTAGAAAAAAAAAAGAGTAAGTAAAGGAAACTGTAAATATAATTAAACTGCAAGCCTCCAGAGAGTAAAGAGCATGTATGTCCTCTTCACTGCTAGGTCCTCAGCCCCTGGCATGTGCTAGGTACTCGTGTTATCTCTAGAAAAAAATATGAATGAAGTTAGGAGACTGAGATATGGCCAGAAAGACAGGAGAACGAGAATGAGTAGCAAGAGAGAAATTTCACACCGTGGATCCAAACAATGCTTCGTGGAGATGAAACAGAATAAGGGCTAAACCATCTACCAGATTTAGAATCAGGAGTGATTTCAATAAAGCCACATCAGACATCAGTGTCCTGGTCGGATCAGAAGCGATATTACAATGAACTGAAGAGTGAACAGGAAGATTAGGCATGAATATGGACTACCCACAGTCACAAAAAGCAAAACTTGAGTGAAAGCCACAAGACAAACAGAAAGATTGGGCTGACACTGGAAGTATACTCACTTATGAAATAGAAAGAAGTCGAGATGAGTACAGATGTAGAGATGACTTCAGATCAAAAAGCAGGAAAATCAAAGGTGTACATGTGCAACAGCTCTTTTTCCTTACAACTTCATGAATGGCCAAATTAACCAGTACCCGTGTTACCTGGCAAGATGGAGTTAAATACACAGAGGACCAGAACACGAGCGCTGAAGGGCTCCTGTTTGATATTCCGAAACAAGGGGGTGCAGAGCCTTTCAAAGATGTAGTATGTATAAAAAAAGCAACCAAACACCTGGAATATAACAGAGATATAATTATAATACTGGTGGCTTGATATAAGGAAAGATGGTGTTTGTGTTCCCTTCAAAAGAAGATAGATATGACCCTTAGACTAACGTTCACATATATATTCCATTTAACGTTAGTATATAAGATTGCCAAACTGCAATCCTTCAGAGACATTACACAGCTAGTTTCTACATAACCTTCTCCTAACCCTTTACCAAATGGGTATTCGATTGAGATAAGAGTTTAAAATGGGATCTCCTGGGATTTATGATTCTGATGGAGCAGCGCGGGGGTGGCAATGGGGAAGATGTCACACATCTTCATACCCACAATACATCCCAAAATAAAAAACCATAAGGAGAGGGGGAAATTAATGTAGATGCTTACTAAAGTAACCAAATGGAATGATTTTAATTAAATTCTTTTACTGAAGGAAATTGCTTTTGATGTTGGCAAGACAAATACCATCTACTGTACTGGGAAAGAGTTTAAAAGACTTCAGAGACAGGTCTGAAGTTCCCAGTAGACAAGAATTTACAAACACTCTAAATAGATTAAATTATTATTATAAATTTGAATCCCCATGTCCTACTAATCAACAAACATTAAGTGATTAAAGAAAAAATTCACCTGTAAAAACCGCACAGCAACATAACCCCATCTTACAGAGGGAGTCCTAAAAAGGAAGAAACAAAATAACTTTCCTAAATAAAGTAAGTAATTGAAATTTAATAAAGATCCTCCTAATATTTTCCCCACAGAGAACACATCATTTTTGGCAATATGGAATGCCTGTGTAATTCTGTAAAGAATTACCGTAATCAAACTGGATTGCTAGAATCACCATTTGGGGCTTTCCCATGCCAGCAAGTAGGTTAAAACTCATTTTACATTCTTTGTAACCCTACAGGAACTGGCCCCTGCCTACCTATCCCACCTCATTCATGCTACACTTCTGCTGCTCAACACATTTCTGCTTCACAGAACAAATACCTGGGATAGTTGTCACGGTAGATGAGGGTAGGTGCAAACAAGAAGTACAGGTACTGGTTGACTGTGGGTATTGGAATCATCTCTGGAAAAGGAAAACTCTGGTTAGATCAGACACTCTTCAGTTTTTCCTGGCAAAACTAAAAGGAAGAAGAAAGCACAGAGTAGGGAAAAGTAAAATGACTTCCCTTAGCTCGTATCATTTCTTCCTGATCTCCCAGAGTGACCTCTTACCCTTATATTGATTCAGTATTACCAATCCCTCTAAACTAAGTTATTCCTGTGACTTAGAAGTACCTTCTAGAGTTCAAAGCAGCATTTCAAAGAGTAAGCACACATGGGGGTAATGAGCTATTAACATTCTATAAAAGTAAGGCAAAGCTTAAGACTCTGGTGATAAAAAAAAAAAAAGGCTGGTGATCAATGTTTTTAAATTGTAGGTACAAAGGCAAAACAGGAACAATGAGGAAACAGTGAGATAGTCTTCCGAGTCAATATGGATCCTACATCTTTAAAATCAAACATAACAACTATAGAATGTAAAACGCCATCCCACTAAATACAAAGTTTGAAATACTCTATTGAATAATCCTTGACCTAACGAAATTACATACTTGATTTCTCCTTAGCTGAATGTACTACCCGAGGCACATTCTCTCTGACAAATGAATGGGCTTTCATTATGAAACGAATCTACAAAAGGAGGAGGGAGAAAAAAGATGAATTTTCTGCCATTGTCTTGTCTCTGATAAGCAACCCCAGAACAGCACTAGATCATATAAAGAACTTCCTAATTTTGCATATACCAACGAGTTCACGTTTATGGAATAAAGCAAATGAAAAACAAACCATAAAGAAGGACAAGTTATAACTCAAATTATTTTGCATCTAACAGCATTATCTATTACAGGTATATTACAATAAGAAATTAAAAGGCTGTTCAAAGAGAGTCTCCTGAAACAGTCCTTCAGAGCATTAACACCCAGCCAATGTAAGTCAGAAAATTCTGAAGGGTGTATAAACAAAATAAATCCTTTATTCAGATGGGAATAGTTTATATGACAAAACGATGAATCTGATAACCTCAAAGGTAGAGTTTTTAATTATAAAAATACTTTATCATTTAAATGACTTCTACAAAGCGTTCAAGAATAAAATTGGAATTCATTCTAAACAGCTCAATATAATTTTATTACCAAGAATCAGAGAACACTGAAGCTAGTATGAATTTTAATACATGAGATGATCTAGTTTAAAACTTTAATTTTATAAATAATAGGACAAAGAACCAGACAGAAAAAACTGACCCAACTAATACAACTAAAAAGAACTGAATATCAGTATTATTATTTTAACAAAACATAGCATTGCATCGGGCAATCCTCAAAACCTTACCTGTTCAAGTATAACAATGCACCGGGAAGCTGGCGGTAGCGTATATGCTAACACAACATATGTTGGTCCCAAACCTAGAACTCCGATCTGGAAGACCATGAAAAGGAAGCAATAGTAGAGAGAATAGACCACTGGATGAGAACTTCTGCTATAACCTCTGGCCCAATGTTGAAAGAGGAAATAAGGAACTCCAAGTGTACTCAAGAACATGGTCCACCATGTCCATATAGCAATAGGAAGTTTGCCAAAAGCATAAGACATGAGATTGAACTCAAGCACCAGCCTAGGGAGAAAAAGCACAGAGAAAGAGCACAGAAGTGAATTTTTAATATGCACCGACTCACAGAACTCAAAACTTTCACACCTAAAACTCTCAAACTTAGAAAACACAACAACATTAATCCATTGTGGTCATGCGGGTAATAGTTGTACAAGAGGGAGAGTGCTTCCAACCCTCTGCTTCACAATATATGCCAACAATAAATCTTCTAAAAGCCCTAAGATAATGTAGTATTTGAACATAAGATACCCACGATAACCTAAAATAATAAAACTTTATGCAGTGATTAGAGTCTACTATTAATAAATTTTAAACTCTAAGGTATTCTCTGGGCGCCTGGGTGGCTCAGTGAGTTAAAGCCTCTGCCTTCGGCTCAGGTCATGATCCCGGGGTCCTGGAATCGAGCCCCGCATCAGGCTCTCTGCTCAGTGGGGAGCCTGCTTCCCCCTCTCTCTCTGCCTGCCTCTCTGCCTACTTGTGATCTCTCTCTCTGTCAAATAAATAAATAAAAATCTTTTTATACATAAAAGTATTCTAACAGCAACCAGCTATGTCCAAAAGATGATTTTTCAGAAATAAGAATTCAAAAATCTATTAATACACTATTATACCATTATCTCAAAATATTAATTTTCTAATATTGACATAATTTGGTGTATGATAACCACACTATCACTTTTCAAGTTTTATTTCATTTTTATATTAAAAAGAAAAGTTTTTCAGGGCACCTGAGTGGTTCAGTCAGTTGGGTGTCCGACTTGTTTCGGCACAGGTCATGATCTCCGGGTCCTGGGATGGAACCCTGAGTCAGGCTCCATGGTCAGCTGGGAGTCTGCCTGAGTCTCTCTCTCTCTCTCTCTCTCCCCTGCCCCACCCCTCACTCATGCACACACGCTTGTGTGCTCTCTCTCTCTCTCCCTAAAAAATAAATCTTCAAAAAAAAGTTTTTCAAGCATTAAATTCTAATAAGCTACTTATTTTCAGTAACAACTTGAAATGCATACCACAGTGGGAAAATTGATAAATCATATATATAGTATTCTCCCATCTGGAAAATTACCTAGAAACTACCAATTATGGACTACTAAAATAGACTATTTTAAAAATAAAAGTAATGAAACTTCTAATATTCCTTTTAGTTGTGCTTTTCAGGAGAGAGGAATTTCACCCTCTAATCAGCTGCTTTGGGATTTTCTGAAGCAAATTCACCCAAAACACCAAAATTTACCAAAATTTAAATACCATGAAAACTCCCAACACCCCATGCATGCATCAGCTAGCCAAACATCCTTTTTCTTGTCTTACCTTCCTTCATCAATGTAATCTACAACAAGTGTGCTGAGGATGAACAGAATAAGGAGGGCAATAAACATGTGATATATTGTTCTGATGTGGTCCACCTCAAACAGCTCACTGTAAATACAGTTCAAACAAATAAAATTATATTTCATCGTAAAACACCATATATTAAAGTCTTAGGCAGTTCAGCAGATGCTTAACCCACCCTCAAATAGTAATCATGAGTAAACACATCCAAGAGGAATCACAGAATATTAAATGTGAAGCACAGACCATAAATGACATGGCCAAGGTGAAAACTGTAAAAGCTTAGGATAAGGCTCTTTCCAATAAAAGGATACTACCCCTAGAAAACAGTGTGGATATCAAACATTTAAAGCAAATGGAGCACATTCTTGAAAACCTGCCAGAAGTGATTGCTCTTCAGGTAGGCAAAACAGAAACACAAAAGCTATTTCAAATGGTAACAAGTGTTTGTCTTTAATCCTATTACATTCCACTCCCTATACTGAACTACTATTAAGTGCTACCTATTTCCAAGATGTTAAGATTCACAAGTGTGCTTTTCTATAACGCAACTACTACCCTACCTGTCTATAAACTTAACCATTTACAGATGTTTTTACTTTCTATCCTCACCTATCTTTTTATTTGGTTAAAACAGGGCTATTTCCAAAACAGAGCAATGACTTTCCAGATGACATTTTCTTAAAGAGGTATTTTTTTTATATTTGATGAAAACAAGTTTTTTTAGCTTTGTTTTTGCAAAGATATATGCTCACATCTTCTACATAACTTTTCAAGGATATTTTAGATTGTCCTGGATTAAGGATCTTCAAATTCTAGTAAAAACCGACCTGAGCCATAAAATATGTGTTTTACTTCCTTGGTTAAAAAAATGTTTTGGAGCGTGCCTAGATGGTTCAGTTGGTTAAGCATCCACCCAACTCTTGGTTTCGGCTCAGGTCATGATCTCAGAAATCATGGGATCTAGCCTTTTCTTTTTTTTAATTTAAATTCAATTAGCCAACATATAGTACATCATTAATTTTTGATGTAGTGTTCAATGATTCATTAGTTGCGTTATAACACCCAGTGCTCATCACATCACGTGCCCTCCTTAATGTCCATCACCCCGTTACTCCATCCCCCCACCCACCTCCCTTTCCACAACCCTGTTTGTTTCTTGGAGTCAAGATTCTGTCATGGTTTTTTCTCCCTCTCTGACTTCTTCCCATTCAGTTTTCCTTCCCTTCCATCCTCTGTACTATTTCTTATATTCCACATATGACTGAAACCATATGATAATTGTCTTTCTCTGCTTGACTTATTTCACGTAGCATAATACCCTCCAGGTCTATCTCTGTCGATGTAAATGGTAGGTATTGATCCTTTCTGGTGGCTGAGTAATACTCCATTGTATATATGAACCACATCATTATCCATTCATCCTTTGAAGGACATCTTGGCTCCTTCCATAGATTGGCTATTGAGGACATTGCTGTTATGAACAATGGGGTGCATGTGCCCCTTCTCTTCACTACATCTGTATTTTGGGGGGTAAATATCCAATAGTGTAATTGCTGGGTCATAGGGTAGCTCCATTTTTAACTTTTTGAGGAACCTCCATACTGTTTCCAAGAGTGGCTGGCTGTACCAGCTTGCATTTCCATCAACAGTGTAAGAGGGTTCCCTTTCTCTATATCCTCACCAACATCTGTTGTTCCCTGCCTTGTTAATTTTAGCCATTCTGACTGGTGTTAAGGTGGTATCGTTCTTTTCAGCCTTTCTTTTCAGCAGGGTGCTGGCTGGCAGGGCTTCGTGCTTAGCAGGGAATCTGCTTCCCTGCTCCCTCCACCCCTCCCCCAACTGCGCATGCGCACGCACTCTCTTTCTCTCTAAAATAAAATATTTTTTAAAAAGCTTTGTAATTAAACTATACTTCAGGGGCGCCTGGGTGGCTCAGTTGGTTGAGCGTCTGTCTTTAGCTCAGGTCATGGTCACAGTGTCCTGGGGACTGAGCCCCTACCATGGGCTCCCTGTTCAGCAGGGAGCCTGCTTCTGCCTTTACTCCCTGCTCCTGCTTTCTCTGGCTATCTGTCTCTCTTTCTCCAATAAATAAATAAAATCTTTTTTTTTTTAAACTACTCTTTAATTTTTTTTTCATATAGTACAATTCTATCATTAAAATCTTAATTATAATGCTCAAAATAATTTATTTTCCCCCTTACATGAAAAATCTGCATTTCCCCCTAGATACAGATTTTAAAAGTTAAATTTCTTCAAACAATAGTGTGGCAAAATACTAAAACTGTACTCAACATAATGCAACATGTTCAGAAAACTTTGGCCTTCTCATCAAATATAGATCAAGTTGGCTCACAGAAAGTAAATTTTGGTAAGTAGAAGATGTTGTTTTAAAAAAGCACATTAAGACAATCAAGGTAATTTTCACCAGCCCAACTATTTCAGATGACCTATCCTAATGCCGGTGAAATTACAGCAGTATTCTGAGGAATGACTGAGAAAATAAATACATGATCTACTCAGAGAACATTACAAAAGAAATATTCATTACCTACCCAAAGCACACTTTTTTCAGTTCACACATGAGGTCACCATAAGTAATTTATACTGCCTAATTTTCTCCATAAAATTCACACAGTCAGGGTTCTAAAATAAGTAAGTCTGAGAAAACTATCAAGTTTCTAAGCTGGCTAGCCAAAGAGGAGATGAAAAATATATAATATACCAAGAAGGCAGAAACACCAAAACACTCATGAGGGGCATACCTAATTAGAAAACGTTTATTCTAACTTTTTGGGTAATCAATTCTCTGCCTCACAACTCTAAGAAATTTATCAGAGGACAGATAACCATGCTCATCTCTAACCTCTCCTTTGAAACTACATATAGAACCAGAAGATCACAAAGGAGGAGCAAGAGACAGCAAATGTACAGGAAATACCAAAACTAATGATTTCTATGAATTCAGAACAAACTCCTTAAACATGTATAGATTAAGCAGTGATTTCAATAATCAGAGTAGTTTTTAATTCAAACTTATAATTAATAAAAGCAACTAAAAATACTCACTCTAAGAGAGACTGCCTTACAACAAAAATCTTTCCATGTTCTGGAGGTGCTCTCAAATCTCTAGGAAGAGTAAAAAATTAAAATAAAATATAAATCAACTATTTTAAGACATTTAAACCTATGGATAAGAGAAAGAATATTACCAACTATAGCATATAACGTTAATAAAGCACCTTCTCACTCTGACCCAGTACCATGTGAACGGTTTTATGCGTGTTATTTACTCCTGAACAATGCAATGAGGTAGATACATGCAGATCTGGTGAGAAGGAAGAGATGTTAGGCAAACCTCAGGAGAGCGGCGCTCAGAAGCACACCGTAGCCCAGCCCCTATGGAAATGCATTCCTGGCATCACCCACTGATAACCCCTCTTCCTTCTCCTAAACATTGCTAAGGTTGGAGACAAGCCTCTAGCCATACTCCAGTTCACATGCTGTTACTAGTCTGTCCTCTGAAACTGCACGAAAATTTATGAGACCTTCACCCTCCCTAATGTCAAAGGACTTCCAACAATCCCCAACAGCCTCCTGATCGTATCGGTTGCCTCCAGTTACTAAAATCTCACCTTCTGAACATCTAGCATTATTATCTTTTTTAGGGCTTTCTGCACAACCACTCGCACTTCCGTCAACTATTAGTGGTCAAACTGTCCTGCAGAACAGAAGTGACTGCCGGAGACCACTGGGGCATAAAACTGAAGAGAGCACAGAATGGTAAATTAGCGCATATTGGCCTTTGATAGCTTTCCTTCTGCTGCTCTGGATGCCCAACCAATTAGAAACATATACACTAATTGCACTGTACTTTATTACAGGGATTGGATAGAGTACAACAGAGAGGCACTATACTGATGTGATGAAGGGCATGGATTCCGGAGCAAGGCTCCGGGTTCCAACACCCACGGTGTGGTCCTGGACATGTAACTGTCCCACACTTCAGCATCCCGATCTGCAGCAGGCAGTTCGTTATGGGACCTACCTCGCAGGCTCACTGGTTTAAATGTAGAGCACACAACAAGTGCTGGCTCTTTCGTTTTGTAAGTCAGCACAGTCTTAAATGAGGTATGTATTTGTTATAATCCTCATATTAAGATGAATAAACCCACCTTTCAAGTGGTTAATTTGCCCAAGGCAACACAGAGCTAATAAAAAGTGGTGCCACGGTGTAAAACCAGGCATTTTTACTGCAGTCCAGATTCTGACCGCTGAGTATTATCAGAGTACATGTGTGCACTAAAAGAAACTAATACTCATACTTACTTAGCTCTGTGGTTATTCTCTCCTTCAAGAACAGAAAAGCTTGTGACAGCACACCCACCATTGTCTAATGATGCTGACTTTTCAATGAGATTGGTCACAAAATCATCAAAGTGACTGCCAACTTCCTTCATAAAAAATGGCTTCAATTCCTAGAATTTTAAAATAAAAACAAAAAACAAAAAATATTAGGAATATTAGGAACTTAACACACGCTTGTGGGTTATGAACATTTTTCCAAAGGATTCTCTTAAGCAGAGCTAGATCAAAAGAAGTCCACTCTAAGTCAGTTCGCAGAAGTAAAAACAGAAAATTGATTTCTACAGCTGAGCTGTAGTTTCCGAAATGGTTACTGAAAAAGCAACATACTGATTTATGACTTTTCAAGAATATCAAAGTAATCCCCTACAAAATGAACTCCTATGGAAGATATATAAAAGCAAAGTAACAGAAATGATAAAAATGATAGTCTTATTTCTCTTCCAATTTTTATCTGGAAAAGAACAAAAAGAAAAAGGTCAGTATTATATCACTATTATATAATTCAAGTCCCTTTTCTTCTCAAACAACCCTGCACCGCCAAGTACCCACTATTTATATTTTAGGTCATGTCATTTCTGATGATACCAACATTTATATAATGTTTATTACTATCTCCACAGCTAGGTATTTATCTAACCATAACACACACATACACACACACACTTTCAAAACATAAAATTGTTATATTTTGGTCCCAAATTATTTGTAACATCTTAAAACTCATATAGCCACAGTTTTTAAAAAATGTGAAGCAAAAAAATATTTCTTCAGGTTATAACAGACCACCTACTATAGGTATTTAAATTGTAAAGTTGAATATTTTTAAATTAGTAGGACTCGTCTACATAAAGGAAAACAAAGTATTACAGATGTTTCAAGAAATGCTCATTTCTCTAAATTGTATAGACTGAACCTAAACAGAACCTCTGGGTTCTGTTATACCAAGAGTTTAACTAAGTCTTTTAAAGTAAAGCCTAATAATACCAATGTGTTTAATGGAACTATATGAAGGGTTTTCAAACTCAGACAAGGGAAGTAAAGGAACCCATGAAAAACTGCTTTTTTGCTCTTTTTCCTGCTTCGGTTCTTTCTAGGACCCACATTCCCATTTCACACACACCTTATAGAACAGATAATGTACGTCCTCCTGGTGTAGGCCAAGGAGCTAATGATTTCTTTGGAGTTTTCTAGCACAATGGATAACACCTAAGGAGTGACCTAGGGTCGCCACGAACCTATCCTGAACGTTCTTCCAAGACCCTTGGGCTCCAGGGCATAAGTGACTTAAGACACCTAAACATGTGTTCCTGAAAGCCTGAGAAGGTATGTCACCAGACCACAATCCTCAATAAAAAACCCGAGACCAAGCAAAAACAAGACTCACTCCTCTTTCCTTTCCGAGTCTCCCTCTTCCAGATACTCTGTCTGTATCTACACTCTGTGTCTTTTTTTTAAAGATTTAATTTATTTGTTTGTTTATTTATTTATTTAAGAGAGAGCATGCATGTGCGTGCGCATGTGCGCACGCGCACACACACACACACGCACAAAAGCAGGGGGAGCAGCAGGCAGAGAGAGAAACAGACTTCCCGCTGAGCAGGGAGCCCAATATGGGACTCGATCCCAAGACCCTAGGTTCATGACCTGAGCTGAAGGCAGACGCTCAACCGACTGAGCCACCCAGGCACCCCTACACTTTTTGTCTTCAATAAACTTCGGCTCTCTCTTCCTCTCGGCTGATGTTTGATTTCTACTCTACACAAAGCCAAGGACCCTCTTGGCTGGTTCTGTGGGACCCCCTCTGGTCCTCAGACCACTCAGTCTGCATTAAAACTGCTGTGTCTCCCACAGTTCCCAAATGCCTTTTGGGTCCTGGGCAGTAAGACTACACCAAAATCCCAGCTCTCACAAGAGAGTGGACAGAGATGGAAAATATGAGATATACACATATAAACAACACACAGTAGACTATCTAGGCATCACCTTGGCAATATTTAGGAGATTAGCAAACAAAAAAAGCAATTAGGAGATGACTAGAAGTGTCTTTTTGGAGCTAGGAGTTGAGCTGAAACCTCGAAAACACAGGAAGAATTAAGATTAAGTGAAAAGTGGTACAAAGAGACAATGTGATGAAAAGCAGAGATAGGAAAGTATTAGCCAAAACAGGAAATGTGAAGGCACCTGGGTGGCTCAGTGGGTTAAGCCTCTACCCTTGGCTCAGGTCATGATCTTAGGGTCCTGGGATTGAGCCCCGCATCAGGCTTTCTGCTCAGTGGGGAGCCTGCTTCCCCCTCTCTCTCTGCCTGCCTCTCTGCCTACTTGTGATCTCTCGCTGTCAAATAAATAAATAAAACCTTAAAAAAAAAAAAACACAGGGAATGTGAACAACACAGGTTGGTTTTAAAGACAAAATATAGAGGACCTATGTTCCTGAGAAGAAAGAATAAAGAGTTTTTACTTTTTCATATTAAGGTCACCTAGTGGGGTGCCTGGGTGGCTCAGCCATTAAGCAGCTACCTTCGGCTCAGGTCATGGTTCCAGGGTCCTGGGATCGAGCCCCGCATCCGGCTCCCTGCTCAGTGGGAAGCCTGTCTCTCCCTCTCCTACTCCCCCTGCTTGTGTTCCCTCTCTCAGTCTCTGTCAAACAAATAAATAAAACCTTAAAAAAAAAAGTTACCTAGTAATATTTTATTTTAGTTTTTTTGCCTGTTCCATTTCAATTATATGTCTATCCTCACGTTTTGAAATTTTTTCAATAGGATGCTCCCCCCTCCCCCCTAAAAAAACACAAAACAACAACAAAAAAAAGTGACCAAAAAAGGTGCGTCCTCATTTAATCTCTAGAGTTGGACGGATTAATAAAGTTTCTCCCCAGCTTGTTAGGAAAACATTGTCCCACATAGAAGGGAAGTGCTAGTTCTGGGCGCTGTTGTTCTAGGCACAAGAGAGAACAATGAACAAAACCAAGTCCCAGTCTCCATGGAACTTAAAATTCCAATGAGGGTAGACAGGACACAGAGAATGCCAGATGATGTTACAGAAAGAAATAATGCAGAGGTATGGAGGGCGGGGAAGGTGTTTTTCACAGAGGTCAAAGGAAAGCCTCAAACACAGCATGACATTGGAGATTTGAAGAAGGTAAGAGGGCGAGTTAGTGGATATCTGTGGGAAAGCACCAGGAAGAAAAAAACGCATGTGTAAAAAGCCCTGAAGCAGGAATCCCGGGCAGGTTTGAGAAACAGTAAGGAAGGAGGATGTCAAAGCTTAAGAGGAGTGATAAGACCTGAGGTCAGAAAAGGAGGAGGTGGGTAGGGTTTGCGCCTGGCTGGCTCAGTTGGTAGAACAAGTGACTTTTGATCTTGGGGTCGTGAGTTCAAGCCCCACGTTGGAAGAAGAGCCTACTCTAAAAAAAATAATTAAAAATAATAAAAAATAAATGAAGAAGGAAGGGGTAGTAGGAGGGGGGCTGAACCATGTAAGGTTTTAACATTTTGCTCCCTACTCCCATCAGTCCACTGAAATTTTACTCAGCTTTAAAAAAGAGACCTGGAATCTTGAGATGTGGCAAAGGACGTCAAACCATTTCTTTAAGCTAGGATTCCTCATACTCTGCAACCAGTCTCCTTCCCAACTAAGTATTGGTTTAAGCAGACCAGAGCATGAAAAAAAAAATCATAATAAATGTTACACAAATGTCTGTAAAAACTGTTAAAGATCAGGTCCTAATCCACCCCAACTCAAGGTGAAGAGCACACGGCCAACGTCTTCCAGCACAAGCTGTTGGCCTTCCGCACAACTCATCTGCACACTCCTTTGCCTTACACTACAGAACTTGCAGCTTCCAGTCCTGTAGTGAGAACAACTACAACAACCCCCCCCACCCTCACCCTCTTTACCAACTGTACCCTTTTCTTTTCCCCCTTCCTTCTATTTCCTTCCTTTTGATCCATATTCCAAAACTCCTATCTTTTGATCTTTTCCAGTTACTCCACAAATAAGAGTATCCCTTGTTATTCCAACCCACTATCCAACTCTGGGAAAACCCACTATCCAACTCCGGGAAAGCCCACTATCCAATCCCAGGAACCAAACAGATCTGGACGACTCCGAGCACCGAGGGTGGTGAGCAAGATACACACAGCCCTGCTCTCACTGAGCTCGCTGTCCATCAATGAGGAAAGTCGTAAATTATCCACGGTGCAGGGAATGCCAGAATGGGGAAAAAGAAAAGAGAAAGTAAATAAGAAAAATCACAGGCATCTCAATAACGTGAAAGCCAGTATACGGTGGCACAGATGTCAAGTCTCCTTGTAACTTCCTTTCACAAGTGCCTCGCCCCGACCCCCCGTGAACAACCCCAACCTCTCGCACCCAGGACAGGACAGAACACGTCTCAGGGATGCTGAGCTAAAAAGAGTTCTATCTTAATATGATTAATTTGTGTCTCCTTATCCTGCAGTAAAATTTATATGCAGGAAGGAAAAAGATGTCTTTAGTGCTGAGTAATAAAGTAGTAAAGAAGATGCAAGCTTTCAGACAGGCAGACCTGGGTTCAAATCACGTACCTCCACCACTTGAGTGTGGTCTCAGGCAAACTATTTCACTTTTATGACCAGTTACTCAAGTGCAAAGCTGAGGCGAATAAAAACATCTAACTTACTACACTGTTGTGTGAAATTTTCAAAAAGCCCCAAAACAAATCCCCTGCAAGAAATGCCCGGCACAGTATCTGACATAGTTATCACCTTACAGCTCTCTGTTGCTCCAACCCAGTCAGAGCTAACCAATGAAGGAAAAAAAAAAAAAAAGTACAATAAAAATCATGCTGTAACTATTTTTTTATATATATTTTTATTTAAATTCCAGGTAGTGGGGGTGCCTGGGTGGCTCAGTCAGTTAAGCATCTGCCTTCGGCTCAGGTCATGATCCCAGAGTCCTAGAATCGAGCCCCCCACTGAGCCCCTGCTCAGCGGGGAGTCTGCTTCTCCCTCTCCCTCTGCCACTCCCCCTGCTTGTGCTCTCTCTCTCTGTCAAATAAATAAATTAAAT
This sequence comes from Potos flavus, assembly GCA_028534135.1. Lineage (NCBI taxonomy): Eukaryota > Metazoa > Chordata > Mammalia > Carnivora > Procyonidae > Potos > Potos flavus. Next base: position 17,312,001 of record CM052893.1, on the reverse strand, counting down.
CTTTAAAAATAAATAAATAAATTCCAGTTAGTTAACATACGGTGTAATATTAGTTTCATGTGTACAATATAATGATTCAACGTTTCCACACAACACCCAGTGCTCACCACGAGTGCCCTCCTTCATCCCCATCACCTATTTAAATCATCCCCCACCACCTTCCCTCTGATAACCATCAGTTTGTTCTCTACAGTTAAGAGTCTGTTTCTTGGTTTCTCTCTCTCTCTTTTTCCCCCTATGCTCGTGTGTTTTGTTTCTTGAATTCCACATAAATGAAATGTCTTTCTCTGACTTATTTTGCTTAGCATAATACTCCACCCATGTCACGGCAATAGAACTATTAAAAGGTAACAATTCAAATCTACCACATTCCCGTATACTAACTAGATGCCTAATATTCATTTCTTAATGCTGAGATTTCTCCTCTTTTTCCGAGGAATTAAAGTGCACAGAAGCTGCTGCCACCAGGACACAAGGACGAACTCAGCTGTGGGCACCAAGTCTCCTTAGCCTCTCCTTTTGTGTATCTAAATATTGACGAAAATAAAGAGTGACAGCTTGTTGCTATCACTGCCCGTGCAAGAGGAAATATAGAAAAATACAGTACAAACAGTGCTCCACTTCTGCCTTCGGAGTTCTTCCCTAATATGAAATTGTCATTAGTCAGAACTTCACACTGTCATCATTCTAAATCTGAATAATCTGATATTAGTAACCTGAAAAGGAGACTGGAGTGTTACAGGCTTTCTAATTTGCTTATCTTTTCAACCTCGTCTCTATTAATATTCATTTCATTCAGCCCATGGATTGTGATTGTCCAAGGACGATGATAGATGGACAGAAGGATGACCAAAGGAAGGAGGCAGGCAGGCAGTTAGAAACTAGAAAAGCAGGTGCTTAGTCACTGTATTTTAGAGCTCAAAGAAACCTCTGACACAGGGCTGTATCGATCAACCCTGAAACCATGAGCTGAGCCAAAATCAAAAGTCAGACACCCAACTGACTGAGCCACCCAGGCACCCCAAGAAACCTCTTTAAAAAAAAAAAAAAAGATTTTATTTATTCATTTGAGAGACAGAGAGAGAGAATGAGCAGGGGAAGGGAGACAAGCAGACTCCCCACTGAACCGGGAGCCAGACATGGTCCCAGGACCTGAGCTGAAGGCAGATGTTTAACCGACTGAGCCACCCAGGTGCCCCAAGAAACCTCATTTAAAAAATTTTTTTATTTGAGTATAGTTCACACATAATGTTACATCAGTTTCAGGTGTACAACATAGTGATTCAACAACTCCCTCTGTTACGCTGCCCTCACAAAAGTAGCTGCCATCTGTTACCAAACAACAGTTTTATAATACACACTGACTATATTCCCTACCCTCGGCCTTTTACTCCTGTGACTTACTCATTCCATAAACTGGAAGCCCGTGTCTCCCTCTCCCCTTCACGCATTCTGTCCATCCCCTTGCCCCTCTCTCCTCTGAAAGAAACCCCATTTTTTAAATAAGCAGCTGAACTGGACAACTTCTTCTTTTTTTTTTTTTAAAGATTTTATTTATTTATTTGAGAGAGAGAGATCACAAGCAGGCAGAGAGGCAGGCAGAGACAGAGAGGAGGAAGCAGGCTCCCCGCCGAGCAGAGAGCCCGATGCGGGGCTCGATCCCAGGACCCTGAGATCATGACCTGAGCCGAAGGCAGAGGCTTTAACCCACTGAGCCACCCAGGCGCCCCTGAACTGGACAACTTCTAATAATCTAAGAACAACCACCATGAAACAAAGATCCTACAGTCCAAACACTTACTGAAGGCACTCACAAGTGATCAGAGATGAGGCTGAAGAAGCAAATGGGCTACAGCATTACAGAGCTTTAGGCCACTTTAAGAATTTTTCATTTTCTCCTAAAGGGCAACTGGAAACCAATGATGTTTTAAACACATAACATGCTCAGATCTGCATTTTAGAAAGATAATTCTTCTAAAAAGCCTTCCAGGGAGAGGTTACCTTGAACTGAGTCTTAGAATGAGAGAAGAGCAGGGTCATTTATGAATAGATAAAATCACCCTTTCAAAGGCACAGCGGCATGAAAAAAATTAAAAAGTCAGAGAGAAACACAAAGTAAAAACATACACTGACTACAGTGTATAAAAAATTATCCTCTGACTCCACAAGGTCGTATTACTCGCTAGGCCATGAACTAACTACTTGTTCCTCTGACTCACTGCCTGGCTTTTACATAGACAATCTTTTAAACCCACAGTGGCATACCAAAACCCGGACATTTTGGGGCAAAACAGGTAACACAATAGAACAGGTAATACAATGTTTAGGTCTTAAACTAAATTAACTCAAGAGAAGTTTCCCGTAACAATTCAGTCTAAAGCTACTGCATCTTATTCATTTCTTTCAAGGCACTTAATACCATCTGAAATCCTATATATTTCTATTTCCTGATGTCTTAATGTCTGCCTCCCCCACCTGACATTAAACAGCATGTCTTTTTGTTAACCACTGTACATCTAGTTCTCAGCAAAGGAACTGGCAAGACTGTAGACATTAAGTGTATTTCAAAACAGCTTTTGAAACCAGCCCCTGGCACTGAAACTCCTACTCATACCACTGCTGACTTTACTCAATGTCTATCACAAAGCAGGAAGTACTTGTGTAAAAGAACTCCCTAGCACTTTCTAAAGGCTATGAAGGAAAAGGGATTAAAAATCACTACTGTTGCCATTGTTGGTAATGCCTGGGATTTATTCAATGTCTGTGACTACTAAATGCCAGATACTCTGTTAGGGGCTTTTATATATTAGTTCCAGTTCTAAAACAATCTTTGTGAAGTAGGCAACATAATTCCTATTCTACCTAAGAAAGAGCCAAACTCGAACAAATCAAGTAATGTGACTTGCCCAAGGTCACAGAACTTGTAAGCTGTCTAACTAGGTAGGATGAGAACCTCCAGCCTATGTGACTCTGAGTTCACATAACATTATACTGCTTTCCACTGTACTTGATCTAAAATATTTTCTATATGATTAGTACCATAAGCCAAAAAAAACCTAAAAAACAAGTCTAACAGTGTACATGTAGCCTGAAAATGGTAAGTAATCTAATAAATCGACTGATTTATCACAAACATTTCATTTGAACGCACCAATGTAAAAGAGGTTTACGTCATAAATAGTGCACTGTAATAAACTCCTCCTCCATATTAAAAAAAACACACATTTGTTTGGAAGAAGTCTTGAGCATTAACTATTGCATAATCCTTAATACTGGAAGCCAAAGGTTCAAGATACCCAACAACTAATGAAATTAGAGCTCTAAACTATAATCACTTTTTATTTAAAATAAAATACATCCAGAGCTGTCTCCCAACTTAAGTTAGACTACGATATTCCTGATATCATATTATTATCAATTCAAACTGAGCCGAAACACATTTATCTTCATCTATTCAGGGAGCTCCCCCATCTTACCTGATTGATATATTCTGCCATTTCTCATCATCTTTACCAACCTCCTTCACTCAGCCATTGTTAAATGTTAAAAAACCAGGGAGTAGTAAAAATACATTCCTAGTAATTAACAAATCATACATTCATACAAAATGATCGTGAAATCATTTTATATCACATTTTCAAAAAATATTTTAACACAAAAAATCCCACAAAATAATATCTAAAATATATAACCGAACATATAAATTGATGCTAATTTTTGCTGTTATAACTATGTGGTACAAGCCTACATGTGTCTACATTGCCCACATGAATCTGTGTGTACAATGGAAGAAGGAAAACAAAATATTGGGGGTGGGGCAGAACCAAAATGTCCCTCAATCAGCGATATGCAGAGTATCACCATCTGACTAGTTTTGATATTTTGGATTCTCATTAATGTAAAATAGTAACTACCACCTGTAAAGCCCTCAATAAAGCTTTAAAATTATGTAATTTCTTATCACAAATACCAACCTACATGACATCACTTTTCAGCCTTCAAAGAACATTTTTAAAGTATCTAATTCAGTTGTTGTTCCTCTTGTTTATTCATTTTATACATGATGTTCTCAGCTAGCATGAGGACAGAAACCATGACTTCTTCAGAATCCCAGCACCTAACACAGTGCCTGACAAAGGAACCAAGTAGGTATTTATGGAGCTAGATTACTGAACATTCCTAAGAGGGCAATACGACAGGCACCTTCTTGCATTTTGTAAGTGATGAAATCATAAAGAACAATGAACTGAATTTCCCAAGGTTCATCAAAGGAGAATAGAGACTGATACATCTATGTATTTAAGTAAAATGGGAAAAGGCAGAAAGGCAAATATCAGAAGGATACAATCACATGGACACAGCCAAAAGAAGACTTGACCAGAAGACCAAGGGCAAGAAAGGAGAATGGACAAGTTGTAGTTGAGGCTGCTCATTGTCAACCCACTTCTTTTCCTAACTCAATCCTGCTCCCTGAAACTCAGATTAAGTGGCTGGAGTCATCTGGACAATGAAAAGGAAGGTCATAGCCTACAAAATGTAAAGCACAGAGGTAGAAGGGACCAACGAACTGGGAGGACCACTGAGTCACCATTACCATTCTAGACTTCCCACTTCTAGATCATTTACATGGAAGGGTAATACGCATCTATTGTTTGCCACAACTACTTGTGTTCATTTTATGTTAATCTACTATAGCACTACCTGACTTCAACGTATATAATAACCAAAGAATTTCTGTGCAGAAAATACTTAGACTTATTGCTCCAGCAGTCTGCCAACAAATCAAATAGATTGGCACTATCCAACCACTTTTTTAGAAGAGGTTACTTGGATGAGCAATAAACCATAAAGAGAAGTCCTCATTTGCAGACATGCCATCTGAGCCTCACTCATTACAGTTTGCTCATTTAATAGTTAGGCAACAGCATAAGGTACTGATGTGTCAAACAGGATTTTAAATGCTACACCAGAAGGAAATGAAATATGTTGCAATAAATATGTGTTTTTAAGAAATAGAAATAGGAAGTAATTTTTCATCCCCTCACATTAGACCTAGCATTCCCTCTATAAAGTTGTGTGAATTAATAAAAGATCTAAAAATATTCATAGTATCAAGGCACTCCCTTTTAACTCTTCTCATACTTAACTTTTCTCAGAAACTGTCCTCAAAGGTAAGGACAGGAACCCAGTGGTTAGGGGAGGGCTATACTATATGGCCCTGCCCTTCTGGCCAAAACTCAATTCTCTCTCTCTCATAAATCTGAAACTCTGAGCAGGAACTGAAAATATGATTAACTAAAAAGTTCAGAAATACATGAACTCTTGCTATTAAAGCCTTTCCATTTCCAAAACTTAAGTGTTCAACTTCTAGGATTCTATGAGATACATTAATACCTTTCAAATATGTTTCCTTTTATACTTAAATAAGCCGAAGTAGGTTTCTTTTATTTGCAACCCAAGAAACTGTTTCAAATAGTTTCATTAACACAATATTAAAACAAAGCTAATTTTCTATTAACAGTAAGTTGGTTGGGGGGGCGCCTGGGTGGCTCAGTGGGTTAAAGCCTCTGCCTTCACCTCAGGTCATGATCTCAGGGTCCTGGGATCGAGCCCCGCATCAGGCTCTCTGCTCGGCAGGGAGCCTGCTTCCCCCTCTCTCTCTGCCTGCCTCTCTGCTTACTTGTGATCTCACTCTGTCAAATAAATAAATAAAATCTTTAAAAAAAAACAAAAAACAAAAAACAGTAAGTTGGTTGGGATTTCATCACTTGAATCTCCCTTGGACTATTCCAAGAGCTTTTAAGTCTCGTTACAACACAATTCTAAGGATTTCAAAAGGTCATGACTAAGGATTACATAACGTTGTATAATTCCACTAGCACTGGATTTTTTTTTTTTAATTCAGTACTTAAAACTTTTTTGTGATAGCATTTGGACCTAGACGTGACCTTAACAGATTCAATCAGTTCAACCCACTAATTTCATCACCCACTCTGTCATTTGTCTTCCCTTCAGACCAGTTTCAATACCTGACAACCTTTTCCCACCTTTCTTTAATATGAGCTCTTCTTTTTTTTTTTTTTTTAAAGATTTTATTTATTTATTTGACAGAGAGAAAGAGATCACAAGTAGGCAGAGAGGCAGGCAGAGGGAGAGGGGGAAGCAGGCTCCCTGCTTAGCAGAGAGCCTAAAGCGGGCCTCGATCCCAGGACCCTGAGATCATGACCTGAGCCAAAGGCAGAGGCTTAACCCACTGAGCCACCCAGGCACCCCTTAATATGAGCTCTTCTATCTGTGTATCTCAACTTTCAGAAAGTTCTTTCTTGGTTGCCAGATTTTGCAAATAAGCATATAGGACACTCAGTTAAATGTGAATTTGATAAACAAATGACTTTTTTAGTATAATTATGTCTCAAATATTGCATGATGACTAAAAAATTACTTGTTTATCCGAAATTCAAATTTAACTAAGCATACTGTATTTTATCTGACAACTCCAGTTCTGTGGAGCTGGAAGAGTTGCCCAATAAAATCTACAGATTACCCATTTCCTTTATACCAGGAAAACAGTGAATTAGGAGCAAAAGTTTAGATTAGTTATGCAATGACATAGACTACTGGAGCTGAACAGAACCCTGAAGATAGCTAGTCCCATGTTCTCACCTTAAAGATTAGGGTAGGATGGTCCAAATACTTGAGTCAAAACTGGGTCAGAGCATGACTCCAAACTACAAATGACTAAAAAGAATTTTGATTTTCATTTGTTTTAAAAATTATTTCTAGGAGCAGCTGGGTGGCTCAGTCGGTTAAGCAACCAACTCTTGATCTCAGCTCAAGTCATGACCTTAGGGTATTAAGATCGAGCCCCGCCTGGGGTCTTCACCAGCACAGAGCCAACTTAAGATTCTCTCTCCTTTTCCCTCTGCCCCTCCCTGTCCCTCTTCCTCTCTAAAAAACAAACAAAATTATTTCTAAAAACCCACGAAAGAGAAGAACAAGTAAATTTCATGGCTCCAAACAATTTTGACATACCTGTCAACCTCAATGGTCCTTTCACATTAGTAAATATCAACCCATAAAAAAACAACGAAGTATAACCACTTAGAGATCACCCTTGCAAATGGGATAATTTAATAAAATTATGTATGTAAAGCACCTAGTACACGGCCTAGCCCATAACAGGACTTGTAAATATAGTTCCCTTCTCCTCCCTGCCCGTTTACCCTGTCTAGAATACTAGAATATTATAACAGTTTCCTATCTTGTCTCATCTCCAAAGTCTATATATTATCTTCGACTTTGCTATCAAAATAGTGTTCCTATATATCTCCCTCAAAAACATTCCAATTAATAACCAATGGTAAGATGTTCAATCTCATTAGATAGCAAATTATGAATTAAAACATTCCTAAATCGGGGCGCCTGGGTGGCTCAGGGAGTTAAAGCCTCTGCCTTCAGCTTAGGTAATGATCTCGGGGTCCTGGGATCGAGCCCCGCATCGGGCTCTCTGCTCAGCAGGGAGCCTGCTTGCCCCTCCTCTCTCTGCCTGCCTCTCTGCCTACTTGTAATCTCTCTCTCTGTCAAATAAATAAATAAAATCTTTAAATAAATAAAATGAATAAAGTAAAATAAAGTAAAACATTCCTAAGTCAAATCACCTATAAGTAGATCAAAAGAATTTTGGTGATTAGAAGTATAAAGGAGGAAGGAAGGACATCATTTCAAGCTGGTATTTAGCAAACTATAGAAGCAGCAGCATTTGAGCTAGAATTTGATGGATATGCAGTATTTTGACTAGTGAAACAGAAGTTTAAGAAAGTTTCAAGGAGAAAGAGTTTATGAACAGGGCAGGAAGACAGAGAAAAAAAATGCTTAACAATCTAGCCCCAGGTTTCCAACTGTATTTTTCCTTCTTTCATGCTACAACAGGAGCACAGATGCCCATCAAATGAAGTGACATTTCCAAGAGATAGTCTAAGTTTTCTACCTCCATACTTCTGCTCAAGCCATGCCCTCCCTAACAACAGGAATCCACTTTTAGATTTACTGCTGAGCCATTATTCACGATGAACCATGACAGGTGGTGATAGAACCTTTCATAAAGCACTTGCACAGACATTCAACTATATCACGGTTCACTAAAATCAAGTTCTGCTGGTAAAAGCCAGAAAATGAGGGACACCTGGGTGGCTCAGTCAGTTAAGTGCCTGCCTTCTGCTCGGGTCATGATCCCGGGGTCCTGGGATTGGCCCCACACTGGGCTTCCTGCTCCGCCAGGAGTCCGCTTCTCCCTCTCCACCTGCCTTACCCCTTGCTCATGTTTTCTCTCACTCTCTCTTGCTCCCAAATAAGTAGATAAAATATTTTAAAAAATAAAAATAAATAAAAGCCAGAAAATTGAGAGTGGTGGACAGGATGGGAGAGAAAAAAGCAATCGGGATCTGCCGTGTAGGATGACAGAAGTGGCAGGACAGTGTCAACTGATAAGAAAGGTAAACTATTCTTTAAGCAATAGAGCATCAAAAATTTTACTAAACAAAATTCCTTACCCTAACTCTACATTCTTGATTCAGAACAGGAAGCTACTTACCTCTGCCTCTGCTGTCAACTGTAGCTTCTTTGCCATCAACTGTTTTAGGTTATTCCTACCTAAGGAAAGAAAACAAGGTAACTTTTAAGTTGATGGATATAGCTACTAACCAGCACTATTTAAATGAAGTTGAAAAACAAGGAAGAGGATGACTATGTATTATAATACGAACACAAAACATGATATAACTCTTAAAAAATGAAGCATGGGCAGTATCAATAGAAGGAAATTTATATACAAAAATGTTAAGAAGAGGGACACCTGGGTGGCTTAGTCGGTTAAGCATCTGCCTTTGGCTCGGGTCATAATCCCAGGGTTCTGGGATCAAGTCCCGCATCAGACTCCCTGCTCGCAGGGAGAGCCTGCTTCTCCCTCTGGCTGCCGCTCCCCTGCTGTGCTCTCTCTCTCTCCGACAAATAAATAAAAATCTTAAAAAAAAAAAAAATGTTAAGAAGAAAAAACTACTGTATGTACACACAGTAATCACAACCGTATTAATTATATGATGCTATAAGATTCAATTCTGACCATATGAGAAATTAGACTCTCCAAATGGATCTTGCAACTGTGATCAAGCAACAACAGAAAACTTGGATACACTGGACTTCATCAAAATTTATTTTTAAACTTTTTTTTTCCTGCAAAGGACATGAGGAAAGTAAAAACTACCCACAGAACAAGAAAAAAATATTTGCAAAGCTGATCAGGGACCTGTATATATAAAGAACTCTTGCAACTCAATAATAAAAAGACAAGTAATCCAATTTAAACATAGGCAAAGTTTCTGAGCAGACACTGCTCCCCAAAATATAAGATGCTCCACATCACTGGCCACCAGCAAAAATCAAATCACGACCATGATGAAACAGGACTTCACACCCACCACTATATGACTACAATAAAAAATAACAAGTGTTGGCCATTGTACACCATAAACTTATACAATGTTAATGTGTCAATTTAATTTCAATAAAGCTGGGGGGAGGGAAAAAGTTGTATACACAGTAAACTTTGAGAAAAGTGTTATTTCAGGGACTGGATGTGATAGCTCTTTTGCAAAACAATTAGAGAAGTGTTTATAAACACCTGTAACAAGAATATTTAGAAGAATGGTATCCACTTCATAAGAATAAAACAGAGGTTTTGTTTGTTTTTTGTTGGGGGGGGCAGGGAGTAAAAAAGGCGTTGGCCAGAACATGAAGAAATTAAAACACTCCTTCACTGCTAGTGGGAATGTAAAACGATGCTCTGAAAACCAGTCTGAAGCTCTTCAAAACGGTTAACAGAGCTACCACATGACCAAATCCCAGTCCCAGGTATACACACGAGGGAAATGAAACATGTCCAGTCAAAAGCCTGTATATGAATGTTTATAGTTGCAATATCCATAATAACAAAGTGAAAACAACTCCAATATCCATTAACTGATAGATTAACAGAATGTTGTTGATCCATATAATGAACTATTACCCAGCAATAACAGGAGAGAAACACGGAGACACACTTTAATATGGATAAAACCTGAAAAGAGCTAAATGAACGTCACAAAAAAACAACATATTGTAGGATTCTATTTACATGAAATCCAGAATATATGATTCTATAGAAACAGGTGGTTGCCCAGGGATCAAGGGTAGAAGTGTTGGTGGTTGCCCATGGATCAAGGGTAGAAGTGTGAGGAATGGGGAATGACTGCTAATGGGTACAGACTTGTTTTTGCTTTTTTTTTGGGGGGGGGGGTGTGTGAAAATATTCTAAAATTCATTTCATTCTGGAATGCCTGGGTGATTTAGTCCATTAAGCGTCTGCCTTCGGATTAGGCCATGATCCCAGAATCCTAGGATTGAGTCCCTCATCACGCTCCCTGCTCAGTGGGGAGCCTGCTACTCCCCCTGCTTCTGCTGTCTCTAAAAAATAAATAAAATCTTTAAAAATAAATAAATAAAATGAAATTCATTTTGTTCTCATTTCCTTATTCTGAAAGATTCCTTTCTGTATACTAAGTCACATTAACGTAGCTTCCTAATGTTTAACTGAGGTTTAGAGTCAATTATTAACTAACATGAGCATCTTTTTCATTTTATTTTATTTTTTTATTAACATATAATGTATTATTTGCCCCAGGGGTACATGTCTGTGAATCGTCAGGCTTACACATTTCACAGCACTTACCATAGCACATATCCTCCCCAATGTCCATAACCCAGCCACGCTATCCCTACCCCCCGACCCCCCAGCAACCCTCAGTTTGTTTCGTGAGTTTAGGAGTCTCTTATGGTTTGTCTCCTTCCTGATGCCATCCTGTTTCATTTCCCCCCCACCCGCCACGAACCCCCACCGTGCCTCTCAAATTCTTCATATCAGAGAGATATCAAAGAGATATGTCTTCATATTAAGACAATATGATAATTGTCTTTCTCTGATTGACTTATCTAGCTTAGCATAATACCCTTTAGTTCCATCCACGTTGTGGCAAAATGGCAAGATTTCATTTCTCTTGGTGGCTGCATAGTATTCCATTGTGTGTGTGTGTGTGTGTGTGTGTGTGTGTGTGTATACACATACACACACCACATCTTCTTTATCCATTCATCTGTTGATGGACATCTAGGTTCTTTCCATAGTTTGGCTATTGTAGACATTGCTGCTATAAACATTCGAGTGCATGTGCCCCTTCAGATCACTACATTTGTATCTTTAGGGTAAATACCCAGTAGTGCGATTGCTGGGTCATACGGTAGCTCTATTTTCAATTTTTTGAGGAACCTCCATACTGTTTTCCAGAGTGGCTGTACCAGCTTGCATTCCCACCAACAGTGTAGGAGGGTTTCCCTTTCTCCGCATCCTCACCAACATCTGTCGTTTCCTGACTTAATTTTGGCCATTCTGACTGGTGTGAGGTGGTATTTAGCTGTGGTTTTGATTTGTATTTCTCTGATGCCGAGTGATGTCAAGCACTTTTTCATGTGTCTGTTGGCCATTTGGATGTCTTCTTTGCAGAAATGTCTGTTCATGTCTTCTGCCCATTTCTTGATTGGATTATTTGTTCTTTGGGTGTTGAGTTTGAGAAGTTCTTTATAGATTTTGGATACTAGCCCTTTATCTGATATGTCATTTGTGAATATCTTCTCCCATTCTGTCAGCTGTCATTTGGTTTTGTTGACTGTTTCCTTCTTTTTCATGATTTTAAAGAAAAACTGACTTTCAAGGTATTAAAATGTTTCTAATTAGAATTTGTTGCTTTCTGGGTGCCTGGGTGGCTCAGTTGTTAAGCGTCTACCTTCAGCTCAGGTCATGATCCCAGGGTCCTGGGATCAAGCCCTGCATTGGGCTCCCTGCTCAGTGGGGAGCCTACTTCTCCCTTTCCCACTCCCCCTGCTTGTGTTCCCTCTCTCTCTGTCTGTCTCTCTCTGTCAAATAAATAAATAAAATCTTAAAAAAAAAAAAAAGAATTCGTTGCTCTGTATAACTTCCACATACATTGTGTATTTTGATTTATTACTGTCACAGATTTACCCACAGTTCCTTATTTTCATACTGAATCACAGTACTATTATAATTTAAGCAAGCACCTAACTGTCTGCCCTTTCAATATGGGTAGAATTCATTCTGAATGAAATTTGTCTTCATTCATCAGTTTGTCTTCACACATAATATCTTGCATAAGATAGATTTTGGCTTTTGATGTATTTATTCCCCCCCCCCAAATTTTAGGGATGCCTGGGTGGCTCAGTTGGTTAAGGTCTACTTTGGCTCAAGTCATGATCCCAGGGTCCTGGGATTGAGTCTGGCATGGGGCTCCTTGCTCAGCAGGGAGCCTGCTTCTCCCTCCGCTTGTGATGGAGCTTTAACAACTAAGTAAAATCTTTAAAAAAAAAAATTTTTTTTTAAGTTTTTTGGTAAATTTTCTGACTTGTATCCTTCCTACCTGGAAAAGAAAATAAAATTCTCTAAATAAAAAAAAATTTTTTAAGTTTTTCTTTGGCAAAACATTCACAGCTTAAAGCAACACTTAAATAGTAATGCAGAAGCTAATGTCCATTCCATTAAACGTGGTGCCCATTAACAGTTGCACACACTGCTTATTTTGATTGCTAAAATAATCTGTTACTGGAACTTTTTGTTAAGGTTAGATTTTTCTTTGAGGTAGTTTTACTGGAAGTCATTTAAGTTCAATGTAGACTTATCTTGAAATGGTGTATTTCATTTTATATTTTTTTCAAAGCTTATCTTCAAATATTACAGTATCTTCTTTCAGAAAAGGAATTTTATAATCTGATAGCAAATGTTATTTTATCATTTTAAGTGAAATGTCAAGTCATCTGTTGTACTATGGGAACCAAGACTATCAGCCACCATCATGTGTAGAGACCTTCCACACAAATGAATGAATAAAACAGAACACACTGAATGTTGAAACACCGGAAGTGGAAGACTACAACTTCTAGTTCCCAGTCTTTGTAAAAAACTATAAGGTAACTTCGTGTTATTTTATTAATAATTTTTTAAATGAGAATTTATATTTTCTCATCTATTCTCCTTGGCAAAATTTACTTGAGTATTTTTGCTTCAGTATCAACAATTGCTACTGAATATTATACTTACAAGGAAGAGAGAAGGGCACTCAAAGTTTTAAGTAATTTCCCAGAAATATTTACTTTGCCAGTGCTCAAAAGAAAACCACAGGCCCAAAATGGAGTTGCATGTGCTAGGACAAGTCACCAAAACCAGGAACCTAACCTCATTCAAGTTGCAGCCACTTCCAGAAATGTAGTTTTAACCCATCAGGAATTTCCTGGTCAGCATCAATGAGGTAACCTGTCACATGGCCCTCTCTAACCCCCTCCCTCCACCAAAAGGAAAATAAGGTAATCCATCCTAAAAAGACCTTTCCCTTAAGGGAAGGTGGCCTTGCCTGAAACTATCCTTTCTTTTCTTTTGCTAATTGTCCTGCCCTGTTTCTGACCATAAAATCCTTCCATTTTGTACAGCTCCTCTGAATTCCCCTCTACTTGGTAGATGGGATGATGTCCAATTCATGAATCAATTAATAAAGCCAATTACATCTTCCAACTTCTCCCAGTTGAATTTTTTAAAAAATTTATTGATTTATTTTAAAGAGAGAGAGAGAACAAGCAGGAGGGAGGGACAGAGGAAGAGGGAGAGAGTCCCAAGCAGACTCCACCTTAATTAAGCACACAGCCTGACATGGGGCTCAATCTCATGACCCTGAGATCATGACCTGAGCTGAAACCAAGAATTAAGAGTTGATCGCTTAACTGACTGAGCCACCCAGGAGCCCCCACCCAGCTGAATTTTTGTTAACACCAGAATGAACTGTGGGGGCATCTCTGGGCTTAATTTAAATTTAATAACTCCCTCTCCCTATTCTAAAAGTAATCTTCATTACAGAAAATTAAAATCCCAAATGCCCTCCCTGAAAAGAACTCTAACAAAACCACCCATTATCCTATGGTATCCAAGCAACTAACATTACTATTTTGGTAAATATCATTTCTACTTTGGCAAATATTCATATTATAAATACACATATTACAAAAATGGGACTCATACATGCAGTATTGGAACTTGCTTTTTTCATTTAATATATCGCGAATATCTTTCCATGTCATTACATACTCCTCTACATCATCTTTATTGGTCTGTTAGTTTGTTTTTATAGCTGAAATATAATTTATTTAATCCCCTATTGGAAATTTAAACTATTTATATCCTTTCACAGGACTGTACTTGGGGGAAAAAAAGCATGGAGAATAAGAAGGTCCACAATGCATCCTATAATGAGAGACAAAAAAAGTAAGTGATAAGGGCTGAGAAGTTTCCAGAATTGTTGAAAGCTGCCAATCCTCAAAGTTAAGCCAAGCAGGATAAATAAAAATCTACACTTAGATGTATCACAGTGAAACTCTAACACACAGGTTTACTAAAAACAACAAAAAAAAATAAAACACACAGGCGTGCGCACGCATGCACCAAAAAGCAAATATCACCTACAAAAAAAGTGCAATTATTCTGTGTACCTGACCTACCAAACCAACAACAGAAGCCAGCAGATAGTGGAACAGTATCTTCAATTGTTGACAGTGGTGGAGTTTGTAACTGGGAAGGAGGCTAGAGGTCATATCATGAAGAGCCTGTGTTTATTCTAACGAGGGCTCTAAGGAAACTAAGAATTTTAAAAAGCAGAAAAATAACTGATTTGATTTGGAAAGCCCACTCTGGCAGGATGAGGACCACATACAAGAGAAGTAAAATAAATCCAGAAAATAAATGATGTCATAAAACCAAAACAAACAGGGGCGCCTGGGTGGCTCAGTGGGTTAAAGTCTCTGCCTTGGGCTCAGGTCATGATCTCAGGGTCCTAGGATCGAGCCCCGAATCGGGCTCTCTGCTCAGCAGGAAGTCTGCTTCCCCCTCTCTATCTGCCTGCCTCTCTGCCTACTTGTGATCTCTCTCTCTCTCTCTCTCTCTCTCTCTCTGTCAAATAAATAAATAAATAAATAAAATCTTTAAAACAAAATAAAACAAACAGCAGTGAGGATGAGTAGGAGAAGATAAATGTTGAAGATATTCATAAACTGGTAACTAAATAGGTAAGAAATAGGAGAGTAAGGCAAATACTAATTTGATATTTCTATGAACTATAAGAACACTTTTTCTAGTTCTCTATTATCTATGATAAGGCCATGATTTCATAAATAAGCTATTTCATAAATAAAGGAACACTGAAGCTTCTTCCCTTCAACTAATTCAATTACCACAGGAGATGGCAAAAGAATGATTGTAAAAGATTAAGTCTCACTACTTGTGCATCACTTCCAAATTTATGTTATTCCATAAATAACATAACCACTGTTACAAAGTGGTTTTAATGAGTCAAGGACTGGAAAATAGGGAGAATTTTTGCTCACAGCTAGACTAGTCTCTGAAGGCTTCACTCAGAATGACATCAAAGCTATATAGTGGAATGGGGCACCTGCTTGGCTAAGCTGGTGGAGCGTGTGACTCCTGACTGATTTCAGGTTTGTGAGTTCTAGCCCAATGTTGGGTGTAGAGATTTATACTTAAAAAAAAAAAAAAAAATTAAAGGGTACTTGGGTGGCTCAGTTGGTTAGGCATCCAGCTTTTGCATTGGCTTTGGCCATGATCCCATGGGTTGTGGGATCAAGCCCTGCATGAGGGCTCCTTGCTCAGCAGGGATTTTGCTTCAAAGATTCTCCCCCTCTGCCCCTCCATGCACCTGCACTCTTGCTCTGTCTCTCTCTAAAGATAAACAAATCTTAAAAAAAAATTTTAAAAGCAGCACTACATAGCTATATAGTGGAAGAAAAATATATTTAAAAAGCCAATTCTAGGGTGTCTGGGTGGCTCAGTCAGTTAAGTGCCTTCAGCTCGGGTCATGATCCCAGGATCCTGGGATCAAGTCCCGAGTCCGGCTCCCTGCTCAGCTGGAAGTCTGCTTCTCCCTCTCCCTCTGCCTGCGGCTCCCTCTGCTTGTGCTCTCTCTCTGTCAAATAAATAAATGAAATCTTTAAAAAAAAAAAAAAAGCCAATTCTACTCATTTTCCTTCACCTTAAGATTAATTTCATGTAATAGTCAAAAGAAAGTTACTTTCTGGGATGCCTGGGTGGCTCAGTTGGTTAAGCGGCTGCCTTCGGCTCGGGTCATGATCCCAGGGTCCTGGGATCGAGTCCCACGTCGGGCTCCTTGCTTGGCAGGGAGCCTGCTTCTGCCTCTGCCTGCCACTCTGCCTGCTTCTGTGCTCTCTCTCTCTCTCTCTCTCTCTGACAAATAAATAAATAAATCTTAAAAAAAAAAAAAAGAAAGAAAATTACTTTCTTACTACCTCAAAATTTAAAAATTAAATGTCATAAAAGCCAAAAGAATAATGCCCTAAAAGCTAACATCTAATGATTTAAAGAACAGACATCCAACCACATAAGTCAACTCAAGGTTTCCAAGTTTCTAAAACACTGACCCTGAAATAGTGATAAGCCAGGACTGAGAGTCGTACAATTTCTGAAATATCTGCCCAGGTCTACTAATATCACTAACTGATGATGTCTAATGAGTACAATGCAAGGATAAATCCATAAAAAAATGCTAATCTACATTTTGTTTTCTCCTAGCCCTCTGATCTCCAAATCAGGTGTGCAGCACTTACCTTTGTAAACATTACCTAACCCTTGTAAAGTCTACAATATTTAATTGGAATATTAAAAATGTATTCCCTGAAGTATCGAAAATCTTATTTTAACCAATTTTTAAAAAGATTTATTTATTTTAAAGAGAGAGAACACACACATGCACGCAATGAGGTGGGGGAGGCAGGGACAGAGAGAGAGAATCCCAATTAGACTTCCCGCTGAGCAAGGAGGCAGAATCTGGGCTCCATCTCACGACCGACCGTGAGATGATGATCTAAGCCGAAATCCAGAGTCGGCCTCATTTTAACCAGTTTTGATGAAGAGCTTTCTAAAATTATTACATGCTATACCACCTTAAAAAAAACAGACTCGGGATGCCTGGGTGGCTCAGTCAGTTAAGTGTCTGCTTTCAGCTCAAATCATGATCTCAAAGTCCTGGGATGGAGCCGGGTGTGCCCCCCTCAACTCAGTGGGGAGTCTGCTTCTCCCCCTCCCACCCTTCCCTGGGGCTCATGCCCATGCACACGCACGCACAAGCCTAAATAAATAAATAAAATCTTAAAAAAAAAGACTATCTTCCATAATTTTTACATGGAATAAAAGTGATCACTTACTGTACTGTGCTATCATAGCAATACCTTCAGTAAAACGGAGATGAAAGCAATCAGGACTACAATAAACAACTCCCAAGTTTTGCTTTTCAACTTGGGCTACCTCTTCACAACTTTGCACCAAATCTGCTTCCTGTAGCAATCCCATATTTATACTACTCTGTCAAAGTCACCCAGAAGGAGAAGACAAATAACCAAGCTCATTAAGTTGGTAACTCATTTATTCATTCTATTACATGTTTGACTCATTAAGTAAAAACCCACCGAGTACTCAAAATATAGAGAGTAGTACACATGTATTTCAAACCTTTCCTTTAGGATCTCAGAAGAAATGTGCAAACATAGATAATTACAACACACAGAGGACTGTGGGGTGGAAGGAGCTTTTGCAGAGTAAGTCAACATTCGAGCTGAGTCCCAGATGATAAAGAAAATCATGGTGAACAGGTGCTAGAAAGTTTATTTCAGGCAGAGGAAAGAGCATGAAGACTTACAAAAACCTGGGTCAAATGTCTCTCTCGGTGCCACACTTCTTTTGCTTTACAAAACTAAGTTTAATAGGCTTTTGCCTAAGGTTAGCTTTTATCTACTCACTCTTTTTTTTTTTTTAAAGATTTTATTTATTTATCTAACAGAGAGAGAGAGAGACAGGAAGAGAGGGAACACAAGCAGGGGGAGTGGGAAGAAGCAGGCTTCCCGCTGAGCAGGGAGCCCGACGTGGGGCTCGATCCCAGGACCCCGGGATCATGACCTGAGCCAAAGGCAGACACTCAACGACTGAGCCACCCAGGTGCCCCAACTCACCTTTTTTTTAAGATTTATTTATTTGTCAGAGAAAGAGCGCGTGTGCGCACACAAGCAGGGGGAACAGCAGGCAGAGGGAAAAGCAGGCTCCCTGCTGACCAAGGAACCAGAGGCTGGAGATGCAGGACTCTTGATCCCAGGACCCTGAGATCATGACCTGAGCGGAAGGCAGACGCTTAAACGACTAAGCCACTCAGGTGTTCCTATGTACTCACTTTCTAAGTGACCAGTCACTTGCCAGCTCAGTGCTGTCCCAGAGAGATATAATGTGAACCATATATGTAATTTTAAAGTTTCTAGGAGCCACATTAAAAAGTAAAAAAGAGGGACACCTGGGTGGCTCAGTTGGTTAGGCAGCTGCCTTTGGCTCGGGTCATGATCTCAGGGTCCTGGGATCGAGGCCTGCATCGGGCTCCTTGCTCGGCGGGGAGCCTGCTTCTCCCTCTACCTCTGCCTGCCACTCTGCCTGCTTGTGCTCTCTCTCTCTGACAAGTGAATAAATAAAATCTTAAAAAAAAAAAGTAAAAAAGAGGGGCGCCTGGATAGCTCAATGGGTTAAGCCTCTGACTCTTGATTTCAGCTCTGATCACGATCTCAGGATTGTGAGATCAGGCACTGCAGAGAGCGTCAGGTCTACTTGATTCTCTCTCTCCTTCCTGTGACCCTCCCAGCTCTCGAGCGTAGGCACACACTCTCTCTCGCAAAAAAAAGAAAAGAAAAGAAACGGGTACAAGTGAGTCCTTGAAATGTGGTATGTATTTTATAATTAGAGAGTTACCTCAATTCAGACTAGCCACATTTCAAGCACTTAACTGGACCACATCGAACTGTAAGTCTACGGCTCCCATACTAAATGGTGTAGTTCTAAAATCAGGGATCAGCGAATTCTCCCTGTAATGGGCCAAACAGCAAGTATTTTGGGCTTTGCAGGCCATATGGTCCACTCACTACAAGCACAACAAAAGAACATATATGGTTGTGGTTGCCAACTCCTGTTCTAGATGGTGAACTAACTGTAAATTTGGCCGACAAAGCTGACAGGTAAGGTATACGTGACTTTGTATATGCTAACACGACAATAGTCAAGGCTGTTGGCTGCTTCCCCAGTAAGGGCTGTGTTTCATTCCCCTTGCCAGAGACTGATTTAAGAATGGGCCCAAGTCTCTCCCAGAGTGAGGGCAGCAGAAAGACGACCCAGGTGAGCTCGTTTACTCAGATGAGTTTAAAGAGGGCTCTTTTGTACATGTGTGGGCAGAATTTAAGAAAAGCAACAAAGGATGGTGTGGAATTCTAGGGCTAGTAACAAGTACGAGGAAAGCGATTCCCATCCCTAGGCCTCAAAGGACAAAGAAGGGAAATGGTTACTGAAACCCAAAGAGAATCCCTTGGAGAACTGTTAGGAGAGACAGTCACCCAGCAAGGAGGAAAGCAACCATATAAACACACTCCTCTTACTCTCTCTGCCAGCCCCCTTCCAACCCTGCCCCAGCCCACCCGCCCAAGACCACACCTTACTGATACAGTCCATTACGGTCAGCCTCCTGGGGCACAAAATAGGGGAGAGGACTATAGAGACAAAAGGAAAATAGCTAACATAACCTGTAATCCAATTATAGCCAAAGACATAAAAAAGTCTGCTGGGGATTGCTAGTTAAAATTTCATTGCTCTAAAGAGAAACATAGGGAAAGTTTCTCTTCTAATGAAAACTGTTTTTGTTTTCTATTTAGATTGTTTGCCTTACCCGTTTTCTTACCCAGCCTAGAGTTACTAACCGCAATCATTTTATCACCACCACAAATTTCCCAGACCCACCACGCCACAGCCCAATCCCAGATACCACCTGCTATTTGCTTTCTCAGATTTCAAACTATCACACACTAGAGAAGTAATTATTACGGAGATAATTTTTAAAATGGGCCCACTCTAAACTGATACTGTCAAGCCTTAACCAGTCCTGCAATAAACAATGAAATCTTCATCTTGGCCTCTTGATGAATTTAACAATCCTCACAATTGTAGCTCTATACATTTTCCACCTTCCCGCAAGTCCAAGCCCTACCAAGCAACCTTCAGTTGATCACCTTGGGTACTAACTCCTTAAATGTCTTCTTTCTTAACTTTCACTATCTCTATTGCTCCTTTGTCAGAGGAAGGCAGAGGCCATCTGTCTTCAATACTAACTCTTCAAACGACTGCCTCGATCCTTCCACATCCTTAGAAAAACTATTTAAATTGGGATGCATGGGTGGCTCAGTCGGTTAAGCGTCTGCCTTTGGCTCAGGTCATGATCCCAGGGTCCTGAGATTGAGTCCCACATCGCACTCCTTGTTTGGCGGCGGGGTGGGGGGGAGCCTGCCTCTCCCTCTGCCTGCTGCTCCCCCTGCTTGTGCTCTCTCTCTCTCTCTGACAGATAAATGGATAAAATCTTTAAAAAAGAAAAATAAGATTCAAAGAAATTAAACATCTGGCCCACAGTCACATGGCCAGTAAGTGAGCCTAAACTAATACCCATCTTCTAAACCCTAGTCATGCAACAAGCAGCCAAAAATAAAACTTAAATTAGAAAAAAAAAAAAAATCAAGGGCTACTTATAGTGACTACATTCCTTTTTTTTTTTTTTAAAGATTTTATTTATTTATTTGACAAAGAGAGAGATCACAAGTAGGCAGAGAGGCAGGCAGAGAGAGAGGGGGAAGCAGGCTTCCTGCTGAGCAGAGAGCCCGATGCGGGGCTCGATCCCAGGACCCTGAGATCATGACCTGAGCCAAAGGCAGAGGCTTTAACCCACTGAGCCACCCAGGCACCCCTAAAATCTTTTTTTTTTTTTTTAAGATTTTACTTATTTGTCAGAGAGAGAGAGCAAGAGAGAGAGTGTACAAGCAGGAGGAGCAGCAGGCAGAGGGAGAAGCAGATTCCCTGCTGAGCGGGAGTCCAATGTGGGGCTTGATCCCAGCATGACCTGAGCCAAAGACGCTTAACCAACTGAGCCACCCAAGCATCCCTAAATAAAATATTTTAAAAATATAAAAATAGGGGCACCTGGGTGGCTCAGTTAAGCATCTGCCTTTGGCTCAGGTCACAGTTCAGCGTCCTGGGACCCAGCCCTGCACTGGGCTGCCTGCTCAGCGGAAGCCTGCTTCTCCCTCTCCCTCTGCTCCTCCCTGCAGCTTGTGCTCACTCTCTTGCTCTATCTCAAATAAATAAATAAAATCTTTTAAAAAGTAAATAAATAAATAAAAATGCATGTACTCATTATGTCAAATAGATACATGGATCAAAAATATTGAAATTGAATAGAACTAAAATATATCAACTAGGCTGTTATTTGTAAAACACTTAAAACAGTGCCTGGCACATGATAAAACTGATGCTAATGGCTAGTAGCAGTATACTGATAAGTTATGAAAGTGAACAAAACAGCAAAATAAAAGGTAGTCAAGAATAAACACAACCTGTAAATTAGAAAAAGGTAGAGAACTTCCTCACCTGATTAAAAAAACCCCACAGCTATCATAATTCATGGAAAGACTGAAAGCTTACTCCCTCCCTAAGATCAGCAACAGGACAAGTTTATTTACTCTTGCCAACTCTATTCAATATTGTACTGGAATTCTGGCAAGTGCAAATAGGCAACAAAATGAAAAGGCATGCAGACTGGAAATGAAGAAGTAAAACTAACTCTTCTTTGCAGATGGCACAATCTTGTACATAATATACTACAAAAATCACACATGCAAAAAACTATTAGAGCTAACAAATGAATTCAGCAAGGCTGCAGGATACAATATCAGTATACAAAACCAACTGCATTTCTATACAGTAGCAACAATTACTGAGAAAAAGAAATCCATTTACTTTCGGGAAAAAAAAAAAAACCAACACAACTCCACGTACAATAGCATCAAAAAGAACAATATACTTAGGAATAAATTTAACCAAAAAAAGGGCAAAACTTAATATTCTGAAAACTATAAAATACTCTTTTAAGAAACTAAAGACAACCTAAATAAATGGAAAGATATTTAGTAGTCAAATTCACAAAAACAGAAAATATAGAAAGATGGTTACGAGGGACTGAGGGAAATGAGGTCTTATTTAATGGATATAGTTTCAGTTTTAGAAGATGAAATCTGGAGATCTGTTGCATAACAATGTGAGTACACTTAATGCTACTGAAATGGACATTTAAAAATGGTTAAGATGGGAAATACTGTTAGGTACATTCTTACCACAATTAGAAAATTTAAAATAGAATAAGTAATTTTTAAATAGGCAAAGGACTTAACAGACATGTCTCCAAATGAGATGTATAAATGGCCAACAGCACATGAAAAGATGGATTACACATCACTCATCGTCAGGGAAATGCAAATCAAAACCACAGTGAGAGACCACATCGCACCTCTTAGGATGGCTACCATCAAACAAATAAACAAACAGAAAATAAAGGGTGGTGAGGATGTGAAGAGATGGAAGCCTTGTAAGAACCCTACTGGTGAGAATGTAAAATGTTGTAGCTGCTGTGGAAAACACTATGACTGTTCCTCAGAAAATTAAAAACAGAATTACCATATGGTCTCACAACTCCATTTCTGGATTTATACCCATAAAAAATGAAAGCAGGAGCTCAAACGGATATTTGTACATGTTCCCAACAGCCAAAAAATTAGAAGCAACTCAGCTGCCCATCAATGCATGAATAAGAGAATATTCTTCAGCCTTCAAATGGGAATTTTTATTTTCTTTATTGTGATAAAAAATACTTTACAAGAAGGTAATGAGAGCTACCCTCTTCAATTTTTAAGTATAACAGTACTGTTAACTATGTAAGCACAGGGCGCCTGGGTGGCTTAGTCGGTTAAGTGTCTGCCTTTGGCTCAAGTCATGATCCCAGGGTCCTGGAATCAAGCCCATGTTGGGCTCCCTGCTCAGCGTGGAGGCTGCTTCACCCTCTACCCCTCCCCCCTCCTCCTGTGCTCTCTCTCTCTCTCTCTAATAAATAAATCTTTTTTAAAAAATTATGTAAGCACAATGCTATACGTCAGATCTCCACAGCTTATTCATTTTTCATAACTGAAATTGTATACTCTTTAAACAAGAACTCCCCATTTCCTCTAGACTCTACTAACCATCATTCCGACTCTTTCCATAAGTTTGACTACTTTAGATACTTCATGTAGGTGGAATCATGTACTACTTGTCCTTCTGTAACTGGCTTATTGCACTTAGTACAATGTCCTCTAGGTTCATCCATGGTGTCCTAGATGGCAAGATTCCCTTCTTTTTTAAGACTGAATAATACTAATACTCTGTTGTATATACATGCCACATTTTCTTTATCCATTCATCCATCAATGGATATCTATCTTGGCAATTATAAATAATGCCGCAATAAACACGTGAGTGCAGATACCTCAGAGATCCTGATTCCAATTCTTTTGGATATATACCCAGAGGTAGGATAACTGGATCATATAGTAATTCTATGTTTAAATTTTAGAGGAACCACCATACCATTTTCCACAGCAGATGCATCATTTTATAGTCCCATCAACAGGGTACCAGGGTTCCAAATTCTCCACATCCTGGCTCTTATCTTTTGTTTGTTGTAACAGGTGTAAGTGGTATCACTGTGGATTTGCACTCCCGATGATTAGTTATGCTGAGCGCCTTTCATATACCCACATTGGGCAACTGTAGCTCTTCTTTGAAGAAATGTCTATTCAAGTCCTTTGCCCATTTTTTAAGTCTGGTTGTTATTCTGCTACTGAATTATAGGAGTTCCTCATATATTGTGAATACCAATTCTTAATCAGATATATAGCTTGCAAATACTTTCTCCCATTCTATAGGTTGCCTTTTCACTCTGCTGATTGTTGTGTTTGCTGTGAAGAAACTTTTCAATTTGATGAAGTCCCACTTGTGTAAATTTGCTTTTTTTGCGTATGCTTTTGATGTAATAGTCAAGAAATCATTGCCAAATCCAATGTCCTGAAGCTTCTCGTCTATGTTTTCTTCTAGGAGTTTTAGTTTCAAGTCTTACATTTAAATATGCAACCCTTTCTGATTAGATTTTTGTGTGTAGTATAAAATAAGGGTCAAGAAATTCTGACATATATATTTAACATGAGTGAACCTTGAGGACATTATGCTAAATAAACTAAGCCAGTCACAAACCCAAGTACTTTTTCCAAGTGATTGATTCCATTTATATGAGAAACTTAGAACAGCCAAAATCACAGAGAATGGTGGTAGCCAGGGGTTGGGAATGAAAAGTTTTAGAGATGGATGGTGGTGGTGGTTGCGCAACAATGTCAATGTACAAAACACTACTGAACTGTGGATTTAAAAATGGTTAAGCTGATAAGTTTTATGTTATGTGTATTGTACCATAATGAAAAATAAAATCATTTTGAAGTATCTGTATGACCTTGGATTAGGCAATGATTTTCTTAGATAGGACATCTAAAGTACAAGCAACCAAAGACAAAAATAGATAAATTGGATTCATCAACATTTTTAAAGATTTTATTTATTTATTTATTTAGAGAGGGAGTGTGCAAAAGGGAGGAGGGGCAGAGGGACAAGGAGAGAGAAAAATCTCAAGCAGACTCCACACCGAGTGCTGAGACTGATACAGGGTCCCATCTCACCACCCTGAAATCATGACCTGAGCTGAAATCAAGAGTTGGATGCCCAACTGAATGAACCACCAGGCATTCAGCAACATTTTTCAACTTTGTACTGGAAGGGATATCATCAAGAAAGTAAAAAGACAACCCCAAAATGGGAGAAACTATTTGCAAATCATTTATATGATAAGGTCTGATATCCAAAATAAAAAATTCTAACAGCACTATAGAAGGCCAAATAAAAAAATAGGCAAGGGATATGAACAGACAAGTCTCAAAAACAAAAAAGAAACTGCAAATGGCCAATAAGCACATGAAAAGGCATTCAGTATCATTAGCCATCAGGTAAACGCAATTCAAAACCACAAGAGATACCACTTCACACCTACTAGGATGTTATCAAAAGACAGAAAATAACAAGGATCAGTGAGGATGTGGAGAAACAAACACTAACACATTGCTGTTAGGAATATAAAATGGTATACCTGCTTTGGAAAAGTTCGGCAATTGTTCAAAAAGTCAAACATTAGAGGGTGCCTGGGTGGCACAGTCAGTTAAGTGTCTAACTCTTGGTTTTGGCTCAGGTCATGATCTCAGAGCTTGAGATTCTCTCTCCCTCTCCCCCTCCCCACCCGCACACACGCGCATGTGCTTTCTCTCTCTCTCTCTTTTTTTAAAGATTTTATTTATTTGACAGAGAGAGACACAGCGAGAGAGGGAAAACAAGCAGGGGAAGCAGGGTGAGTGGGAGAGGGAGAAGCAGGCTTCCCACTGAGCAGGAAGTCCGACGTGGGGCTTGATCCCAGCACCCTGGGACCACGACCCCGAGCCAAAGGCAGACGCTTAACAACTGAGTCACCCAGGCGCCCCACTTAAACTTCCATCGCTTTACTCTCCTTTGTCCACAAGATTCATTCTTCGACTCTGTGAGACAAGAACCTAGCTCTCCCGCATCATTTTGGTGCTGAAACCTCGGATCACACTTCCACCAAAGGGTGAGTAAAAGCGGACTCTCTTCTATTCTTTCCTGGGAGACGTCTCTCCCTTAGATGAACTCTAAAACCAGGCACCTGTCGGCCAGTTGAAGGTGAACATCGTGGCTGCAGGTCTTTTAAGTCTCAGGTGACACAGTTCTGGACAATGGTTTGGTCAATCCACCTTCCTCAAAAGAAGGGTATGTTGGCCTAATCCTACGCAGTTCTGCTTTCTGTTCATTGGCTTTTCTTAAATGGCTTTCTCCCACCTCAGGGACTTTGCCTATAGTAGGGCCCTTTCAATCTCCGGTGATACTATGCCCTTTTCATCAGGGATTCATTTCAGGAAGAGTGTTGCCTATGTAGATAAGGTTTTTTCAGTTAAAGATAGCTTTCATGAGAACTTCGGTCAGGAGGAGAATCTTTTCCTCATTTTTGCTGCCTGCTAAGACAGATGTTTTTCTGTAAGTACAGTTTAGGTTTAATCAGGGCCAAGGATCAAAACCCAAGTCGGCAAGCAGGATTAGAGCTATCTCCGTATATGTTAAATTGGAGGGAGCTGAGTATTTCCTGGGCATTTACTCCCCTTGGAATACTCTGGGCATTAAGAAGGGAATGACAAACCCCCAGCCATTTCGTCGAATGGTTGCATTAGCGGCTGGGTCATATAATTGAGGCTTTCTTGTTCCAACAACAGAAATACGAAATTATGAGGATGCTAAATCTCATGGTCTGTACCCCTCAACAGGGTCATGCTTGCAAATGGGACCTCAGGTAAAAGGACAGAAAAAGCCCCCAGGGGTAAGGCGAGGGGACATAACTGAATCAAAGTTTAAGATGTTAACCTCCCTAAACCCTTATGACTGGGCCAGATTTTTAAGGGGGGACTCCAAAGGAGAAAAAGGAGGTGATAGATGGGTAAGAGTGGCTACTCCCATGGGCCTGAGGCTTCCTCAACCCAAGATGTTAGGCCACTCTTTCACCTTGGGTAGGAAACCATGGGACGCCTTGGTTCACAGTGGGGAGCTGGGGAGAGCTGGCATGTAGGGATGCCTTCACAGTCACCTCTCTATAACAGGTATGGGTCAACCCCTACCAGAATCGAGAGATGGGAAATCATTCTCTGCAGGGACTCCGGGATTGGGTACTGCAAAATTTTCCCCTTGTAAAACTTTTCTAGTGTTTTCCATGAGTTAAAGAGCAGACTCATCAAGGCAAGGTAAAATAAGGTGTGACCTTTGCGGCAAGGCATGGTCTCTTCAGTTCCCAAGGACTCTCCCCTGGGGTGCCTTTTAACCCACTGGAAACAATTTGGATCACAAATTCAGGAAAGGATTGAGCTCCTCTAACACTCGCTGCATGGCCACAGTGGGATCAGGTTTGTCCTGCAGGAAACAGGGCGAACAGACAGGTACCCTAGGTCCACCCAGGCTTTGAGGGCTCTAAAGCAGGACCCAGACTTAAGGCCCTCCTAGAACATGTCTGGTGGTAACCACACCAGTGAACTCCCTGACATACTGGATGACTGTCTAAATAGGCCTCCTCCAAATAAAACCAGGTTGCTGGAAGAAACATAGGCCCTCCCCAGCAAAGGAGGGGATGCTGACTCTCTCACTGTTCCTTCTAATAGATGTGGAAGCTTCCCCCTCATTTCCCAGCTTAATGGCTATAAGTGGAGCCAACTGTGGTTTGTCTACCTCAGGACAGGGACTCTAAGGAACATTCCCAAGCAGCTACTGAAACTCCGCTTCAGGTAAGTGCCCTGTCTTCTCCAGCCTGACATGGACGGCCTAACCCCACTTGCTGGTGGATAAACATGGAGTTTACTCATTGTCCAAGTGGATGAGTTTAGAACTGGGAACCCTGTTTCTCTGTCTTCTGGAAGCACTTTGCTCTTGTCTGCCCCACCCGCTCCTGTTTCTGTATCTTGGGTGCGGCCTATATACACCACTCACTTCAGATTTCCCCACCTTCGTCTCAGGTAAAAATTGACACTGGGGAACAAACGGACTTTTACTAAGTGGACCCAGGTGGAACACAACTTGGTAGTTAAACTAAGTTAAGTTTGTTGGTTTAATTAAGATAGACATGTCTTTAAAGTTATCAGCACTAAATGTGAAACTTTTATTCTGCCAAGGTTTGCTGAAGGTCAAACATGCTCATGTTATCTCTGTTGCAATGTGGTAGCAAAAAGATAACTAAAATGATGGCTATTTGTTCCATAAAAGTTTTCATAGGGAATTGTTAAAATAGCTTTCAAAGTCTTTGAGATTAAATTCATTGGACACGTAGGTCTTTTCCAAATAGGATAATTGCTAAATTACTGATTACTGGATGTAGGTTTGTGCTTCTGACTACTTATTGCAAAGAAACTAAGGATATTTAAATCTGCTGGCAAACATGTTTTGTGCTTAACTGGTTCATAATTTGCCATCTGAAGAATAATTGTGCTGTGACAGTTCACAATTGGTTACTACTTAGTCTTCACTGGAGACTGAGATTTCTAAGAGTGCAAAACAATTCTGTATGCAGAAAAGCAGGAAATATGTAAGAAAGATATAAGGAATGGGAATACATTTTTGTTGAAGGTAAAAGAAGGTAATTTTGTCCTAAATAAGATGGTTATTTGGAGACAAATGGCTTGGGACAAAATCTGAATGCAAAAGAAAGTTGTAGGTTTGTGAAGGGAAATCTTTGGAAGGGAATTTTAGGTGCAGTGAAATAAAGGGATTTTAAAGTACAGTGGTATAGGGGCGCCTGAGTGGCTCAGTGGGTTAAGCCTCTGCCTTCGGCTCAGGTCATGATCGCAGGGTCCTGGGATCGAGCCCTGCATCGGGCTCTCTGCTCAGCAGGGACCCTGCTTCCCCCCCCCCGCCCCCCGCCTGACTCTGCCTACTTGTGATCTCTCTCTCTGTCAAATAAATAAATAAAATCTTTAAAAAAAAAAACTTTTTTTAAAGTACAGTGGTAGAAGACTGAAAGTCTATTTTAAAAAGACAAAGTTTTATTGAATTGTTGGTGCTCTTGATAAAACATAAACAGCTATTTTCTTTTTTGTCTGCACAGAAAAAGTTTTGTTTTTTTTTAAAGATTTTATTTATTTATTTGACAGAGAGAGATCACAAGTAGGCAGAGAGGCAGGCAGAGAGAGAGAGAAGGAAGCAGGCTCCCCACTGAGCAGAGAGCCTGATGCGGGGCTCGACCCTGAGATCATGACCTGAGCTGAAGGCAGAGGCTTTAACCCACTGAGCCACCCAGGCGCCCCAGAAAAATAGTTTCTATGTTTTTCCTTTATCAAGTCTTTGATGATCCCCAATCCTATTTAGGCATGTGCTTTAAAACTTTCTTAAGGTTTTAACAAACTTCCCCAAGATTTAAATGATGAGCAAAGTCTCACTGACTACACTTGTTTGTTTGGTTTGGTACATTCTGGTATAAGGTCATTATCACTCCATATTCTAGATACTGAAGTGTTATGTGTCACAAAAATAACCAGATTGCCTTGCAAGCTATGTTGTAACCTCTCATCAGATCTTTAACCATGTCCATTCTAAGTTTTTGTCATCTATAACTGTTCTTATTCTCTTGCAAAATGAGTTTCATCTTCAAGGAGGTTCATAAAAAGGACTTTCGGTCAAATACAGGTATTCAGTATCTTTAAGATCAAAACTGAAATGGGTAAGAATTTCCAGAACTAAAGCTGCATTCAAATTAAACAAGAATAGTAAAATGGAACTAAGTGTATCAGGGGGAAAAAATGATTATGGTTTTTTGGAACTCTTGGTTAAAACACAGCTGGTTCTCTAATGTTTGCTCTCCCAGATTAAGGAAACTTTTAAGATATTTATGACTTTCAGAAAGTGATAAAGTATTCATTTGTAAACAAATTAAAGCACTTAATTTTTCTCTACCTGAACCCTCTGAAATTCAAAAGGTCTCAATAAGTATTCTTTCTTCCATGGCAATCATAGTCATTTGCGTAAGTTCAATAAGGATCCGTTCTCCTTGTAACAGGACACCATTGGAAACACTGGTCATTTTACCAAGGCTTTGACTGGAATGTCATATTTGAGAGAGACAGGCATAGACTCAGATATGACCAGACAGCTTTGAGAAACTAAGGCTGACTTTATGAAACCTGGAGCCATAAAGCCGCTTGGAACTGTTGGCCTGATACCTTGCTTACAGAGCTGCCAGCAGCCTCACCAGGTGAGTAAAGAATGTCACTTCCTGGCAGGTGCAGGAACCTCAGGATACTTTGGGGACCTCGTGAAGAGGAATTCACCCAAATCTACAGGTACTGCAGGTATGTCTGATGGCAAGTACTGGGCTTGGCTTCTGGCCTGGAGAGGCTGCTAAAAGTTCAACCAAAGCAGATTCTAAAAGATCTATATGATCATTCTTGCTGAGCTTATATAAATAATTACACCGTTTGTTAAAACTGGACTTTTCAAATAAATTAGTCTTATTTGGTTATCTCTGGAAATGAGGGTTATTACAGAAAGAAATTATGTTTCAATAACACACCCTTGCAGGATGCTAAATTTTAGTTCTGATTGTCTTTGAATGTTGTTTGCCTAAGCTAGACAACTTGAGGTAAACTTCAGAGAAATTGCCACAATAGCTCATGTTTAGACAATCTCCTTGCTAGTTATTCTGTGGGGAGAAGAGGACCCCATGGGTGTATGATTACTTGAATAACTGGGAAATGGGATAGATTTCCCCAATAACTGTATAACTCAGCTATCACCTTGACCAATTCTTTGTGGCTGGGATGACAAAATCGCTCTTTAAAAGCCAGAGGGTACCCCATGGAGATAATGGATGGCCCCACTTTCTTTATGATTAGACAGGATAATGCACTTGGGGACGCCCTCATCTCCTGAGACAAGTCTTCTCCCATTTGCCAGTGATTCCTTATAATTAGGATATTGTTAAGGCTGGATCTCAAACGAAAAAGGCTTCTTGATGGTTTCATCCCTCACAGTCATTTTTCCTAGAACCCACCTCAACTGACCTACAATTGCAAACAAAGGCTTTAACCAAGCATACAACAGCCCTCCTGCTAATAAGAGTCTCAAAGCTCACCATGCGCTTTCTAGGACTTAACTTAGGACTGCAATATAAAATAAGCAAAACAGTATGCTTGCTCAGCAGGACTCTAAATGATACTACCCAGGCACTGGATGCACTCAAGCCAAGAATTAAACGAAGTCAGAGAAGGACCTCCTGAGAACTACACCACTATTGAGTGTACTATTACTATACCATTTGGGGTGTGAAAAATTTCCTCACATGTTTTAACATTACAGTTAACTCCCGCAAGGTGTCCCAAATAACAGGGGACATTTGTGATCAATTAAGATCAAGATCTCCACTATCTATTTGACAAAATTGGTAACTGGGGATCTTATCTAACGGATGTGATCATAATTTTGGGCCTAATAATTGTTTTATGTTCATCCTTTTGCATGTGCTGATGTATGTACCATTTGCTGCCCATCAGGACCCCCCTGGAGCCATCCCGTGGGCCCCTGGACCGACCCCTGGATAGATTCTAACTGCCCTACAGCCCGCACCCCATTTCAGCAGGAAGCAGCCAGAGTGGTCATCGTCCCATTCCCTAAGGGCAGTTAGGGTTACTGTTCGAGGGAGAGGAATGAGTAAGGGACAAGTGGCTGGGGGCGGGGGGGGGGGTGGGGGGCGGCTAGGTGATCAGGCTCACAAAAATCCCAAAAATGTGGAGGTGTGGGAAAACCAAAGATAAGGAAACCAACCGGACCCCCTGCCCTAGGTGTGGAGGGGGGTGGGTGTCTTTTATGATAAACACCTGTGACCAAAAAAGAATAATGAGATCCTAGGTGGGAGGTGGGTCACTGAAGGTGTTATCACTAGTCCTTGCTCAATGGTGATATCAGTAGAGATGTTAAAAGTATTTATGTTCCCTGGTTAGCTTTCTATAAAATACCAACCCTAAAGGCCCTCATCAGCAACCCTGTCAGGACCCCTCTCACTCTTGAGAGCTTTTTCTGTATCTTCACTGAAAAAAAAGTTAAACATTAATGTACCATATAACTCAACAACCCACTTCTAAGTATATACCCAAGTAAAAACATTAGTTCACACAAAGCTTATACGTGAATATTCACAGCAATATGATTCCTAAGAGCCAAAAACTGTAAACCCAATCAATCAAATATTCATCCGCTAATAAACAGCTAAACAAAGGTTTATCCATACAATGGAATACTGTTCAGCCTTCAAAAAGAATGAAGTATTAATACATGCTAAAACATGGAGAGCGTTATTCTAAGTGAGAAGTCAGACACAAAACATCACATATTCTAGAATTCCTTTTGTATGAAATGCCCAGAACTGAAAAATCCAAAGCGACAGGAAGTAGATTAGTAGTTGCTAGGGCTGAGTGAAGGGAGAATGGGGAATGACCATTATGTGCACGGAGTTCCTCTCTGGGATGATACAAATGTTCTAGAAGCAAGCAGCGATGATGGCTGTACAACCTTGTAAATATATTTGCAACCACTGAATTGTATCCTTTAAAATATTAGTGAATTTGGGGCACCTGGGTGGCTCAGTCAGTTAAGTGGCTGCCTTCAGCTCAGGTCATGATCCCAGGATCCTGGGATCAAGCCCCATGTCGTACTCCCTGCTCAGCGGGGAGCCTGCTTCTCCCTCTCCCTCTCTCTGCCTCTCTTCCTACTTGTGTTCTCTCTATCTCTCAGTCAAAAAAATTAATAAAGTCTTTTTAAAAAAATAAATAAAATATTAGTGAATTTTATGGTATATGAATTATATCAATAAAAAATTAGGAGGAATAGAAGCAAAAAGGAAGAGGAGAAAGAGCTATAAGGAGGAGGAGGGAGTAGGTAAGAAAGAGAAGCAAGAGAAGAAAATGAAAAGAAAAAGAAAAAAGAACCTAGACCAAGCTCTACTCAAATCATGTTTCCATATTCAGCATAAGGACAGAACTGGTGGGTGAATGGGTGGCTCAGTCAGTTGAGGCCCTGACTGTCGGTTTCAGCTCAGGTCACGATCTTGGGGTCATGAGACTGAGTCCCACACCAGGCTCCACGCTCAGCATTAAGCCTGCTTAAGAGTCTCTCTCCCTCCCCCTCTGCCCTCCCCCACTCATGTGCACATGCTCTCTCTCTCAAATAAATATATAAATCTTTTTTTTTTAAGATTTTGTTTATTTGACAGAGAGAGACACAGCAAGAGAGGGACCATAAGCAGAGAGACCAGGAGAGGGAGAAACAGACCCCCCACCCAGCAGAGAGCCCAATGTGGGTCTCAGGATCATGGATCCTGCTTCCCCCTCTCTCTGTCTGTCTCTCTGCCTACTTGTGATCTCTCTGTCAAATAAATAAAAATCTTAAAAAATAAAGTAAAATAAAATATTTAAAAAAGAAAAGAAAAAGAAATCCAACTTTTCGGGGCGCCTGGGTGGCTCAGTGGGTTAAAGTCTCTGCCTTCGGCTCAGGTCATGATCTCAGAGTCCTGGGATCGAGCCCCACATCGGGCTCTCTGCTCAGCAGGGAGCCTGCTTCCCCCTCTCCCTCTGCCTGCCTCTCTGCCTACTTGTGATCTCTCTCTCTGTCAAATAAATAAATAAAATCTTTAAAAAAAAAAAAACAACAACAAGAAAGGCTTATCTTCTTTGTTACCAGATACAGGAAATTTTATGTATATAAATCCTATAAAGTAGACATTGCAAATTCCACTTACATCAATAAAGCTCACCTCTGGGGCACCTGAGTGACTCAGTGGGTTAAAGCTTCTGCCTTTGGCTCAGGTCATGATCTCAGGGTCCTGGGATCGAGCCCCGCATCGGGCTCTCTGCTCAGCGGGGAGCCTGCTTCTCCCTCTCTCTCTGCCTGCCTCTCTGCCTACTTGTGATCTCTCTCTCTCTGTGTCAAATAAATAAATAAAATCTTCAAAAAAAAATTTTTTTTTTAATAAATAAATAAAGCTCACCTCTGATCTGCCATGTGCAGCCATTTACACACCAGTGTCACCAGCATAATGTGGCTGTGACTGGCACTTAAATCAAAATGTTCCTTTCTATTCCCTTTGTCAATGTATTTTTCACCTCTGTACCTTCACACTGCCAGCATACCCACCTACAAGAGAGAGAGCTAAAAAGATGGCAATCCCTGCTCTAAAAAACACTGAATTTGTTCTTACTTCATTAACTCACCTCAAAAATGTTACAAGTCTCTCTCACAGCTGCTACTGCTCTTGTTGATCTCTGAATCAAGTTTGCTTCTTTTTCTTTAGAGCACTAATGATATCGCCCTATCAATATCGTCACCCTTACCCATGTGGACTAGGCAAGTCCGCCCCCGCCAGGCATCTAGCTCCTCCTCTACAAGCAGGGGAGCACTGATAAAAGCACCACTGAGACCCTCAAGGAGGGGCAGCAGTGATGAGCAAGGGCTCCTGCAAATACGCTCAGGTGCTGGACAAGCTGAAGGTGGAGAGAGAGTGTGGCATCACACTCCCGACTGCCTATGGAAGTCAGACAGACTAGCCACCACGACATCACCACCGTCAATGCTCCAGGCTCCGGGGACTTCATCAAGAATGTGACCACTGGGGCGCCTGGGTGGCTCAGTTGTTAAGCGTCTGCCTTTGGCTCAGGTCATGATCCCAGGGTCCTGGGATGAGCCCTGCATCAGGCTCCCTGCTCGGCAGGAACCCCGCTTCTCCCTCTTCCACTTCCCCTGCTTGTGTTCCCTCTCTGGCTGTCTCTGTCAAATAAATAAATAAAATCTTAAAAAAAAAAAAAAGACATCCCTGGACATCCAAGGCCTAGCGTGCCGTGCTCATCAAGGCAGCAGCATGCTCAAGTTCAAAGCAGGCATCTCCAAGAAAGACAGACCTGCGAACACGCACTGGGGTCTACACACTGGGCCTGAAGCAGCTTGCAGCTCAGGGTGGCCGTCAACGAGAGGGACGTTGCCGAGCCTACCTCCAGCGCTATGTGCTTCCAGATCACTAGGAAGTGAGCACCTGCCTCAGGAAGATCGGCTACAACCTGGTCGCCATGGCCACTGTGCCCATCTCAGGCCGGCACAGCAACAATGTGCCCTGGCTAGGTCAAGAGGACAAATGAAACGTCAGCAGGGTGACTCTGCTGGAAGTCTCTGGACTCTAGCCTCCCACCCAGTCGACAAGCCCCTAAGGCTGGCTCTGCACAATGTGTACAAGATCGGGGGCACTGGCACTGTGCCTGTGGGCCGGCTGGAGACTGGCTTCCCAAAAGCTGGGATGGTGGTCACTTTTGTCCCCACCCGAGCTCAAGTCTGTGGAGATGCCCACAAGGCCTGCCGGAGGCCCTGCCTGATGACAATGTGGGCTCTGACACGAATCATGTGTCCGAGAAGTGGCTCCGTGGAGGCTGGCCGTGCTATGGCACGGGTGATGGTCCTCCACCACCCCAGGCACAGCCATGCCGGCTACGCCCCAGTGCTGGGCTGCCACATGCCTCACATCTCCTGAACGGAGGGAAAACGCTGACCAGGACTCGGCCAAGAGGCTGGAGGACAACCCAAAGCCCTGAGGCCTGGTGAGGCGGCCAGTGTGCAGACAGCCCCCAGCAAGGCCATGTGTGAGGAGACCTCCTCTGAGTACCCACGTCTAGGCCATTTTGCTATGCAGGACATGACACAAATGATGGTCCTTGGAGTTATCAAGGCAGCAGATAAGCAGTCGTCCCCTGCCAGCAAGGTCCCCGAGTCAACAGAAGTGAAGCATGTCCTCTGCAGTGTCCTCAACAATCTTCGCTATAAAAATTACTTCATATCCTACGTATTTACTGAGTAAGGTTAAGAAAACTTAAATAGCTGGAAAAAAAAAAAAAAAATTAAAAGCCTCACCATTACTAGGCGTCTCCAGGGACTCCTCTGAAGGGCTTCTCTGGTCTTCATTTTCCTCAGAATTTTCCCTGGACTTTGACAGCCGTTTTCTTAGAGATGTCTTCTCTTCGCCCACCATTGTACTGTCTAGGAAGGAAGATATAAAAAGCTTTTGTGGGAGAGGAAAACTTCCTTTCTTCCCTTCTAGGTTTCCGGGCTGGTCTGACAATCATATTGACATAAGACAGATTAACAGGGGAAAAGACAGGAGAAAAACACATTTAATTTCGTATGTAGGAGAGTCCATAAAAATATGGGATCAAAGCAGGCAATGCTGTTATCTTTTTAGACAAAGAAACAATAAATGTGTGAAGAATTAATTGTGAAGACAAAGGGATTTAGACTTGGGGTAGTAAATCACTGAAGAAGCAACAAGGTTTGTTAAACAGCCTTCTCGGCCCTAAATTCCTTGTCTGGTGAGAGGGATGTCCTCTACCCTCCTGGGACAGGGAGGGCACATTTCATATGCGAGATTTACCTCCTACTTTCAGGAAGACAAGAGAGGCTCAGAGCGTCCTCCTTGCACTGGATGTTCTTAAGTAACTTTGACTCAAAATAATCAATATGCCAAAGTGGCACATTTTGGTGTGGCATATTTGTTCCCCTTCACTTTGAAGTATCTGGCTTAGGCAAATGTCACAATATCACCATATTTAGGGGAGGTGAAAAATGACGTATTCTCTTCCTTTTGTTTTACTTTAATCATGTTTAAGCATTTTCTAACATACTATAACAAATTCAAATAAATTGAGTCCTTATAAAACGATTAGTTTCAAAGGCCCTTGTTTAAACAAAGCCCCCATCCCTAGAGAACAATTTAGTTGAACAAAGTATAAGTATATGAAAAACTCAGAATAACAAGGGGTGCCTGGGTGGCACAGCTGGTCAAGCATCCAACTCTTGGTTTCGGCTCAGGTCATGATCTCAGGGGTGTGAGGCTGAGCCCCAAATCAGGCTCCATTCTCAGCAGGGAGTCTGCCTGAGTCTCTCCCTCTCTCCCCCAAATAAATAAATAAATCTTAAAAAAAGAAAAAGAAAAAAGAATTAGATAACACAAGGTAAGTACAAAGATGCCACAAAATAGAGTAGAATTGACAGTCAAGTCAATGGTAAAAACAATACCTGAAGTTCAGAGACAAAAGAGCTGATGAAGAGATGTGAAGGTTTCATGGGAGAGAAGGTATTTGAACTGAGTCCTGAAGGATGAGAGCAGAGCACTCCACGGATGAGAAAAAGTTAAAACGAGGTCCTTCCAAGCCCTGCCGGGGGACCATGACTAATTAGACTACTTTACTAGAGGACAGGAAAGAAGCTTTTGTTGAGCAGCTAAAAGTTCCAGGACTCTGCTGGGTACTTTACATTTTCTCATCTAATCTTTGTAACTCTGCAAAAAAGATGCTATTAATCCCAGTTCACATATTAAAAAAAGAAAGGCTCAAACTGTTACTGTCAATGCCCTCTGCCCGCACACCAGGAACATACCTATAGTTGAACAAGTTGAATTTATTAAGAACACGCACCAAGGGAAACTATGGGGAATCTCAGAATATCAAAAATGACTTAACTTAGGATTTGGGAATTGGTGAGGTGATTTTTTAGAAGAGTCCAAAGAAGCAGGGGTTCACTCTGGTTGGGTACTATCAGAAAGGGGAACCATTCTATGACTGGCTGTATCAACAAATCTCTTTAGGGGGGCTAACGCTGTAACCGGTAGAATCACAATAATCATTCACATTATAGCCTGGAGAGAGGGATGCGGGCTATTTTGTGACTTGGACAATGTTCATGTTTTGTCTAGGTCAAGACATGATTAAAGCATGTTCTTGTTTTTGTCTTGATCCATCATGGTCACAGAGTAGCCTTGTCTGATGCTGATATTCAGTGAAACTGTTTGTGTTCAACACAAGAACACCAAGACCCAGATGTTAAGTGCCAGGCTAGCTCCCGACAACATCAAGGCCAGCTGACAGGACCAGCACAGCTCCGGGATGCCAAGGGCTGCTTCTCTTGACAGTAACTTGCCCAAAACCACACAGGGCCAGATTTGAACCTGGGTCAGATCCAAACCACAAACACCATTAACTCTCTGAATTGAATTTTTTTTAAGTTGGTAACAGAGAAATGTGATAAGGGAAAAGACTAGAAAGGAGAGCCAGAGTTAAACTCTAAAGGCCTAAGAAAGGAGGATTTTTTTTTTCAGTTAGGTAGCGGTGAGCCATTCTAAGCACTGAAAAATATGATCACAGTCAAATTTTAGACAGATTGATATCAACACAGTACAAGGCTGACTCCAAAGCAGTATTTTACTATGTTTTCATTAGTCTGAGGCAAAAAGAAAAATAATGAAGTCTTCACTACATAATTTTTAAAGCTACATATTTTTATATTCTAATACTATGGCCTTTCTAAACTTTTAAAATGTCCTTTCCAGTATGAAATGTAGTACATGGGGAGTTTGTTTTCTTAAGTACCACTCCTTAGCAATGTAAACATCTGACTAATCTAGATCATTTCCCTTCTAATTTTTTCAGAAATCAACAAATGAAACAGAATTACTGATCAGGTCGAAATTTTAGGAGACCAGTAAGAGCCAATTCAGAGGAACCTAGGAAAGAGGTTAGGGCAACTGATTAAGTTAAAAGTGCTTTGTGTAACAGTGACAGAGGAAGCCCGAAGAGCATCTAACCTCTCCAACAGGAAAGAGAAGTGACAACAGACAACTAAACTCTGGGGGATGCCTCAAAGTAAGACATCAAGAAGTGGAGAAGAAATCAGGGAAGAAAACAAAAGAGATATAAAGATCCAAAAAAGAACCAAGATGTTTTAAAAAGGAAGGAATTATACAGGGGGTAATGTGGAATTAAAAAATAAGGACTCTCGGGGCAAATAATACATTATATGTTAATAAAAAAATAATGAATTAAAAAAATAAAAATAAAAAATAATAAAAAATAAGGACTGTACTTTTTTGGGGGGGTCTAAACAGGGATGTGAAGGGGACTATACTTTTGCATGTTTATGTGCTTCACATGTATTTTATTCTCAACATAATCTGCAAGGCAGATATGTTATTTTATTCCCCATATACTGTCTTTGGTCACCATGTCTTTCCATATGCTCTTTCCTATCTCTAGAAAGCTGTTTCTCCTCTGCCCTTTATCTAGCTAACCCTACCCACCCATCAAAGTAAGGGTCACAGCAGGCACACTAGGAACAACAACAGTAACAACAGAGCTTTGATTTAAAGCTATTATTTGATAAAGCTTGATATATTGATATATTGATAATATCAATATATTATGGATATAGTACCTTTGATAAAGCTATTATTTAAAGCTCTTATGTACCTACCAGACACTGTACTGCCAAGTCCTTTATGTTTCCAATCTTTACAACCTCAGGAGGCAGGTATTAGCCTCATTTTACAACTGAGAGAAATACAGTTTAGAGGGAAGTTAACTTGCCCGAATCATCTAATTCTCCAACAGCAGAACTGAGATCCAAAACCAGACCCCAGGGATTCCACAGCCTAGCCTGTAATCACCAGATGACCTCGAATGACCTCCCGTGCTGAGGTTTCTTTGGCCACCATCTCTCACACCCCCTTCGCTGCGGTCCCACTGCACTTTGTATCCTATCACACCACGACACTCAGCGACACTATCTGCCTCTTACACTAGGCATCAGCTTCTCCAAGACAGGGACAATACCCTAACCCTAACCCTCAAATCTAGGGGGGGAGCACCTGGAGCATGACGACAGGCACGGAGTAGTACAGACTATTGGTTAGTACGATCAGTTATTCTAACAGGATACTGTGCTCCTCACAGAGAACCAGGAGAAAACATATGCTGGGAGGATGACAACGAGCATCATTTCTACTGTGAAGAGCTTCCTATATCCTACTCATCAAGACCTAGGACAACTGTTCTTAATCGGGGGTGAGAAGGGGTCCTCCAGACTTCTAAGGGTATGCAAAAACTTCAAATATTTCAGTAACTGAAATAATGACACATTTTATCACATAAAGTTAAGTTGTGCAAGCTGACTAAAACGTTACTTTGCTTTCGGCTGATACTGCATCATGTTGATTATCCCTCATTGATTAAAAGCACTACTTAATGGGGCACCTGGGTGGCTCAGTCGTTGAGCGTCAACTGTTGGTCTCAGCTCAGGTCTTGATCTCAGGGTCGTGAATTCAGGCCCCGCCTTGGGTTTCATGCGAGTTGTGGAACCTACTTTGAAAAAGGTGAAAAAAATACTTAATAAAAGGTGTGGCTGGTTGCTCAGTCTGTTAAGCATCTGCCTTTGGCTCAGGTCATGATCCCAGGATTCTGGGATCGAGTCCCGCATCAGGAATCCCTGCTCAGCAGGGAGTCTGCTTCTCCCTCTCCCTCAAATAAATAAGTCTTTAAAAAAATACTTAATAAAAAAAAAAAAAAAAAAAAACTTAATAAAACAAGTTTGACAAATAAATGCTGTTTAACAGGAAAAATAAAAAAAAATTTAAGCCTGGGTACCCTAAAAAATAATGAAAATATTAAGAGAGTTCTTGGTGATGAGAGCAGGAGCCAACAACCCAGCCTAGAGAAGAAAGCCTTCCTTCAAAAGCTAAAATGCTGGTACTGAGTCTGCACAATTACACACTAACTTCTTTACCCTCGATATCCTCTACTTTGCAGGAAGTGAGAATTTTGAAGGCACAGGATTTGGTATCCGAACACTAAAAGGTAGTTTACACCCCTGCTCCGCCATATCACGGTGTCCTCGGTAAACCCTCCAACTTCTGTTTCCTCATCTAAAACATGAAGATAAATACTACTGCACCAAGCTATAACAAAAGAAGACAATATACACCGAAGTGTCATCATTACTAACAACCAAGTTTGCAAAATAACCAAGTAATCTGATACCTACATATCTACCTCCTATATGCTAAATGGCAGCCAAACATTAAACAATATCATCTTTCAAATTCTACTGTGTTTGCTTTTATGATGTACTCGATGAGGGTAAATAAAGGGCCATATTTATATACCTTCTCAAATGCAGCTCAAACACCATGTGGCTTCCAAGAAAATATTAACAAATTTTATTATTGTCATACGTACAGATGTTAGGAAGGACAAATTACTTAAAATGGTTCACCTCGGGGTACCTGAGAGGCACAGTTGGTTAGGCATCTGACTCTTGGTTTCAGCTTAGGTCATGATCTCAGGGTCATGAAATCGAGCCGTGCATCAGGCTCCTTGCTCAGCACAGAATCTACTTGGGGTTCTCTCTCCCTCTGCCCCTCCACCCCATGCTCTCACGCTTGCTATCTCTCTCTCTCTCTCTCTCTCTTTCTCTGGAGTAAATAAATAAATCTTAAAAAAAAAAAAAAAAAGCTCACTTCGATTTTGAGCAAATCCTCAGATCATGTGAATCAGAAGATTATGAGGGTACATCTGAACCTCACTCACTCCCCCTGCCTCTCTCTACACTAATTTTTCTACACTTCCTTAACTTCAACATCCATGTACAAAGATCCATCCAATATCCTGGCCTCCCGGCTCTTTGGCCTTCTGTCTCCAAGAAGCTGTTTTTATGTCCCGGTTATACCTTCCACTAGAACTTACTATTAACCAACAACTGTACCATATCCATAATTCTGATTCCCAGCAACTGAACGACTAATGGTGATCTCTCCAATTCCATTCTCGCAGTCTTCCCCATCTCAGTGAACGGGACTAGCAGTCACTCTGCCCAGATTTTTAAAAAACCTAGGAGTCATCCTTAATTCTTTACTTTCCCTTATCCAATCCAAAAGAAATCCATTTTACTCTGCCTTCAAAATAAATCCCCAATTGTGATGCCTTCTCACTACATCCACCACTTTCCACCAGAGTCTAAGTGTGGTCCCCTTTCAGTGTAGTAGCCTCCTAACTGGCCTATCTTCATTTTCTCCCTTCTGCTCTATTTTTTAACACAGCATCCAGACTAATCCTTCTAAGATAAGTTAAAAGCAAGTCACTCCCCTGATCAAAACCCTCCAAAGGGTGGATTTTGTTCTAAGTCCTCAACATTGGCTAGTAACTCTTCCATGATCTGCCACTCACCTCCCAGCCCCTCTCCCCCAGCAACCTCCACTTCCCACAACTCTCTCACTTGCTCTGCTCTAATTACTTTGGCCTTCTGCTGTTTCTTGGACAAGCCAAGCTCATTCCCACTCACAGGTCTTTGCTATTTCCTCTATCTGGAATATCTCCCCTAGATACTCTCAAGGCTTTCTCCTTCACTTCATCCAAGTTCTCTGCTCAAAGGTCCCCTCCTCAGGGACTCCCCTCTCTACCCTGACTAAACACTCTTGCACCCTCTTACTCTCCTATCCCTTACTTTGCTTTATTTTTCTTCAGAGCACTTACTGCCCAGCACATTATCACATTTATTGTCTATCAACCCCACAGACTAGAATCCCCATGAAAATAAAATTTTGTCTTGTTCACTCTTTTCTCCAAGTATCTAGAACCATGCCTGGAACACTCTGGACTTAATAGACCTTTATGAAGTGGATAAAGTGTTACCGAGCATTTTCACATATGTTAAGGGAATGAAACAATGGTCCTTCACATGTCCATGAAGGACATAAGAGTTGAAATGATATTCAGTTTTATTTCTAACTTTACCTATTAACACTAAAAGATAAATATAAAACAGTTTATGAGGACATTTACCTAGCCTGGGATTTCAACTATACACACACACACACACACACACACACACACACAAATGCTCTGCTCTAGAGTTTCAGA
Organism: Potos flavus; assembly: GCA_028534135.1. Lineage (NCBI taxonomy): Eukaryota > Metazoa > Chordata > Mammalia > Carnivora > Procyonidae > Potos > Potos flavus. The sequence goes on along the minus strand of CM052893.1, from coordinate 17,269,491 downwards.
CTTCTCATCAACATCTGCTATTCAGGACCCAATTCTTTTTTTTTTTTTTTTTAATTAACATAATGTATTATTTGCCCCAGGGTACATGTCTGTGGATCCTCAGGCTTACACATTTTACAGCACTTACCATAGCACATACTCTCCTCAATGTCCATAACCCAGCCACCCTATCCCTACCCGCCCCTACCCCCCAGCCACCCTCGGTTTGTTTCATGAGTTTAGGAGTCTCTTACAGTTTTGTCTCCTTCCTGATCCCCTCTTGTTTCATTTCCCTCTCCCACCCCCC
>CM052893.1:17230067-17268705 GCA_028534135.1 Potos flavus | reverse complement strand
ACAACCCCCCACCCTGCCTCTCGAATTCTTCATATCAGAGAGATCATATGATAATTGTCTTTCTCTGATTGACTTACTTCGCTTAGCATAATACCTTCCAGTTACATCCACGTCGTTGCAAATGGCAAGATTTCATTTCTCTTGATGGCTGCATAGTATTCCATTGTATATATATACACCACATCTTCTTTATCCATTCATCTGTTGATGGACATCTAGGTTCTTTCCATAGTTTGGCTATTGTGGACATTGCTGCTATAAACATTCGGGTACATGTGCCCCTTTGGATCACTACATTTGTATCTTTAGGGTAAATACCCGGTAGTGCAATTGCTGGGTCGATGGGTAACTCTATTTTCAACTTTTTGAGGAACCTCCACACTGTTTTCAGGACCCAATTCTAAACTTAGGTTGCCTAAGAGACTCTGAAAAACAATTTGTTGACAAATGCTATGCCCTTTACTCCACTGGAAAATCTCTCAAACTTGAGAGACTGTTCTCCTAAAATGATTCAAATAATTAAAAAAACATTAAGAATTGTTAGTGAGTTTCTTTTAATGGGTACTTAACTATTTGGTACACTCTCTGATAAGACCTTTGTGTATATTCCGACCTTTAATCCTAACATAACCCTATGAGGGAGGTAATCCTGTCAGCATCTTCAAACAGAAAAAGGCAGTGGCTTCCAGAGGCCTAACTCTAGACAACAGTAAAGAAAGAAAACTTTATTTTTTTTAATTTTATTTATTTATTTGTCAGAGAGAGAGACAGACAGACGGGGGAGCACACGAGCAGGGGGAGCAGCAGGCAGAAGGAGAAGCAGGCTCCCCGCCGAGCAGGGAGCCCGATGTGGGACTCATCCCAGGACCCCAGGGATCAAAAGCTAAGCGGAAGGCAGTAGCTTAACCAACTGAGCCACCTAGGCATCTGAGGAAAGAAAACTTTAAAAGTAGGAATAAACATTAAAAAGTGAGAGCAAGAGTAGGTCTTTCAGTGAAGGCCTAGAAGGGTTATGTTTCTTATAAGGCCCATATCAAATTAGACCTTAAAAGTTCATGTTCAAATGACCCTGGCACCTTAAAAAGGCTATACTGGTTTAAACTTAGAAGGCAGGAAAAAAACTTTAATGTGCACTGAAAAATTTTTTTTAAGTTCTGACACTTCAAAGGTATATGCCCTGTATCTGAAAATTCATGTAGATTAAGCACCTCTTTCTACAATGATACAGATAAATGTGTTGCGTAATAAAGAGGTCTACCCCATTACACTGCGCGCGCACACACATGCATCCACACACACACACACACACACACACACACACACACGGTATTATAAACCATTTAGGAAAGTCAAACAAGTCCTCATGGAAGAGGTGATATTAGAGCCAGAGTTCAAAGAAGAAACGGAAGTTTCTAGGTATCAAAACAGGATGAGAAGAAGAGAGCACTCTATGAAAAACCTAAGTACAGACCTTGATGATGGATTCACTATTTCAAATATTTTATGGAGGACTACTACAGTACCAAGCCCTGGGATACAAAAATGATTACATAACAGCCTTTGCCCTCAAAGAGTGAAAATCTAGCGGGCAAAGACAAAAACATAATTATAACACCTACTGGTATTATAGAACAGTAACTGTGATGTAGAGAGTATTAAGGAATTACAGGCCTGGTGCCTAGGAAAGGTTTTCTGAAGAAAGTAAAATCTAGGTTAAATCTTAACGGAAGAGAAGGAATAATGCTGGAGCACAGGGTACAAGGAAGGGCATGAACAAAAGGTCAAGGACCCTCAGGGCTGATTAGAAGTCATTTGCAATTTAACACATACAGACAAGGAGCTACAAAGGTTTTTAAACAAGAGAGTAGGGGTGCCTGGCAGGCTCAGTCCAGCAGCATGCGACTCTTGATCTTGCGGTTGTGAGTTTGAGCTCCACATTGGATTACTTAAAATAAAAATCTTTCAAAAAATATAAAAAAATAGGGCGCCGGGTGGCTCAGTTTGTTAAGCGACTGCCTTCGGCTCAGGTCATGATCCCAGAGTCTCGGGATTGAGTCCCGCATCAGGCTCCCAGCTCCATGGGGAGTCTGCTTCTCCCTCTGACCTTCTCCCCTCTCATGTTCTCTCTCACTCTCGCTCAAATAAATAAATACAATCTTAAAAATATATATATATAAAAAAATTAAGAGGGTGACTTGATATTTGTTCTTTTAGTAAGATAATTGAGGCAACAGTGTGGAGGATGAGAGACTGGCAAGGACAATTAGCACACACACACAAAAGGTAAGGACCTGAAATAAGGCTCAAATGGCATGCGATTATTAAATGAACAAATGATTTCAGGAACAAATTAGAGATAAGGGAGATAAATTTACAAGCATTAGGCTGAGGCATCTAGGATATCCAGGTGGCTATATCCAGAGGCATGGAAATACAGATCCAGAGTTTTCTAACTCTGTTAGAAACCTTAGTTGATGAAAGTTATGGGTGTGCCATCAAGCTAAGTAACTATAGGCGGAAAAAGGAGTAGATAAGGTCAGTTTGATGTGTCTGTGGGTCAGCCAAGCGATGATGAAAAAGCAGACAGGTGAATGTACAAGTCTGGACTAAAGACAAAGATTTGGATTCATCAGTGTCAGCAACTAAGGCCAGGGCACAGGAAGGAAATCTCCCAGGGACAGACCATAAATCAAGAAATAGCTAGGAAATAACAAAGCTAACATTTCCCTAGTACTTACTATGGCTCATTCAATTCTCACAACAACCTATGCAGTAGATACTATTATCCTGTATTACAGGTTAAGTAATTTTCCCAATAGTACAAGGCACTTAAAGAACAGTGAAAATGCAAGGCCTAGGAGAGTTTAGAGGAAAACTGTGAGCAAGCAGTTAGAAATCCAGTTAAAAGATTCAAGAAGCAATCTGATCAATACCATGGAAAATTCAAGTTAGACCAAAAAAAGGGAGAAGGAAAATAAAAAAGAAGGGTGGGACCTAGGATATTTCACAATTTGGGGACATTAATAGCTACAATTTACTTTACTTGTACAATCTGTTTCAGGAAGAAGGACAAAGAAATATATTGGACTGCGTTGCAAAATGAGTTCAAGGAAGTAAAAACAGTGATCACAAGACCAGTCTCTCAAAAGGTCCAGCAATAAAGGAACCAGGAACTAATGTTTACTAAGCCAGTAACATTTACAGCACTGGGGAGCAGGGAAGGAGCACCACATATCTCATTTAGCATTTGCATTTTAGAAGATTCAAAAGATTGAGAAACACTATAAAGCTTGTTCAAAGTCACACAGCCAGTAAGTGGCAATGGAAACATTTTCACTCAAGGTGACATAAAGCTGAGCAGAGAGCTATTTTAAAATACTACATACAAAGATTCCAACCTGTGCATTGGTTTTGTCATGTTCAGTGTGACAGTATCTAATTTGCCTTAAGAAAGCAACATAAGAGGCACCTGGGTGGCTCAGTCAGTTCGTTAAGCGTCTTCCTCCAGTTCCGGTCTTGATCGGGGTGTCCTGGGATAGTGCTGGCATTGGCATCGGGCTCCCTGCTCAGCGGGGAGCCTGCTTCTTCCTCTCTGCCCCTCCCCCTGCTTGTGCGAGCCTCTCTCACTCTCTTTCAAATAAATAAAATCTTAAAAAAAAGAAAGAGGGGCGCCTGGGTGGCTCAGTGGGTTAAAGCCTCTGCCTTCAGCTCAGGTCATGATCTCAGGGTCCTGGGATGGAGCCCCGCATCAGGCTCTCTGCTCAGCGGGGAGTCTGCTTCCCCCTCTCTCTCTGCCTGCCTCTGCCTACTTATTATCTCTCTCTCTCTGTCAAATAAATAAATAAAATCTTTAAAAAAAAAAGCTTTCGAAAGAACCTATAAATCTATAAAACAGAGTAACCAACTAATTCTCAGTGACCAACTTTGCTATGTCACTATCACCCTCAGTGAAGGAAAAGAGAACAATTGCTGATACATTTACAATCCAAAAGATAAAGTTTCTCCCCTTCCCTTCCAAGCAAAGGCTTACCCAAGTACAACCCTACAACACTTACATATCATTAAATCATTAAGTCAATTAGCTAAACTAAAGAACCCAAAATCTCATTCACATCTGTATGGTCCATATAATTATTTACTCTATGTGATAAATTTTCAAAAAAAAAAAATGTATCTCATTTACCCTGAGATAAATTTCAAAAAAAAAGATGTCGTTAAGTGACTTTTGCTAAAAACTTTTTCCATTTCCTTCCCCAAAGGAAGGGGCACTCCTTCCTTGTTAATATTTTCCATTCAAATAAGTTCTTTCCTCTGTTCTCCAACTCATTCATTCTTTCATTGTGCCAGGTGCTAGGCCAGACTCTATTAATTAAGACATAAAAAAGATGCACTAGCCCAGCCTTCATGAAATGTACATGCTAGTAGAAGAAACAAAGCATCTAAGAGAACAAAATATTACAACTGATTATCTGCTGCTAAAGAGAACAGATTGCTAGGTGGGCTTAACAGAAACAGGCTGGGTTTCCTAAAGTGATATTTGAGGAATGTGCTGGATTTGGGCAAAGAAGAGAATGGCGCATCAGAGGTGGAGGAAACCCCAAAGGACTACAAGATGGTAAAGAGGTTTCTTAGAACAAAAATAAAACCAATGCAGCTTGAGCCTAGAGAGCCAGAAGGAAAGTGGCCCAAAATGAAATGGAGAAGAGTGGCAGCAGTATTTTGGTCTTTATTCTAGGAGAATGTGAAGTGTTTTGAGAGTTCTAAGCATGTGAGGCACTGAGACACGTGCATTTTTAAGTGATTAGTCTTGAATATACCAGAGCTCCTCCCAAAAGCCATTCTCATGCCTAGACAACACACAAACTTCCCGAACAAGACATTCATTGATACTACCAACATAAAGGGGGGGGGGGGGACCGCTTCAAGTTGAATTCTATGTCAAAGGAAGGTACTTTGAAAAAAATAGTTTAAACGATGGCAGCGATTTAGAAAGTGACCAGTGAACTTCATCTACATATAAATAAGAAAAATAGCTTTTACAGTTGTTTCTCGGTTAAAATAACTTCTAAATATACCTATCGGAGAAACTGAACGGCTATTAACATTTGACACTGCCAGAAAATTACGCTTTAATATTTAAAAATAAAATATGAGCTTGATTAAAGGCTCTGGTGCCCAGACAGCTTTCGATGTCGTCAGGTGCCATCTACCCCTTGACACACTTCTCCCCTAAATCAATTCTAGACTTCCTGAGCGCATTTTTGGTTTCGCTTTTTAAAGAATAAAATGTCTTCTAATTCATAACTTTCTTTACTCCCAGCTTGACAGATGCCACGGGATCTGGGGGGGGGGCACGTAACAAACCTCCAAGGTTTAAAGGGCGCCTCACGGTAACTTTCCCGCCCTCCCCATCCCCCAAACTCCCCAGGACTCGCGGAGCCTCCCCCTCCCGCGGCCCCAGGCCGCCTCCCCCGCCCTTTGGCCCAGGGTAAGGCCAGGCCCGCCGGGCCGGAGGTGCAGCCGTCACTTCTTTCCCCTTCCTCTCCGGCTGAGGCGCGTGGACCCAGGCGGGAAGTGAGGAGCGCATCGGGGAGCACGAGCATTACCTGGGGCCGGAGTCCGACAGCGGAGACCTCGTCAAGAATGGCAAAGCCGGGAAGCCCTCCCCGCGCGGCTGGTAGAAAGGTGGGCCGAGAGGAGTTCCCCGGACGCCCAAGGCCAGGAGCGCCGCGAGCCCCAGCGCCAGCGAAGATAAAGCGCCACCCTCCCCGACCCCTCCGCCTTCTCCGCCCCCTCCGCCCCCAAGGCTTGCAGCCCGCTACGCAGCGTCACGCGCACGGCCCGCGCCGGCTCGCGATTTTATTGGCGGCCCGGGTCGCCGCTAGGCTCCGCCCACCGCCCACGGCCGCCCCGCCCCTTCCCGGACCCCGGCTACCCGGTGCGGGAAAGCCCACCTGGCCCCGACGCCCGGAGCCGGGAGCTACGCGCGAGCGGGTCGTGACACCCGTGGCAGCAGCCTGCTTTCCGTTTTGCTCCAGCGATCCGATGTGAGGCAGAGAAGAGACTGAGATAACTTCCTACGAGTCCGAAACGGCACCCGGCACGATAGCTCCGGACTGGCCTGTCTGGTGCATCTTCCAGAGGCTCTCAGAAGCCGCCCCGAGAACCGTGGATCTTTGAAGTTGGAACTAACCCTCTGGGAACAAAATTGAAGCACTTAGCCAGCAGCGTTCATCATGGAATCCTTCAATGCTTTGTAAACTGTACTTGACTGTGACCTTCAGCGCAGGCCAACTAGATAAGGAAACAGTGAAATATTGCCAATTAAGAAATTAAAAAGGAGACTTCCTAATCAAAGGAAAAATAGTGATGCAGAGAGATTTAGGACGTAGATTAGATCCAACAGTTAATCGGATTTTGCGAAGGGAAAGATGTAGGTGAATTTAGAGTAAAGGTAGGTGCAAAGGGACCGATGAAAGCAGGAGAGACTGAAGGGTCACACTCAGGGCCTGCAAACCAATGCGAGCTAACCTAGCCTGCCTAATGACTGCGACCCTACTCAGCTGAGATGGCCACTCCTGACCCTGTCAAGCTACCCAGAACAGATGGATCAGCTTTACTAGAACTGACTATTCTGTGAACCTTTAAACAAGAGGATTTGTACAAGTTACCCTTGCAGCACTGTTCACCCCAAAGCAGAACTGGCCCCGACAGTCAGTCAAATTCAGAGTTTGCCTCTTCTACAACCGTGACTGCAGGTTGGCAAAAGGAGCTGGTAAATCCCGTGGCCTTTGTGTTTCACCTCTTCCCTCCCACCAGTTAAAGGGCGGATTCTGTAGGAACAGAGATTAATTTCTGCTGGCCACCTGGTATACACCAAGAAAACTTTTTTTCTTTTTTAAGATTTTATTTATTTATTTGCCAGAGAGAGCCCAAACAGGGAGAGTGGCAGGCAGAGGGAAAATCAGATTGTCCGTGGAGCAGAGAGCCTGATATGGGACTTGATCCTAGGACCCTGGGATCATGACCTGGCCAAAGGCAGACACTCAACTGAGCTACCCAGGCACCCAGAAGACTGTTGTCTTTTCCTTTGTTTCCATTTATTTAAAAAAATGCTTTAAAAAAAAAAAAATTCCAGCATAGTAACATACAGTGTTATATTAGTTTCAGGTGTACAAAATAGTGATTCAACAATTTTATGCATTGCTCATGATAATAAGTGTACTCTTAATCCCCTTCACCTATTTCACTCATCCTTCCCACCTGCCTCCCCTCTGATAACCATCAGTTTGTTCTCTGTAGTTAAAAAGAGTAAAAATACTGTGTTCTGTTCCTGATGCTAGGAATACAACAGTGAATAACACAGAAGTCCCTGTACTTAGAAGTTTATGTTTCCAGTGGAGAAGATAAATAGTAGGACAAGTAAATAAGATAATTGCAGGTAGTGAAGAGAACAAAACAGAGTAGTCAGGGAAGGACTTTTTGAGGAGGTGATCTGAGCTAAGACTTAAGGAAGGTGAAGGAATGGGACACCTGGGTGGCTCGGTCCATTGAGCCTCTGCCTTCAGCTCAGGTCCTGATACCAGGGTTCTGGGATCAAGCCCCAGGGGCTCTCTACTCACCAGGGAGCCTGCTTCTCGGTCTCCCTCTGCCTGCTGCTCCCGCTGTTTGTTCTCTCTCTATGTCAAATAAATAAATAAAATATTTTAATAAATAAATAAATAAAATCTTAAAAAAAAAAAAGGAGAGAGAGAGAGAGAGATGAAGGAGCCAGCTATGCCAACCATGGGGAAGTAGAGCATTCTAGACAGAAGACAATGGGTGTGTGAAGGTCCCGCTGCTGATGTAGTTTTGCTTATGTGAGGAACAGGCCAGGAGGCCTGAAGCACATTTGTGGATGGTCCAAGGCTGAGGTTGGAGAGTGAAGTAGGAGAGTTAACCATGCTGTTTGAACTTTTTATTGTTAGGTTTTATCTCGTTTTTTAAGTTTTATTTATCTCTTTTTAGAGAGAAAGAGAGCCGACACATGTGGGGGGTGGCAGGGCAGAGGGAAAGAGAGAATCTTAAGCAGGCTCCATGCCCAACATAAGGCTTAATCTCATGACCTGGAGATCGTGACCAGAGCCAAAAGAGTCAGATGCTTAACCGACTGAGCCACCCAGGTGCCCATCTTGCTGTTTTGTTTTGTTTTGTTTTTTTGTTTTAAGATTTATTTATTTATTTTAGGGAAAAGAAGAGAGAGAGAGCATGAGCAGGGAAAGGGCAGAGGGAAAGGGAGAGAATTTCAAGCAGACTCCCCTCTGAGCAGAGAACCTGACGCTTGGCTCAATCTCACAATCCTGAGATCATAACCTGAGCCAAAACCAAGAGCTGGACGTTCAACCTACTAAACCACCTGGGCACCCCCCATCCCATCTTGTTTTTTAAATCAACCTATCTTGTAGTGAGTGACTTGGAAGGGAACAGAAATGGAACAGGGAAAAGCCAGAGAATGATAGGAAGCTACAGCACAAATCTGTGGGATAGATGATGGTGATCTGAATTAGGGTAGTTGCTATGGAAATAGAAGTGGAAAAATTTCAAGATATTTTCCTGAGGAACAGGTGTAAAGAAATACAATAAATAAGGTGACTCCCCGGTTGTGTTCTAAAGCAAGTGGAAAGATGGCAATGCCATTTCATGGGGAAGACCATTTAATTTGATTGGAAGGAAAGCCTATGCCCAAATTCCGATCCTCTTCCACCACTGGCCTGAAAATCTCACATCACTCAATCCTTGATATGAAAGCTTGGTTAAATGTGAATGTTGGTTTCACCATATTCCAAGTACTATGTGTACAGAACGTGTTCTAGTTGCTAAGGATATAAAGATGAATAAGAACAACTCTCTATTAGCAAGATAAATAATAACTAAGCCATTTCGAAACAATGGGACGAGTGTTGAGGCATCTGGGTGGCTTAGTCAGTTAAAGCCAATGGCTCTTGGTTTCAGCTCAGGTCATGGTCTCAGGGTCCTGGGATCCAGCATCACGTTGGGCTCCACACTCAGCACAGGGTTGGCTTGTCCCTCTCTCTTCTCCTCTGCCCCTCCCCCCACTCTTGCTCTCTCAAATAAATGAAAAAAGACAACGGCCCAAGTGTTATAATAAAAAGAGGTAATAAAAAGGCCTACCTAACAGGGTCATTTTGAGAATTAAATGTGTTGTTATTCTAAGAAGTTCCAAGCACAGATACTGGCATATAGAAGTGCTCAATAAACATCAACAGTCATTTTACACTTTCTACCCCGAGACTCATCATCACTGTTGATGTTGCTATCTTCTGGATACAGTGGGAGTGGTTGGAATGATTATCATAGCCTGTGCTCTCTGAGAGGGAAGGCTGAAGGGAGAAGGGCTGACTCTAGCTTTCCAATCAGTAGGGGGAGGAGTTCAGTGGGCAGGCAAGGGAAGAGGGACATTCCAACCAAAGGAAAAACAAAGTCAAAGACCAACAGACAAGAGGCAACCAGAGCCATCTAGGAAAGAAGAAGGCGGTTTGAGTATTGTTGAGCAAGAAGTGGCAGGAGATCCAGTTGGTGTCAATGCTTAAGAAGTGCGTAGGCCAAGCTGGGACAATCTGACTTAGACTCCCCCAGACAAACAGGGAAGGACGTTCCGTAGGGAAGAGTCACTATTTAGGAGACTGAACTTGGAAATGCAACTGGACAGGAAAAGCTCAATGAGAAGGGCATTACAGTAACATAGATGAGGGATGACAAATGCCTAAACTAAGGCAGCAGCAAGTGGGGTGAGAAGAAGGGGACATATTTGAGAGATATTTAAAAGGATGATTGACAGAATTAGTAAGTGTTTGGATGTGGGGATTAAGGATGTAGCTAGGATATCTAGCTTAGCAAACTGAAGGGCTATTTTTTTTTTAATTTTTTGAAAAGATTTTATTTATTTATCTGTCAGAGAAAGAGAGCACAAGCAGGGGGAGCAGCAGGCAGAGGGAGAAGCAGGCTCCCTGCTGAGCCAGGAGCCCAATTGCAGGACTAGATCCCAGGAGCCTGGGATCATGACCGGAGCCGAAGGCAGCCGCTTAACCAACTGAGCCACCCAGATGCCTTTGAACGGCTAAGTTAATGTGTTAGGCAAGTTCGAAATGCTAACTGAGGTAAGAAAATATATCCTGGACAAAGAGCAAGAATAACTTTACTTGCCACATCAGCTGAACTAATCCATCTCTTATCGAGACCTAAGGAACTGAACAAGAAGCAATCAAGTTGGGGCACCTGGGTGGCTCAGTGGGTTAAAGCCTCTGCTTTCGGCTCGGGTCATGATCTCAGGGTCTTGGAATCGAGTCCCGCATCGAGCTCTCTGCTCAACAGGGAGCCTGCTTCCCCTCTCTCTCTGCCTGCCTCTCTGCCTACTTGTGATCTCTCTCTCTCTGTCAAAAAAAAAAAAAAAAAAATCTTAAAAAAAAAAGAAGCAATCAAGTTTTGTTTTGGTTTCACAATAAAATCGCTTTAACTTTTTCCTTTCTGGTTGTGTCGATAATGCATACTTACTGCAGGAAATAAAATCAAAGGTTGGACAGGACACAGGTAAAAACCATCTAATGTCCTACCACCCAGAGATGCACCTAAATTTTGATGTGGGGAAGGAAAAGAACAATGGCCTGAGCCTGGGACTGAGCGCTATCACAAGAAGGCACTGGGTTCTATGGGGAGACAGAAAGGGAAAATGAAAAGGAACCAAACCAGGGCTTAAAATACAAACATCTCAGGGCACCTGGATGGTGCAGTCAGCTCAGGTCTTGGATGGGATAAATATCCCATCCAAAGTTTGTGTAATTTCTTTGTTGGCACGCACTTCAGCCAGCCAAACAGAGTTAGACTCAACTGGAGTTGAAGTTTTGTGACTAAGCTAAGGACAATGAGTCAAGAGTGTAAATCAGAAAAATAAATCAAAAAAAAAAAAAAAAAAAAACAGTGTAAATCAGAATGACCTAGATTGCTGTGTCCCTGAAAATGCTGGGAGAGCTGGGACCCTGCTTTGTTTATGCATTCCAGAAGCACTCAGCACAATATGCAAGAGTCAACAGATAAATACATTGAATGGGCTAGTGAAGCCAAATGAAGGCATAAGTCCCTAGATCTGTGTGGCAGATGCCAAACAAAATAGATGTCAGGCACAATTTCATTCCTTCTCTGGGTGTTTCAGTCATCTTCCACGCTACGTCATCATCACTTGTTTTTCTACAAACAGAAGTGTTTATGTATAAAAGGTGAGCACCATCTATCCCAGTTAAATAGGCAGCCAACTTGACTCTCTTGATTCTCTCTATATCAAAGTAGCAAAGCACATTTTAGGCACTGCCATAAATATAATAATAGTTCAAGGGACATACACATAAGAGGAAACACCCTCAAGAGTTCCTGCATCACCATGAGATTATTTTCTTTAATCTCAGTGAAATTAAGTGGGTATAAATCTAAAGAAGATTATGATCCTTTAGGATAATATGTTAAGCCCCAGACGTATCACTAAGAAAACAACTCTTAAAAAAGCGAAAAGGGGCGCCTGGGTGGCTCAGTCGTTAATCATCTGCCTTCAGCTCAGGTCATGATCCCAGGTCCTGGGATGGAGCCCAGCATTGGGCTCCCTGCTCAGCAGGAAGCCTGGTTCTCTCTCTCCCACTCCCCCTGCTTGTGCGCGTGCGCTCTCTCTCTCTCTCTTTCTCTCTCTCTCTGTGTCTCTGTCAAATAAATAAATAAAATCTTTTTCTTTTAAGTGAAAAAAGGGGTGCCTGGGTGGCTCAGTGGATTAAAGCCTCTGCCTTCGGCTCAGGTCATGATCTCAGGGTCCTGGGATGGAGCCCCACATCGGACTCTCTGCTCAGCAGGAAGCCTGCTTCTCCCTCTTCTTCTGCAGTTCCCCCGCTTGTGCTCACTCTCTCTCTCTGTCAAATAAATAAATAAAATATTTTTTAAAAATTATTTTTTAAAGTAATCTCTGCACCTAATGTGGAGCTTGAACTCACGATTTCAAGATCAAGAGCCACACACTCTACTAACTGAGCTAGCCAGGCACCCTGAGGCTGACCTCATTTGATTTTATTTTTATTTATTTTTAAAAAATATGTTATTTATTTATTTGACAGAGAGAAAGAGATCACAAGCAGGCAGAGAGGCAGGCAGAGGGAGAGGGGGAAGCAGGCTCCTTGCTAAGCAGAGAGCCCGATGCCATGCGGGGCTCGATCCCAGGACCCTGAGATCATGACCGGAGCTGAAGGCAGAGGCTTAACCCACTGAGCCATCCAGGCGCCCCTGACCTTGTTTTAAATAATGAAAATAAGATGAAGCAACAGCTAATTTCGCTGAACAGCTCTCACTTCATGCTGTTGCAGGATTAGCATGAAACAATGAATGCAGGTCTTTACGTTTCAGGTCATAAGTCAGACTCGCACAAACATTAGAGAATTGTCTCCCTTCTATGGGAACATAGACTGCAAATTAAAATTATGCTGAGTCTGGGCAAGAACAAGTTGGCTTCTCATCTCCTCCATCTCACCAAGTAAATTTTTGAGACAATGGCGGGAGCAAAAGCATAGAAATCAGAAGATACAATATGTGTTGAAATAACGAGCGATCAGGTTGGCCAGGAGACACAGTGCTTCTTAAACTTTTCTGTCAAAATATCTCCTTACAGAGAAAGAATAAACTTGAATGCCCCACTCGCCAAGAAATCTAAGCATTTGTCCCCATATCTCCATCCAATGTCTTTCATGTCTTATGTTTTATCTTTAAAAGGAATGCAGGATGCCTGGGTGGCTTGGTAGGTTGAGCATTTGCCTTCAGCTCGGGTCATGATCCCGGGGTCCTGGGATCAAGCGCCGCATAAAGGCTCCCTTCTCCATGGGGAGCCTGCTTCTCCCTCTACCTCTGCAGCTCCCCCTGCTTGTGCTCTCTCTCTCTCTCTTTGTCACATAAATAAATAAATGAAATCTTAAATAAATAAAAACGATAAAATAAAATGAATGCAAATTTTCCATACCAATTTACCATATCAGTGGTATCATATAAAAATAATGTTTTAAGGGCACTTGGGTGGCTCAGATAGTTGAGCGTCTACCTTCGGCTCAGGTCATGAGCTCCAGGTCCTGGGATAGAGCCCCATATCAGACTCCCAACTCAGCAAGGAGTCTGCTTCTCCCTCTTCCCATGCTCGTGCTCTATCTCTCTCTCTCTGTATCTTCTCTGTCTCAAATGAATAAATAAAATCTTTTTAAAAAATAGTATTTTAAAGATCTATTGCTAGAGGAAAAACAGGATTCCTATTTCTACCCTTGGCTAATAGACTTTCTTGGAAAAACAGGTTCCTACTGGTTTTACTCCATCATAAATATGACAAAGCCTTTTATATAAATGCATATTTTTCCAATTTTGTGAGAATTATCCTAACTACGAACATGTATTCAGTATATGCATACGTTTTAAAGATTAATAATAAACCGGGGTGCCTGGGTGGCACAGCTGATTAAGGTCCAACTCTTGGTTTTGGCTCAGGTCCTAATCCTCATGGTCGTGGGATTGATCCCTGAATCGGGCTCCATGCCCAGTTAAGAGTCTGCTTGAGATTCTCTCTCCCTCAACTTCTGCCCCTCCCGTTCATGCTCTCTCTCTCTCTTTCTCCTTCTCTCAAATACATAAAGAAATCTTTAAAAAATAAAAGATTAATAATATATCAAACACTAAATAACTATCACTGAAGAAATTAAATACCCCAGAATCTTAAAGCTTCTAATATGCCCCTTCCAGATTGCTTCTCCTTCCACTGGTTCTCTATTCCTGAAACCATTATCTTGACTTTTATGTTAATCACCTCCCCTGTTTTTCTCTGTAATTTGCTAGTTTAACACAAAAGTAGATACTCCTAAATAGTATAACAAAGTAGCGTAAACAGCTTTGTTTACTTGTGACGGTAATACAAACGATATATGTATTCTAGAATTTGCTTTTTCAGTTCCACGTTGTTTTTGTGATTTGTCCATGTCAATTGTGTGGCTAAAGTTCATTCATTTTCACTTACAAAAAAATATCTTTTTTTATGTATCCATTCCAGTGTTGCCGGGCATTTTGATTATTTTCAGTTTTCTGTAACTGCAAAGTGATGTGTCTCCAGATGCACATGGGAAGGAATTTCTCTAGGGTAAATATCCAGGAGTGAAGTTGTGAATCATCAGGTATACATACCTTCCATTTTAGTAAATAGTGTCTATGGCAGATAGTATTTTCTAAAGGTGCCTACAAAAATATCTTCTCTTTGAGGCCCCTGCCTGGCTCAGTCAGTGGAGTATGCACCTCTTGATCTCAAGGTTGTGAGTTTGAGCCCCACATTGGGTGTAGAGATAACTTAAATATAATATCTTAAAAAAAAAACAAAAACCTTCCATCCACATGCTCTTTTTATAATGTGAGTTTGACATACCTCCCATTAAGAGGCAGAGTCTATGTCCCCTCCCTTTGAGAGTGGTTGAGTTTTTGTAACTGTTTCAACCAATCGAGTATGGCAGAAGTTACTCTATACGGTGACTCAGTCAGTTAAGCATTTGCCTTCATCTCAGATCATGATCCCAGGGTCTTGTGATTGAGTTCTGCATTGGGCTCCTTGCTCAAGCGGGGAGCCTGCTTCTCCCTCTGCCTGCTGCTGCTCTCTCTCTCTCTCTCTCTCTCTTTCTGACAAATAAATAAATAAAATATTAAAAAAAAAAAAAAGAAGCTACTCTACTTGACTTGAAGTCTAGTATATAAAAGTCCATACATCTACATTGTTAGCTCAAATACTTACTCTTGAAAGACTTTAGCTTCCTTATAGGCACTCTGACAACCTTAAGGCCAAAGGCCACCATGCTCTGAGATCAACCAAGCCACCTATGTGTAGAGATCATAAGGAGGGGACCTGAGACAACATGAAGAGAAAGCCTAGCCAGCTCCCAGCAGCTGCAGTCCCCAGATGTCTCACTGTAACTGAAGGAATGATTCCAGAGTTGCCAGGCCAAGACCTTCCCAATTTGTTGACCCACAGAACCTTTGGAATGTTATTTTAAGTTACCCAGGTTGGGGTGGTTTGTATGCAGTAATAGAACACCAGAAAAATAACAAATTATCTTCCAAAGTGGTTGTACCAATCTACACTAATAGTTAATGGGAGTGTCTTTTCTATATCTTCACCAGGCTTTAGTTTTTGCATGTCTAGTACATGTGATATGACATATGATTATGGTTTAGCTTAAATTTCTGTAATTACCAGAGAATTTGAGCATTTTCATATATTTAGTGGCCATTTGTGTTTTTTTCTATCATAACATCAAGGCTTTTGCTTATATTTCTGTTAGATTTTCTTTGTAGGACTTAAAAATATTATGAGTATTGGAAACAATCAACAAAACTAAAAGACAATCTACTGAATGGGAGCAGATATTTGCAAATTACATAGTAAAGGATTAGTATCCAAAATACATAAAGAACTTATACAACTCAACACCCAAAACATAATAATCCAATTTAAAAATGGGCAGAAGACATGAACAGATATTTCTCTGAAGAAGACATCCAGATGGCCAACAGACACATGAAAAGGTGCTCACCATCACTCATCATTAGGGAAATGCAAATCAAAACCACAATGAGATATCATCTCGCACCTGTCAGAATGACCCAAATCAAAAACACAAGCAACAATAAGTGTTGGTGAGGATGTAGAGAAAAAGGAACTCTCATACATCAAACATTCCCAGTTTGGTGGGAATGCAAATTGGTACAGTCACTGTGGAAAACAGTAAAGAGAACAATCCTACGATCCAGTAATTGCACTACTGGATATTTACCCCCAAAATACAAAAACACTAATTCAAAGGGATGCATGAACCTCCATGTTTATTGCATCTTTTTTACAATAGGCAAATTATGGAAGCAGCCCTAGTGTCCACTGAGAGATGAATGGGTAAAGAAGATGTGGTGTGGGGTGCCTGGGTGGCTCAGTGGGTTGGGGCCTCTGCCTTCGGCTCGGGTCATGATCCCAGCGTCCTGGGATCAAGCCCCGCATCAGGCTCTCTCTGCTCAGCAGGGAACCTGCTTCCCCCTCTCTCTCTCTGCCTGCCTCTCTGCCTACTTGTGATCTCTCTCTCTGAGTCAAATAAATAAATAAAATCTCAAAAAAAAAAAAAGAAGAAGAAGATTCGGTATATATGTACAATGGAATATCACACACTCATAAAAAAGAATGAAATCTTGCCATTTGCAACAACATGGATGGAGCTAAAGAGTATATGCTAAGCAGATTAAGTCAGTCAGAGAAAGATGAATACCATATGATTTCATACATATGTGGAATTTAAGAAACGAAACAAATGAACAAAGTGGGCAGGGGGAAATGAGACAAACCAAGACCTTTAGCTATAGAGAACAAATTGATGGTTATCAGAGGGAAGGTGGGTGGGGGGATGGGTGAAATAGGGAATGGGAATTAAAGAGTCCACTTACCATAATGGGCACTAAGAAATGTATAGAATTATGGAATCACATGCTCTACTGATTCAGCCAGCCAGGCACCCTAATATGAGGTAAATTTGTAAAAATAAGTCTCATTGAGCATCTTTTCTCAACTGAAAGCCCTATTGTATATCGAGTTACCATAGTATGGTCTGTTTCTGTGCTTTCTTTTATATATATAAATATATTTTTATATTTTTATAAAATATAAATAAATATATAAAAAATATATATAAATATACATGAAACATATATATATATATATATATAGATTTACCTTTTTCTTTCTTTCTTTCTTTTTAAAGATTTCATTTACTTGAGAGGGGGAGAGAGAGAGAGAGGACAAGTGAGAGCACAAAAGCAAGGGGAGTGAGAAGCAGGCTTCCTGCTGCACAGGGAGCCTGATTCAGGGCTTAATCCCAGAACACTGGAATCATGACCTGAGCTAAAGGCAGCTGCTAATGGACTGAGCCACCCAGACGCCTCTATATATACCTTCCTCTTGCAATTTTTAATTTTTTTATTATGTAATTTCTACACCTAATGTGGGGCTCGAGCTCACAGCCCTGAGGTCAAGAGTCACATATACCATGGACTGAACCAGCCAGGTACCCCTGTTTCTGTGCTTTCTTGTCATTTCCATTAGTTTGTTAATCCTTTGGTCAGTACCACATTGTTTCCATTATTACAACTGAATAATATATATATATATATATATATATATATATATATATATATATATATAAAAAATTATGCTTTACATATAATGTATATAATATAATATAAAATATAATATATTATATAATATAAAATATGTATTATATAATTATATATATAGTTACATAATATATATATATTTTTTAATCTAGTAGGGCATGACTCTACTGTCTGATTTTTCTTATTCATGATAGGCTATGTCTCCCTATGTATTTTGTCTATAAATTGCTCTATGAAGATCTTGTACATTTTTGCCAGATTTATTCCTGAATATTTTACACTTTTTTGTTGTTACAATGATACTAGAGTCATGAGTCCTTCCTAATAGGGAGAGAATCTCGAGCAGACTTCCTGCGGAGAGTGGAACCCAACCCCGGGCTCAATCCCATGACCCTGAGATCACAGCCTGAACCAAAATCAAGAGTCAGATGCTCAACTGACTGAGCTATGCAGGCACCTTGAGAGAGAGAATCTTAAGCAGTCTCCATGCCGAGTGCAAAGCCCGAGTGGGGGGCTCAGTCTCAGAGCACTGAGATCACAACCTGAGCAGAAATCAAGGATCAGTTGCTTAACCGATTGAGCCTCCCAGACGTCCCTCATGTAGAAAATATATTATCTCCAAAGAATTACAGTCATATCTTCCTTTCAAATTCTTACATATTTTATTTCTTGCCTTGCCTTATTACACTGGCTAAAGCCTATAATACAACAGTGAGTAAGAATGGGCAAAGTGGACATTTCTGCCTTATTCTTGGTTTTAAAAGAAAGACTTAAAAAAAAAAAAAAAAGAAAAAGAAAGACCTTTAGTGTTTCACCATTGAATGTGATATTTAGGGCATTTTGAAACTAACTTTTTTCAGATTTAAAAGTGCTCTTGTGTTACTGAATTGCTAAGAGCATATTTTTTTTCTGTTTATGTCTGGGTAATTATATGGTTATTGTTACGTGGTACCTAGCCTCCAAGATGGCCCCAAATTATTCTTTTTTTTTTTTTAAGATTTTATTTATTTATTTGACAGAGAGAGAGAGAGATCACAAGTAGGCAGAGCCAGGCAGAGAGAGGGGGGGAAGCATGCTCCCTGGTGAGCAGAGAGCCTGATGTGGGGCTCGATCCCAGGACCCTGGGATCATGACCTGAGCCGAAGGCAGAGGCTTTAACCCACTGAGCCACCCAGGCGCCCCGCCCCAAATTATTCTTGTCTCCTGTTATTCACGCCCTTACAGAATTTTTCCCATATCGTACCAGGGATGATCTGCATAATCAATAGAACACGGCAGAAGTGATAATATGCCATTAAATTACATTATTAAAGATACTATGACATAAATTTAGATATATAAGTCGATGGAATAAAACTGAGAATCCAAAAATAAACTTCACATTTATGGTCAGTTGGTCTCGAAAAGGGTGCCAAATCAATTAAATGAGAAAGGAATGGTCTTTTTCTTTTCTTCTTTTTTTCTTAATTTATCATTAAATATTCTTTTTTCTTTTTAATTTTTTTAAATAATTTTTTTATTAAGTAACCTCTGCACCCAACCTCAAGATCAAGAGTTGGATGCTCTACTGACCGAACCAGCCAAGCGCGCCAAGGAATACTCTTTTTCAACAACTGATGCTGAGACAACTGCACATCCACATGCAAAAGAATGAAGTTGAACATCTACCTCACATCATGTACACAAAACACAACTCAAGGGGCGCCTGGGTGGCTCAGTGGGTTAAAGCCTCTGCCTTCGGCTCAGATCATGATCTCAGGATCCTGGGATCAAGCCCTGCATCGGGCTCTCTGCTCAGCGAGGGCCTGCTTCCCCCTCTCTCTCTGCCTGCCTCTCTGTCTACTTGTGATCTCTCTCTCTGTCAAATAAATAAATAAAGTCTTTAAAAACAAAAAACAAAAACAAACAAAAAAACAAAACACAACTCAAAATGGACAAAAACCTAAATGTAAGAGAGAAAACTGTACAACTCCTAGAAATAAATAGGGGCCTAAATCTCGGTGACCTTTACATTCTGCCATCGTTTCTTAAATAAGTCACCAAAAGCACAAGCAGCAATAGAAAAAAATGGATAAATTGTACTTTATCAGAAAATAAGGGACGCCTGGGTGGCTCAGTCGGTTGAGCGGCTGCCTTCGGCTCGGGTCATGATCCCAGGGACCTGGGATCGAGTCCCACATCGGGCTCCTTGCTCGGCGGGGACCCTGCTTCTCCCTCTGCCTCTGCGTGCCTCTCCGCCTACTTGTGATCTCTCTCTCACTCTCTCTCTGACAAATAGATAAATAAAATCTTAAAAAAAAAAGAAAAAAGAAAATAATTATTTTTAGAATATCTAAAGAACTTTTGATGCAACAATCAGGAGAAAAATAACCCAACTTAAAAATGAGCCAAGGATTTGAATAGACACTTTCCCAAAGCCAAATAAACAGCCAACAACACATGAAAAAATGCTCACCATCATTAGTCATTATGGAAATGCAAATGAAAACCACAATGCGATACCATTTCACACTGACAAAGGTGTCTATAATTAATAATAATAATAATAATAACAACAGGTGTTGGCAAAGATGCAGAGGAACTGGCATCCTGCCACATTGCTGGAAGGAATATAACATGGTGTAGCCCCTTTGGAAAACAGTTTGGCAGTTCCCCAAAAAGTTAAACTTATTGGCACCTGGGTGGTTCAGTGGGTTAAAGACTCTGCCTTCAGCTCAGGTCATGATCTCAGGGTCCTGGGATCGAGCCCCACATCAGGCTCTCTGCTCAGCAGGGAGCCTGCTTCCCCCTCTCTCTCTGCCTACTTGTGATCTCTCTCTCTGTCATATAAATAAATAAAATCTTAAAAAAAAGTTAAACTTAGAGTTACCATATACATAACTCATATTTTTTGGGAAGTCGCCAAGGCCCCGGTTTATTTCGTTTGTTTGTTTTTGTTTTCTGTTTTTTGTTTTTGAGCCCCCGGTTTAAAGTGCGTCCTTCCTGAGAATATTTAAATTGACTCTGCCAAGTGCTTCTGCCAAGTGAAGCAATAACAATTTGAGACCAGTTTTAACTACACTTTTACTTAGAGTTTTGTTTATTTTGTTTTTTGAATGGTTGGGAAATCCTCAAGAGTCATGTATTTCCTCCACCAACGCTTAGGTGGAGACCGACAGGTGTCACTGATGAAACCTCTGTGATTTTTTTTTTTTTCCTGGTTTATATGCTGAAGAAAAGTAGCTTTGAGGGGATTTCCAGACTCGTGTAGGGGTTTCTAAGCAACGTTCCATTGTAACAGGACAAGTCTTAATTATCTCCCCTGCTCACTACACCTTTTAGAACTCAAACATTAGGCCACCTGTGTAGACAGATGCCCTTAGAATAACTATCAACATCTGACTGCATTGATGATTTCAAGGTTTCCAACCAATTCAGCCATACATTGTAAAGCTATACACACACACACACACACACACACGTTCACAAATATGTGTGTGTGTGTATATGTGTGCTTTAGTGTTTTTAGGTATGCCATGCCAGGATTTCTCTAGGCTATTAATCTGCCATAAGACACAAAATGAAAATTCTGACAAAATATATTTGTGCAGTGCACACTCCCCATTCTACTCCCACTCTCAAAAAAAAAAAAACTTTAAACAAACATTAGTCTCTCCCTAAATAAAATCCTTAAAAAAAATTAGTTGGAGGGATGCCGGGGTGGCTCAGTCAGTTAAGCATCTGCCTTTGGCTCAGGTCATGATCCCAGGGTCCTGAGATCTAGTCCTGCATCGGGTTCCTTGCTCAGCGGGAAGCCTGCTTCTCCCTCTGCCTGCTGCTCTCCCTCTCTCTCTGGCAAATAAATAAATAAAATCTCTAAAAAAAAATTAGCCGGATTGGATTGGCTGCCTTCATCAATTGATACCTGTAACGTACATAAGAGCTAAGCATCTTCTCCACTCTAGCCCATAGCCGTCCTAGCAACTATGTTGTGACCGTGTTCCTGGGAACACTTTGTTTGGATTCCCATATGGATCGAGATCTTTTAGTCAATCATTGGCTTCCACTTTCACTACTCCAACTTGAGTATCCTACCTGGTTTCCTAATTTCTGGTTTCTATCCTTCCTTCCAATGCTGTGTTAAATGAGAGCTTTTTGTAATGCCTACTCCTCTCCAAATGTATTAAATTACAATGGAATCTGTATTTGTGGCAATAATGTCTTTGGGTCAATTATCAGAAGGAAGGCTGCTTAGAAACATAAAATTGATCTTCATTTGAATGAAGCGATAGTTGGCCGACTTTAAAGTAGAGAGGGGAGAGGGTTCACCTATGTGGAATACTATAAACCAATGTTTCCCAAACTGTACTGTGCATATGAACCACCACCGCTCCCACGGAGTCTGACTAGCAGGGTGGAGAGGGCCTGAGAGTCTGCATTTCTAACAAGCTCCCAGTGGATTCTATTGCTATTGCTTCTAGGACCATACGTCACCCTTTCTGCCACTTATATTTTCCCAAATTTCCCTCCATTCCCTAAAATTCTTTTATTTTGCTGCTGAATTTGAAATTCCACCAACTATTCTGAAACAAGTTGCAGATTTATGTATAACTTAATATTGACTCTTTCTGGTTTTTTTTCCCCCAAGATTTTATTTATTTATTTGAAATAGGAAGAGCATGAGTAGGGGGCACGGGCAGAGGGAGAGAGAGAAGCAGAGTCCCCACTGAGCAGGGAGCCCGATGTGGGACTCGATCCCAGAACTCTGGGATCATGACCTGAGCCGAAGGCAAACGCTTAACCAACTGAACCACCCAGGCGCTCCTTGATTCTTTCTTTCATTCAGATAGTTTTCCTCAATGTATCCACTGAATTATGGACTTTAAGAAAGGACATTGGTTTTTGTGGGTAAATATGACAAAATTTTAATAATTAGGTACCGTATTAAAGGATAAACTCACCGGCAGGGCATAAGGAGGTGAGGAAGAGGAGGTTAGGTGAGCCTTGGCAGCTGCAGAGTTATTGTGAAAGTGGCAACACCTGGGGTCAGGCCAAAGGCAACGTTAGGCGTAGGAGGAGGTGAAGAAAAGGAGGTGAGAGGCTACCTGTACCAAATCTCATGGTTTTAAAAGCCACACTTCAGGCCCATCTGAGGAAATGTGATCTTATGAAAGATAGTTAATCTATCATAGAAGGATAACGTGACACCTGTGAAGGTCAATATGATTCACTGTTATTTCTTAATTTGTGTCTGCGGTTGTGAAATGTCCTTTTGCCAAATGCCTATGTCTGTCAAGATGGTAGGAAATGTCTTTAATCAATATCAAAGACTCCAAGATAGAATTTATAGCTAAAGATATGACCCATAACTGACAACACAGAACGATACCGCTTAAATGAGTCAGAGATCCTTCAGTCTTTTTTATTCTATGAGGAAACTGAAAACAAACAGGTTTAATCAGCTTGCCAAGTTCATTCAGGTGGTTTATGAAAGAGCCTGATTTTGAATATGGGGACTCTTGATTCTTAATCAAGTGCTTTCTAGAATACTATTTATTAGTTGAAAACGCGGGTGAACATTTCCCTAAAGGCTTTGCATTTTAATTTCAGTAAGTTCTTTTCCCTTTCTTTCTTTCTTTCTTTCTTTCTTTCTTTCTTTCTTTCTTTCTTTCTTTCTTTCCTTCTTTCTTTCTGTTTTTAATTTGAGAGAGAGAGACAGAGACAGAGTGTGTGAGCAGGGGGGTACAGAGGGAGAGGGAGAGGGAGAATCTCAAGTAGACTCCACACTGAGTGCAGAGCCCATCCTGGGGCTCCAGCTCATGAGATCATTACCTGAGATCATGACCTGAGCCAAAATCAAGAGTCAGATAACAAACTGAACCACCCAGGTGCCCCAGTAAGTTCTTTTTTTTTTTTTTTTAATGTAAATATGCATTTTTTGGGATATCTGGATGGCTCAGTTGGTTAAGCATCTGCCTTTGGCTCAGGTCATGATCCCAGGGTTCTGGGATCGACTCCCGCATTGGGCTCCCTCCTCAGTGGAGAGTCTGCTTCTCCCTCTGCCTGCTGCTCCCCCTGCTTGTGCTCGCTCTCTCTGACAAATAAATGAACAAAATCTTTAAAAGTATATATATACATTTTTGTGCTTAGTGATCTTGTATTTGATGCTTCAACTAATTTTGACTAATTTCCTTTTTTCTTTCTCTTTTCTTTTTTTTTTTAAGATTTTATTTATTTATCTGACACAGAGAGAGAGATCACAAGTAGGCAGAAAGGCAGGCAGAGAGAGAGGGGGAAGCAGGCGCCCTGCTGAGCAGAGAGCCCGATGCAGGGCTCCATCCCAGGACCCTGAGATCATGACCTGAGCCACAGGCAGAGGCTTTAACCCACTGAGCCACCCAGGCGCCCCTTTCTTTCTCTTTTCAATTTGTCCTTTACATTTCTCTTCCTTTCCTTCTTTCTTATTTGTTTACATATCCTTGTGTCAAGGGCTCCATTCTGTTTTAGTGGGGTCTGTTTTCATTTCTAGGACACCCATACAATCTATTCTCTCTTTTTTTTTTAAGACTTTTATTTATTTGAGAAAGAGAGCACAAGTGAGGGAGGAGCAGAGGGAGAGAGATAAGCAGACACCGCACTGAGCACAGAGCCTGACACAGGGCTCAATCGCACCACTCGGAGACCACAACCTGAGCCGAAATCAAGGGTTGAATCCTCAACCAACTGAACCCCACCAGGGGCCCCTACAGTTCTTTATATAGGGCTCAAACTGAGATAAATCCATTTATTTTCTCAACATATTCCAGGTGTCACCAAGCACCTTTCTTTGGATAAAACAATGAAACCTATATTCCTTTCCTGAAAATAAGCCTGGTCTTCTTCTGACATTTCTCCACCTGCTAGCCACGTACTCCACAACCGGATTGGGATGGCAAAGGTAGATGTGAAATAGAAGTTGGAGCCAAATGAGATATACTTGTGAGCCCTGACCTCTGACATTATTCCACCTACCGGTTTGGCCGCCTTGGCCAGGACATACCTTGAAGCTTTTGAAAGGTAAATATTAACAAATGAAAGGTAAGACTATTTGACCATGAGGTTTATAAAACAGTGCAATGTACTACCAGAAATGACACAAACTAATATGTTTCCTCCCCAGGCTCCATATTGCCCCTTATCAAGAAGGCGTGATGATATCAGACTTTTACACTTGCATGTGAATTTTAACTCAACTTACTGCATTTTCTAAAACAAGCTGGGGGGTACTTGGGTGGCTCAGTTGTTTAAGCATCTGCTTTCGGCTCGGGTCACGGTCCCAGGGTCCTGGGATTGAGTCCCATGCTGCGCTCCTTTGTCAGTGGAGAGCCTGCTTCTCTCTCTCCCTCTCCCTCCTGCTCCCCACTGCTTGTGCTCTCTGTCAAATAAATAAGTAAAATCTCTTAAAAAAAATAAAAATAAAGAGTTTTCTTGAATAACTTAAAAGAAAATTTACTTCATGATATTTTAAAGACTTATTGAGAGGATTAAACTCTCATTATTAGAATCATATCACCTTCTTATAGTTGAAGTTAGGAAAGAAATCTGCTCACAAAACATCCTTTGGTGTCAATATCAGAATCAAATCCAGCTTGAATGAGTCACGAATGTTTCCCATGATGGCAAATAAAATCATAGAATCATAGAGATTACCTAGTATAAACTTGCATTTTATAAATGAGGAAATTAATCCTTATGTTCTCATATACTTAATGTCCAACCATTAATGAAATAAAAAGAGGAAAAAGTAAAATCTGCAGAAACCATAAGAGAGAAAAAGAAGTCAGAACCCAGAGAAATATTTTCGTTATTGTATTCCTTGTTTACTTTCCTATAATCCTTTTTTATATCTTTTCTATAATCCCATTGTATACCACGTTACTTCTCTAAAATCCTTTTCACCCTATATATTTCCAGATAATTTTACACCCATTTAATTGCAAAGACCATTTTCAGTCTTTTTTTCTTAAATATATATTTTTTAAATAATATCTCTGAGAGAGAGAGAAAGCACAGGAGCGGGGGGAGGGGGGGAATGTCTGTGTGCAGAGGGAAAGGGAGAAGCAGACTCCCCACTGAGTAGGGAGCCCAACGTGAGGCTCAATCCCAGGACCCTGAGATCATGACCTGAGCTGAAGGCGGATGCTGAACCAACTGAGCTACTCAAGCGCCCCCATTTTCAGTCTTTTTTGGAATTTAGCTTCAGCTGAGTTAGTATACCTTAAAACTGAGTTTGCTACACAGGACTCCATGGTGCCTCACTGTAGCTTAAGTGGAGCATAAATAAAGAAAATCATCATATGCATGTACAGGTGCTGGGGCAAGTAAGAAGAGAAGCTTAAGAATTATTCACTTTGAAATTCATCATCTCAGTACAGATAAATGTATTGTTTCCTAAGAAATCACAAAGCATAGGATGAGCCAAAGTGCTCAATAAAAAGTAAAAAAGAACAGATTTGAGGAGCATTCATCGTGTTTAGAAATCCAATCTATTTTTGCCTCATAAATGATAAAAATCACCTCTTTCCTCTCTTTGGTAAGTGCTCCCTTTAATCAGTGTTTAAGTAGTACTTGTAGTTCAGAGAGTCCAAACAGGAATCCCATACTTCAGACACAGAGTTCAAATGGAAAATAAAAATGCAGAGTTCTTGCCAATTTCTAGGTGAACTTTCAGTTTTGCTTTCCAGGTACATTGAAAATGGTTCAGGAATATATTTTATGCTGATTGAATTCATAGGATTTATCCTAAAGATTTTTCCTGAATAATCCAAAAGGAAAAAAAAAAAAGAGTTGTTAATTTCTAGAGATTATTTTCTCTTATTTGATCAAATCTCTATGTAGCAAAATAATTTGCACTCCCCAACTGTGTAGAGCATTATAATAATGGCTCCCATGATATCATGAGTCCCTGTCTTCAGAGTCCTTTTCAAAGTGGTGTTGCCTCTCCTTCCATCGAAAGGTAGAGTCTTCATTGTACCCTCTAGAATCTCAACAGGCCTTGTGACTTGCTCTGACCAATAGAACACAGTGGAAATGACATGTGAGTTCTGGAGCCTATGCTTTCAGATGCTTGCTGCTTCTGCCTTTGTCCTTCCGGAACAAGGCCGCTATGTAAAAAAGCTTAAGCTGGCTACTGAATGATGAGAAGTGACTGGAAGAGAAATGGTCCAGCCTTCCTGCTACCCCATCAAGATCAAGGAACAAATCCTGTAATGAGCCATGATCATGCATGGTCTTTATGTTACATTTCTTTGGTAAACGTGAAATAAATATATTGTAGCATATATATGTAAATAGAGAATAGATTTTTTCCATTCTCTTCTAGAGAATGTCCATAGTATGTTAATAAGCCTGAAGAGTTTACTGTAAAATGAACAGAGGGTAAAAGTCAATATTGTAACATCATCACTTAAAATTGGTTAATTTAATACAGATAAGGTATAGCCAGGCATAAAAGAGCTACTGACCTTTGACAACTCCAAAAAGAGACCAGAAAACCAATTAGATAGCTGGCGTTACAATCGTGCATGTAAGTGATGTAAGAAACTAGTTTGGAAATAACATCTAAACATACGAGTCCCAGTGAAGAGAAAATAGAAAATAGATCTTTTTAAAGTTATGGTATTTGCGGAGGGCACTTGGAGCCATGGGCACTGGGTGTTACATGCAACTGATGAATCACTAAATTCTACCTCTGTTACCAATAATACAGTATATGTTAATTAAATTGAATTGAAATAAAAAATTTTTAAAAGTTACGGTATTTGTTTTCTGGCTAGATTTAACTACTTTGTTGTGACATCGATTATTTTGTTTGTGACGTCAATTAAGAATAAGAAGATAGGGGCGCCTGGGTGGCTCAGTGGGTTAAAGCCTCTGCCTTTGGCTCAGGTCATGGTCACAGGGTCCTGGGATCGAGCCCCGCATCGGGCTCTCTGCTCGGCAGGGAGCCTGCTTCCCCCTCTCTGCCTGCCTCTCTGCCTACTTGTGATCTCTCTCTCTGTCAAATAAAATAAATAAAAAATTCTTAAAAAAAAAAAAAAGAATAAGAAGATAAATACTAGGAAATCAGATCATATGGATAAAGCCATGTCAAAGTGAAAATTAAAGAATATGGGCGTTTGATGTTCCTGATGTTCTTATCTACCTACTTCTTGCAAGGTTTGGCTATAAAGTGCCTGTGCCTGAAGGTTAGTTCTTGGGTAACCAGAGTTCACTACAGTTCACCTATAAGGTGAATGCAAAATATTAGGTACTCTTTTCTGAAAACAAGAGCATATCTTTTTACAGGAGTTCCTCAAATAGAATAGTGAGGTTTATGTGATGCCAGCAGGACTTTCTTTTTAGTACCCTATTCAGTGGAATTTTATTTGGAATACTTCCAGATGGTGATTTATAATGCCTTCAGGATTCATCTACCCCTAATCTTAGAGGCTGATGAGTCAGGATAATAGAAATATGTACATTCATTTCTCAGAAGAAAGGCATTAGATAAAGCCAAAGGAATGTTGTTCTTGTTTTGTTTTTTTAGAGAGGGAGAGAGAGAGGGAGGGGGGAGGGAAAGATGGAGAAGGAGAGCAAGAATCCTAAGCAGGCTCCACAAGCAGGTTTATTTATTTTTGTGGGGGAAGGGGCAGAAGGGAGAGGGAGAAGCAGACTCCCCTCTGAGCAGAGCCGACTAGAGGCTCCATCCCAGGAGATCATGGCCTGAGTTGAAAACAAGAGTTTTCAACTAGAGTAGGACACTTAACCAACCGAGCCATCCAACGCCCCATTCTTGATTTTTTAAGCTTGCTTTTTCTTTTTCCTAGCTCAAGAAAATTTATTTTATAATTTTCTGAATCTCTTCAAAAGTTTGGGTATAATTTCTCTATGTTGAAATGTTAAGTCAGTTTGATGAGATTTCTTTTCTATACAGCAAAACTTATCCTTTTTGAGTGTAGAGCTTGATGAGCTGTGACAAATACAAAGAATAATCACCACCACAATAGAAATACAAACAAGTCTACAACTTTTAAACAACTCCTTCCTTCCCCTTTACAGTCAATCCTCCACTCCAAGCCCTGGCAACTGCTGATCTGATTTCTGTATCTATAGTTTCTCTTTTTCTAGTATGTCTTATAAATGACATGGCTTTTTTTTTAACATTATAAAATAATCTTGAGATTAATCGATATTGTTTCATACATCCATTCATTCCATTTTATTGCCCAGTTTATATATATTTTGTGTATGAATATGTCCCAGTTTGTTTAACCTCTCATAAGTTAATAGATTACATTTTTTTTAAATCATGGTAAATATACACACACATATACACATATATTTTTAACCATTTTAAAGTGTATGATTCAGTGCCATTTAATTCAGTCACAGTGTCATGCAACAATCACTATTATCTAATTCCAGAACATTTTCACCACCACAAAGGAAACCCTGTACCCATTAGGCAGTCACTCCCCATTCCTTGCTCCCCATAGCCCCTCACAATCAGTAATCTGCTTTGTATTTCCATGAATTTGCCTATTTTCAATATTTTATACAAATGAAATCATACAAGATGTGACTTTCTGTGTCTGGCTTATTTGACTTAGCATAATGTTTCCAAGGTCTGTCTATGCTGTTGTATGTATCAGTACTTTGTTCCTTTTTTATGGCTCAATAATATTCCATTATATGGAGATACCATATTTAGTTTATCTATCACCAGGTGATCGACATTTGATTACTTCTGCCTTTTGACTCTTATAAACTGTGCTACTAAGAGCATTCTTGTGTAAGCTTTTATTTGAACACCTGTTTTCAGTTCTTTGGGGTATATAACTAGGAGTGGAATTGGTGTGTCACATGTAATCCAATGTTCAACTTATGGATGAACTGCCAAACTTTTTTCCACAGAAATCACACCATTTTACGTTCCTACCAGCAATGTATGAAGATTCCAATTTCTCCACATCCTCACCCAAACTTGTTATTCTCCCTTGTTTTGTTGTTGTTGTCATTGTTGTTTTTAAGTGTTCTGAGTGGTCTGAAGTCATAGCTCAATGTGGTTGTGGTTTGTATTTTCCTAAAGACATTGAGAATCTTTTCATGTACTTATTAGCCATTTGTATATCTTTGGAGAAATGTCTACTCAAGTCCTTTGCTCGGTTTTAAGTTAAGCTGTTCGTCTTTTGTTTTGGAGTTGTAAGTATTCTTTACATACTCTGGATATAAGTCTTTATAGGGTATATGATTTGAAAATATTTTCTCCCCTTTTCTGGGTTGTCTTTTCACTCTTTTTCAATAGTATCCTTTGATACACAAATGTTTCTAATTTTGACGAAGTCCAATGTATCTATTTCTTTTCTATTGTTGCATATGCTTTTAGTGTCATATCTAAGAAGCCATTGCCAAATTCACGGTTATGAAGATGTACTCTTATGTTTTTTCTAGAAAGTTTTATAGTTTTAGCTTGTACATTTAGGTCTTTGATCCATTTTGAGTTCATTTTTGTCTATGGTGTGAGGTAAAGGGTCCAACTTCATTCTTTTGCATGTGCTCATCCAGTTGTCCCAACAAATACAGAGCAATGCTTTGTTTATATATTTATTTATTATTTTCTTATTCATTCATTCATGTTATTAAGTGAAGAATTTATGGTAACTTTATATCAAAAACATATTAAATAACAGTAATAATATATACAAATAGAAGTAGAGAGTCAGGACCAAAAAAATGAACATGTACACATTTGATTTAGCCAGTATCAAATCTGATTTACACATTTGTAGTAGCCAGTATCCCTGAAAATCAAATTTGACTTCAAACTTTTTGGCAGTCAAGGAGACAAGAAAAGGTGGTCTTCTTACTGTCAGTAATTCACTTAAACTACATTTAATCCATCTGTTTATTAAAATAATATTCAGAGCCTAAAATATCTTTTGGCTATGGTTATTTAGAAAAAAAAGAATTAAGAGAGAAAGATGTATTTTTCCATTCATTCAAATTCCTTATAGAGCAGAAAAAAAAAATTAACCCAGCTTAAAATACTATTGCATTGCAAGAAAGAGCATCTGCAGTACTAATTTTTTTTTTTTTATAAACCTTACATAGTGCCATTACTTTACTCAGTAATGGAGCCTCCCCAAACCAAACCATGAAGTAGATGTGATTTGTCTTTAGTATCTCCTCCCACCCCAGCGGTCCCTCATTTTCCTAACCCAGCACTCCAGAGATATTTGTCTTGTAAATTGGTCTGATAAACTAATCGTTGTTAATGTTTTAACAGGTATGTTCTCTAGGAGAATTGCACTCTGGGAACTTTTTGAAGCTGTATCTTATCCAAAGTCAAGATTCTACTGGAAGTGATTCCCAGAACATCAGTAAATCTGTGATCAGGGTGTCTTGGAGCAGGCAGTTCTCAAAGAAATCTCACCACAGAGACCCTTACTTAATTGCCTCTACAAAAAGTTTTCCCCATAATTATAAAAGTAAATGAGAATTCTCCTTTCTGAGAGCATATGACCTTTTTACAAGTCAAGAATGAGAGAGTATAGAATAAATCCCTTCAAGGTGAAAGCCAGACCATAGCATGTCAAAATCTGTGGGGTTTTCCTGTTTAAATAACCAGCAGATATTTTTACCAGAATATCTTCAAATACAATCATTTGGTAAATGAACAAATAATTACTGAGTACTTACCATGGGCCAAACACTGTGTTACATAGTTTCAAATGTGCATGAGCATTATTTTCTTATTCTTACTGTATCTGTTTCTCCCTTTTATAAAACCAATCAAAAGAAAAAAAAAACAATCCAGTGTTCAAATTATTCATAATCAAAACTCTAAATTTCATATATATAAATATAGAGATAAAGGTTGTATGATATATACCCATAATACCCATGTATTCCTTGAAGTAAAGACTACAAGTTTACTTTTCTATCCTCTGAGCCTCTGTACTGCTCCAATGCCTGGCACTTAATGCATAGGATCTTGTTAAATCTTTTTTGAATAATTCTTTTTTTTAAGTGTTATTTATTTGAGTAATCTCTACACCCAGTGTGGGGCTTGAACTTACTACCTGACACCAAATTTGCATCCTCTTCCAACTGAGCCATCCAGATGCCCCATCTTTTTGAATAATTCTTAAAGAAATTATGAAACGGTTGATTGAACAGATCAGTGTGATTAGTACTTCATAAGTGTATCTACCCATAGTATCAGTGTTTCAAGTTACCAGGGCAAAGGGGATTAATATGTGAACTTGACTTCCCCAACAGACCTTTGTACATAATAGGCACTCAATAAACATTTAATTAAATGAAAATTTTTAGAAAGCATTGCGAGGGATACAGAGCTATACACAACAAAGTTTTATGAAAGTATGTATAACCAGGGGAGCCTGGGTGGTTCAGTAGGTTAAGCATGTGCCTCTTGGTTTCAGCTCAGGTTATGATCTCAGGGTCATGGGATCAAGCCCAGGAGCCTCTTGTCAGGCTCCACGCTCAATGGGCAATCTGCTGGAGATTCTCTCCCTCTTCCTCTCCTCCTCCCCCACCTAAAAATAAATAAATCTTAAAACAACAACAGTATATGTAACCAGAGACTCCATTCTCCTAGTCTCCAAGACTGGGGATTACTCATGCCCTAGTTTTCCCTCATCATGTGCATCCTGGGTCCCTGTAATCTAGGACTCTTGGAGAATCCAGGGTAATCAGTACACAGAACTTTTTGCTGCTATCATAAAGTAGAATACTGACAATAAAAAGGCAGCAGGCCTATGCAGAGTGCTGGGCTTTGTTCCGGCTTCTGCCAAGGCACTGGTAGGATACCTATTTATAAAAATCTCCTCCATCCACATGCACTGCCTTATGGACCGTAAACGGGCCCTGGACCCAGAATCGGGGTGTATTCAGGTACCTGCCACCTCATGAACACAAGGCTCTGGCTAACTGTTCTCTTTTCCTCTTTGGGAACCTGGCACATTACTTTCAAAATCAGCTCTAAACAGAAAGATACATTAATTTTCTAGCCTGACTATCCAGCCAAGCCTTCCGCATCCTCAGAGTTATGACCACCCCCTAAGTCCATGGGCCCCACAGAAGGGAAGAGACAGCTCCTTCTTTATATTTATGGGCACTCTTTCCAAGACTTTTCTTGGTTCCTGCCATGGAATTCAAAGAATGGATAGTAACTACCGTTTAGGCAGCCAAACAGGAGGGGATCTAGCTTGGAACTGGCCAGCCCCGATCTCTTCTATTATTTTGTGAACATTCAAGCCTCTGCCTTCTCTCTGTTTTGGATCTTTTGCTACCTATGGAGGGAGGGAGAACTGGTATCAGCTTTGGGATCCTCCTTTCTCTTCACCCTCGTTGTCTGAAAACAAAACATGGCTTATCCTTCATGGTTGTCATTTGTGCAGTCCTCTATACACACCCATCATGGGGCGACCAGGTGGCTCAATTGGTGAAGCGTCTGCCTTTGGCTTAGGTCATGATCCCAGAGTCCTGGGATTGAGCCCCACCTCGGGCTCCCTGCTCAGCAGGGAGTCTACTTTTCCCGCCCCTTGCTCTTGAACTCTCTCTCTCTCTCTCTTCCTCTCGAATAAATAAACAAAATTTTTATAAATAAATAAATATCTGATGATTCTTTATATTCTAAGAAAAAGCTTTTTTTTTTTTAAGTTTTAAGGTCCCCAAATCCTAATACCTGCAACAACACAAATGAATCCCAAAAGCATTCTCCTCAGTGAAACAAGTCAGACTCACAAGGTTACATGCTATATGATTCCATTACTGTGACATCCTGAAAAAGGCGAAACCAGAGCGACAGAAAAGAGTTCAGTGGATGCCACAGGCTGGGGCTGGGGGGAGAGGCTGATTACAAAGGGCAGTAATTTGGGGAGATGGAACTGTTACTTACATATCTTGATATTGGTGGCAGTTAAATGACTCAAGACTCACAGAACTATAGTTCATGTACATATATGTACATGTATATATATGTACATGTATAGTTCTTTGCTAGTCAAGAGTGAGTTTTACTGGGCACCTGGGTGGCTCAGTGGGTTAAAGCCTCTGCCTTCGGCTCAGGTCTTGGTCCCAGGGTCCTGGAATCGAGTCCCGCATCGGGCTCTCTGCTTGGCAGGGAGCCTGCTTCCCCCTCTCTCTCTGCCTGCTTGTGATCTCTCTCTCTGTGTCAAATAAATAAATAAAATCTTTATTAAAAAAAAAGAGTGAGTTTTACTATATACAAAAATCATAATTTTTATAAAAATGGGAAAAACTATTTTGCCTAAATATTTTTAAGGACCTACAAATACTTCACCATAGCCATGAAGGTATTTTCTATCAAAGGGTCATCAATAACTTTTAGGGCACCCCCACTAAAGCACTTTATCGAGATCTGTTTCTTTTGTAGGACTTCTGCAACTTGTCCTAACTTCTAGTATCTTCTGTTATCTGCGTCCTTTATAGGCCTTCAACAACATGTGCTAATTAAAATTTTACTTGTTTCTTTTCTGGGGATGGAAAAGTCATTCCAGATAATACCCTCAGATTCCGGGAAACATTATTTCTGTCAGAGGCTGAATGGCTTTTCCCCCAGACTACTGCAATAGAACATGTTGGGCATGTCTTTGACTTGTTCAGGCAGGCTAGGGGTAATTAGGGTTTTCTCATACACCAAGACTTGCCACAGCCCATGCTTTAAGGAAGAGAGCTGGTATTTTTAGAACTTTCTAGAGCCTGAGTTGGGAATTTTGGAAACTACCTTCTATATATCTACCTTTCACAAAATTCTCCAGGAATAGGGATTACAAACAAGAAATTAATATCATCATGTCTTCTCTCCTGCATAGTCTGCCAACTGATGAGGGAGCAGAAGGCAAGCTCCCTCAGCAAAGCACAAGCTGTACGCCACAGTTCCCGCCACACACACACTCCAGGTGGGATGTATGGGACATTCCTCAGGCATTCCTGACTGCCCTGAAGCTAAGGGAAGAAAAAACAAATGGTTAACTTAGAGACACTGCAGTCCTGCAGGACCGGAGCCTCCCTCAGTTTACAAATGTCTTAGTGTTGGGGCACCTGGGTGGCTCAGTCATTAAGTGCCTGCCTTAGGCTCAGGTCATGATCCCAGGGTCCTGGGATGGAGCCCCACATTGGGCTCCCTGCTTGGTGGGAAGCCTGCTTCTCCCTCTCTCACTCCCCCTTCTTGTGTTCTCTCTCTGTCAAATAAATAAATAAAATCTTAAAAAAAAAAAGTCTTAGTGATTTACAAGAAAAAAGCATTCTTATCAATAGTCTAACTTCCAGAAGGGAAGTCCCAACTGTCTTAATGTTAATGCTTTGCTAGAGGGAAAAACAACTTTAACTTGAAGATGGGAAGGCCTCTACTATCTCGTGGGTCCTCTTTAGCATATGAAAGTTCTTTTGAAAACCTCCCTTTTTCCTTATCCTCTACTGCTAAGTATGTAAGCAGCCATTCCTCACCCCACTATAGCCCCTCTTTCTGTCCACAGGTTCTGTCCCTATGCTTCAATAAAACCACCTTTTCACCCCGAAGATGTCTCAAGAATTTTTTCTTGGCCGTCAGCTCTGGACCTCACCTACATTCAAAAACTACATCACCAACCACTCTATATCCACCTGGTTGGAAAGCATAGTGCACAATCCAGGCTCACCACAGACCACTAGTGTCTGTCCCCTACTTTAGCAGAGACTTTTAAGTATCTACACCCACCCATGTGTTCTAGCCTGTCTGCATCATCATAGCCATTGTCTAAAAAATATCAAATCCTTCCCATCTGGGGAGCTTCCATAGTCCTTAATACAAGTATGTGCAGGATGGAAATTTCATAAATATCCTGGGATAAGACCCTTAGTAATGTAACTTATTCCCTTCGTGGATACATGATACAAATATTGTCCTATCTCTATCTTCCCGAGTACATCGCATTGGTCCCAATCCCACTAATCGGGAAGTCTAGAATCTCCCCCTACAGGCTTCCTTCTCCCCCTGAATTTACAATTAACTCAAGGCCTTAAACAGTTCAACAGTCTTACCTCCCCCAACTCCCAAGTGTATCATCAGCCATTCCCTGCAACCCCAGTGCAGCAGCTCTTTCTGCCTGTGGGTCCTGTCCCCGTGCTTTAGGAAAATCACTTTTCTGCACCAAAGATGTCTCAAGAACTCTTTCTTGGCTGTCGGCTCCGGACCTCACCAACATCCCGAAACCACATCAAGGCCATCGGGCTGAGACTAGAAGTACATCATCAGCTCTTCAGATTGCTGACTACAGGTCTTGGGACTAACATAATTTCAGGGTAGTGAGGAGGGATGAGTGTAAAGGATACCTTGAGAGATGTAGCAATGTGTGTGCAACTATAATATGATGACAATACCTGTGACTTATAATTCGCAGGAATTGTTAATACTACTGTGATTTGTTGCCTTCATTCAAAACTGAGTGAAGTAAATGCTACATTTCAGTTAGGGGTTGGTAAAAACAGAGAAGTAATTTATCCCCCATACTGGTGAACACTGTTGGTAGTCTGCCTGGTCCTCAAATCCTTCTTAGGGGTTCCATGTGCTAATCCTACAGCTTTTATTACCTTTTCTTTATCAGCTCTCAACTGAGACTTATTTCAGAGGCCTGCCCTTGGGCTACTGCAACCCTTTGTCTGATCAGAAACTGGGAAATGCATGGGTGTTTACGTGCCAAAGGGCAACCCATAGCCAATGACTGACTGGTGAGCATATATGAAAACCCAGCTTCCTACATTGGGATGAGGCTGAGCTTGGGAATTTGCCTAAATTGCATCCTATCATTATTCTGCTTTTCCCTCATTCCTGGTTAGTCCTTAGTAAACCACTTGCACATGAAGCCTCATTTCAGGGTGTGCTTCCAGAAAACTTGACTTAATACACCATCCAAGGTATAGAACCAAAGGGTTGGTTCAAGAATCCCCGTTCTAGGGGAAGTGTTTGGAAAGAATTTGAGTGCTGGTGTGCTTGAGGTTTAACTTTCTGCCCTGCAGCAAGTTATTATCGACAGGGAGAAACACAGGCTACAATGGAGCTGGACTCAATTTAATTAGAGATTAGAGAGGATGAAGAAAACCCAGAGATCATGAGCTTCAGAGGGCTGGAAAATCCGACTGCTTCTAGAATCCAAAATTAAGGAAATATGATAGTAAAAGCCTTGAGTGACAAAGGC
This sequence comes from Potos flavus, assembly GCA_028534135.1. Taxonomy (NCBI): domain Eukaryota; kingdom Metazoa; phylum Chordata; class Mammalia; order Carnivora; family Procyonidae; genus Potos; species Potos flavus. Next base: position 17,232,232 of record CM052893.1, on the reverse strand, counting down.
TAAGTAAGATTACTAAGTAAACAAAATAACAGGTATGGCAATTAGATTAAGGATATTCCCTTGTCTGCCATGCCTTCAGGTAACCAACCATCTTTTAGGTGAAAGAGTAAATCATGGGGTAAAGAAGCAAAGAAATAAGACAGCCTTTAGAACCGGACCTAGGTATGATTGTCAAATTTAGCCGATAAGGGATGCTTGGGTGGCTCAGTTGGTAAGGTGTCTGCCTTCAGCTTGGGTCATGATCTCAGGGTCCTGGGATCGAGTCCCACATTAGGCTCCTTGCTCAGCAGGGGGCCTGCTTCTCCTTCTGCCTGCCCTCTCTCTTTCTGACAAAGAAATAAAATCTTTTTTAAAAAATTTAGCCAATAAAAATATGGAGTACCCAATATTTTTTCTGGTAATCCTACATCTAGAAAATAACTTTGGGAGGAGTTACTAGCACCTGAGTCTTTCTGAAAGCAAATAGGTCAGAAACATCCAAGTTTTGTTGTTGTTTTTAAGATACTATTTATTTATTTGTCAGAGAGAGAGGGAGAGAGAGCACAAACAGGGGGAGAGAGAGAAGCAGGCTCCCCCCTGAGCAGGGACCCTGATGTGGGACTCCATTCCAGGACCCTGGGATCATGACCTGAGCCAAAAGCAGACCCTTCACCGACTGAGCCACCCAGGCATCTCAGAAACATCCAGGTTTTTTTGAGGGAGTGGGATTGGCAAAGAAACCAGGAGCCTAGTCTATTTAAAAGCTTTTGCATAACCAGGAAACTTAAAAAAAAAAACAACAACCATCAAGCTGTAATGAGCACTGAGTGATATATGGAAGTGTTGAATCACTATATTGTACACCTGAAACTAATATTGCACTGTATCTTAACTAACTGGAGTTTAAATAAAAACTTTAAAAAATGAATAAAACCAAGCCTCCAAATTTGCATGGGCAGGAACCACACTATGAAAAGTTCTCAAAGTTGACTTGCTCAGCAACGCCAACTTCACACGTGGCCCTGAAGGATAACGAAAAAGGAAGAGACTTTGAGAAGATAGAGCTAGGGGCTCCAGAGAAAAATGGTAGCAGGAATTCTTCCCCAAAGGCAGGACATGATCTAACGAAGGAGATTCTCCCATCCCAAGATAGAGGTCTTCGCAAAGCCTGCCCAGCTGTTTTTCACAACTGCTAAGGACTAGCAACTGTGTCTATCTCCTGTTCTTCCTTTTCCTAACTGGGAGTTTTTGTTTGTTTCATTGTGGAGAGTATGTCCTAGCTTTACCATCGTATCTGCGAGAGGGGAGATGGACAATTTAGAGAAAACAATTTTCCTAATTCAAAAGTGATTAGATCATGAGGAGCTAGATCCAAATGTAATGGGGAAGACTGTAATGGGGATCTCCCAGAGATCCTCGATTTCCAGCTTGGCTCGATGACTAAAAAAGACTTCAGATTGTTTCTCTTGGTGGAGAAAGAGGATTGTACTCTATGGTGAAAAGGATGAAATGGATATTTGATGACCAGAAAAGTGGATTACTGCAGAGACCTAATCTATATTCTCTTCTTCCTGGGCACATGGCTGGACAACATTTCCTAGCCTCCTTTGCAGTTAGGTGTGGCCATAGGTCTGAGCAATATCGTGACTTCTAGGCCTGGTCCATAAAGACTTCCCAGGAGCGCCCCTTTATGTTTTTCCCCCTTTCAGATGACTAGAAGGTGATGATTCCCATAGCCACTTTAGGGACACATTGAAGATGGCAGAACCAACATGAAGGAAGCTGGGCACTTGAATCACCACTCAGATGAGAGCTGCCCAAGACAGCCACCTAACCACAAACACACACTTTGGACTGTTGGGGTGAATGACGATTATATCAAACCACTGAGACTTTGAAGACTCATCTAAATCAGTGGCTCTCAAAGGGTGGCTCCAGACCAGCAGCATCAGTATCACCTGGCACCTTGTTAGAAATCCAACTTTTCGGGCGCCTGGGTGGCTCAGTGGGTTAAAGCCTCTGTCTTCGGCTCGAGTCATGATCTCAGGGTCCTGGGATCAAGCCCCGTATCGGGTTCTCTGCTCAGCAGGGAGCCGAAGCTGCTTCCCCCTCTCTCTGTCTGTCTCTCTGCCTACTTGTGATCTCTCTGTCAAATAAATAAATAAAAATCTTAAAAAATAAAGTAA
>CM052893.1:17218986-17229567 GCA_028534135.1 Potos flavus | reverse complement strand
GCCCCGTATCGGGTTCTCTGCTCAGCAGGGAGCCGAAGCTGCTTCCCCCTCTCTCTGTCTGTCTCTCTGCCTACTTGTGATCTCTCTGTCAAATAAATAAATAAAAATCTTAAAAAATAAAGTAAAATAAAATATTTAAAAAAGAAAAGAAAAAGAAATCCAACTTTTCGGGGCGCCTGGGTGGCTCAGTGGGTTAAAGTCTCTGCCTTCGGCTCAGGTCATGATCTCAGGGTCCTGGGATCAAGCCCCACATCAGGCTCTCTGCTCAGCGGGGAGCCTGCTTCTCCCTCTCTCTCTGCCTGCCTCTCTGCCTACTTGTGATCTCTCTCCTCTCTGTCAAATAAATAAATAAAATCTTTAAAAAAAGAAAGAAAGAAAGAAAGATATTCAACTTTTCAAGAAAGGAAGGAAGGGCGGGAGGAAGGAATCCAAATTTTGAGTGTCCACCCCAGACCAGAGCACTGGGGGTGGGGCCCAGCAAGCCTTTCAGGTGATCCTGATGCACAGTGAAGTTGGACAACCATTGATCTAGGGAAACAGCTAGTGTTAGCTAAACTAATAAAACAGTTGAATGGGAAGCTCCTAAAGTTGACCAGTCTACTGTTCCTATCGTTTCTCACTGATACAAGGTGATGCTATTGACCTCTGCTCTAACTCTACCAAGAGAAGATACTGGTAGACTCCTGACCCTGATCTCACCACAGGCCTGGTAGAACCTGGAAGGAGGATGATCCTTTTCACTTAATAATAACCTCATCTGAGGTTGTTTCCCTCGGTTTCCTTTGTTTGTTTTCGTTTTTTGCTTTCTAAAAGATTTTATTTATTTGACCAAGAGAGAGAAAGAGAGGGAGAGGGAGGGAGAGGGAGGGAGACAGAGCACAAGCAGGAGGGAGCGGCAGAGGGAGAGGGAGAAGCAGGGAGTCCGATGCAGGACTCGATCCCAGGACCCTGGGATTATGACCTGAGCCGAAGGCAGATGCCCAGCTGACTGAGCCACCCAGGCGCCCCTGAGCTTATTTCCAAAGGGGTTCTATTGGTGCCTGGTGTTATCAGATCCATCATCCCATAGGCCAGACACCACAGGAGCACCGGGTCAGCTGGGAGTTGGGATCATCGACCTGTCTGGGTCTGTTTGGGACTTTCCTAGTTTGAGCACCGAAAGTCCCTCTTCTAGTCTCAGGCTGTCTGGGATGTTTGGTCACCTTAGTCAGTGTGGGTTGAAATGTTCATCACTTGTGACCCAGAGCGTTTTCTCTCACAAGGGTGATCCCCTGCTCAACAGGTTAAGCAACAATTTATTTTCAACTCCCAAACACAAAAGTCCTTATTACACTATCTTTCCCAGATAATTGACCTACTCACTTTTGAAGCTGATGCCCTGATTGCCCCCGCACACGCCCTTCGATGCCTGTGTGATGAGGGGAGGAGGAGTCACTTTCAGGATTAATGGATAAGGGGGACCAAGGTGACTTTCTAGCATCTACTTCAGTAAAGGGAGAGAAGAGGGTCAGGGACCCACATTTTCCAGTTAAACATTTCCTATATACTTAAGGCTGGTAGAGAATATGATATGTACCATAACTTTATGCCAAGTAAAACATTACCTTTGATATGAATAATATGCAGTGACAGTTCAGAAAAAGGGAAAAAAAGATTTCTTCTTTTCTTAATTTCCTTAGGACTCATTCAGAACACTGGTTTTCAGTGTTGGGCCTGGGGTGCAACTCTAAAGTGGAGGAATTTTTTTTTTTTTTAAGTACAGACCTCCCCCTGATTTATCCCAGGTAGGGGAGGGGTAGTGAGGTATATTTTGAAAAAACTTCAAAGCTGTCCTGTTTCTTTTGGAAACCACTGTTTTCAAGCAGGGTTTCTCAGCTATAGCAATACTGACATTTCGGGTCCAATCATTCTTCGCTGTGGGGGCTGCCCTGCCTGTTGTGGGATGGTTAGCAGCTTCCCTGGTCTCTAGATGCCAACAGCGCCATACCCCCAGCTTTGAGAACCAAAAATGTCTTCAGGCTTTTGGAGGTAGTGATGTAGTTTTTAGGTGGGGTTCAGTGGGGGTGAGGTTCGGAGCTGACGACCAAGAAAGAATTTTTGGGAACTTTGGTGCAAAATGGTGGTTTATTAAAGCACAGGGACAGGACCCATGTGCAGAAAGTGCTGCTGCAAGGGGGTGGGGAGGGGTGGCTGATTGGTATTGGGACAGGTATGGAAAAAGGGAGGTTTCAAAAGAACTTTCATATGCTAAAGAGGACTTACCAGATACTTGAGGCCTTGCCATTGTCAAGTTAAGGTTGTTTTTTCCCCCTCTAGCAAGGCATTAACATAGAGATAGTTGGGAGATTCCTGGAGGAATGTCACATGGGTCCCACCCAGGGGTGGGGGTGGGGTGGGATGCAGGGGGTCAGCTTCTGCTTTGTCTTCAGCCAGTCCTGCTCCCTCATCAGTAGGGTTGCCAGAAAAAACTACAATATGTAGGATGTATGCAATATGTGAGATATATTTATACTTAAAAAAAAATCCTTTTTTATCTGAAATCCAAACTAACTGGACATCCTGTATTTTCATTTGCTAAACCTAGGAACCCTACTGGTGAACAGTAGTGCTCCCCAGCTATGGATCACTACTTTATTATTTTCTTAACTTTTGTTTTGTTTTTAAGATTTTATTTATTTATTTGACACAGAGAGAGGGAGAGAGCACAAGCAGGGGGAGCAGCAGAGGGAGAGGGAGAAGCTGGCTCCCCACTGAGTAGGGAGTGGGACCTGGGGCTTGATCTCAGGGCCCCGAGATCATGACCTGTGTCAAAGGCAGATGCTTAACGACTGAGCCACCCAGGCGTCCCAAGATCACTACTTTAAAACAAGACTGGAAATGGTTATGGAAGCCATAAATAAAAATAAAGCCAAGTACAATTTAGTGTCACCTACTAGAGATACATTTTGACATCTACTTTAAGGAAGACACAGTTTCCATATATACCTTAAATAAACAACCAGAGAAAAATTGTTTGAATGATAGGGACTCAGAAATGTAAGTAGAGCTCATGAAACAACATACAGATTCTGTGAAAGCAGGGATCTTTGTTTCGTTTACTGTTGTATCCCAGCTGCCCTGAACGGTGCCTGGCACACACTAATCAAAAAATAAATATTTATTGAATGACCGAATGAAAGCATTGGCAGTGTTAAGTGTGGGATGAAAATGTCCATATGACTGTTCACTTCCTGTAAATAATGGATACAGATATCTTTCTCCAGGAAAAAGATGATTCTGTGTCATGCTTAGATGTTCTAGAAACAAATAAAAAGGACTATCACCTAAGTGAGAGATGTGTGAAGAAGAGATGGGTATAAGAATTAAAACTGATCCAGTCCTGAAGGCTACCTATCTTCTTTTTCTCTAAAACACAAATAGAGATCAAAGTAATTTATTTTACTTTGATTTTAAGGAAAGTAAATTTAACTTTTACTTTGGGACTTTGGAATATTTTCGTCAGCAAAGGGATGAATTCAGGCTGGTAAACGACAATTCGACCAACTCTGCCTCATTCCAAGCCCCTTCCTTCCTACTACCCTGGCGTCCTTCCCCTTAGTGAGCTAGTATGGAGCACTGACTAGGCCTTAGATACTGCCTGCTTTAAGCTCATTAAAAAGCTGGGGCTGGTCCCAGAGCCAGCTTCAGATTTGAGGATCAAATGTACTTTTTTTTTTTTTTAAGGTTTTATTTATTTATTTATTTATTTGAGAGAGAGAGCATGCATGAACAGGGTGGAGGGGCAGAAGGGGAAGGAGAAGCAAGCTCCCTGCTGAACAGGGGGCCAGATACAGAGCTCCGTCCCAGGACCCAGAGCTCGATCCCAGGACCCCAGGATCATGACCTGATCCGAAGGCAGATGCTTAATTGACTGAGCCACCAGGCACCCGATCAACTGAGAATCTTAATGCTCAGGCTCATAGACAGTGACATGACATTTTACCAATTTCGGAAAGAAAATTCTAAAATGCATGCGAATGGATTGGATTTATCCAGTACTTGAAGATTAAGTGACCTCCCACACTGTTGTATTCCTGCATTATGACTTTGTTATTCGAAACATCCCTTTGCAGAAAAAAAAAAAAAATGATGCCATTTGAAGATGAGCTCTTTACTTTGTAATGGCCTGGTAAGCATTATTATCAGCTGATCAAGTCCATGGACTCTGGACTCTAAGAAGCTGGGTTCCAATCCCAGCTGTGTTACTTATTAGGTATATAATTTGGGCAAGTAATTTCATCTCTCTGGGCCTCCACTTCTTTATCTGCAAAATGGGGATAACAATAGTACATACCCTGCAGGGTTGTTACAAGGATTAAACAAATTAATATTTGTAAAATACTTTGAACACTGCCTGGCACTAATAAACCCTATAAAAATGCTCATTACATTACAAAGCTAAAAATTCAAATCACTACTGTGGATTAAATACCCTTTTGTGGGTGTTTTTAGAAGCAGAATAGAAAACCCTAAGTTCCTAATAATTGAGACGTGTGAGAGCCTGGAGGAGGGGACTGACATGGGAAGGTCGGGCGTGCAGTCATCCTCCTACCTCAGGGCTCCTTTCACATCCTGTGATTCTGTTCCATGACCATCCCACACTTGTAAAGGCATTTACAGTTAAAGAACTCAAAACATGGTTTATGCATAATAATTAAGTAGAAGCAGATCCTTAATAAAAATCATTCCTTTTTTTTTAAGATTTTATTTATTTATTTGACAGAGAGAGAGAGATCACAAGTAGGCAGAGTCAGGCAGAGAGAGGGGGAAGCAGGCTCCCTGCTGAGCAGAGAGTCTGATGTGGGGCTTGATCCCAGGACCCTGAGACCATGACCTGAGCCGAAGGCAGAGGCTTTAATCCACTGAGCCACCCAGGTGCCCCTAAAAATCATACTTAAAAACATAATACTGGGATGCCTGGGTGACTCTGGTGGTTAAGCGTCTGCTTTAGCTCAGGTCATGATCCTGGGGCCCTGGGATCAAGTCCCGCATCGGACTCCCTGTTCAGCGGGGAGCCTGCTTCTCCCTCTCCCTCTGCTGCTCCCCCCACTTGTGCACTCTCTCTCTCTGACAAATAAATAAATAAAAATCTTAAAAAAAAAAAAAACAAACTTATAACACTTCCAATTACTGACTATGGGCACATAATTAACATAAAAGAAAAATATGTGGGGGCGCCTGGGTGGCTCAGTCGGTTGAGTGGCTGCCTTCGGCTCAGGTCATGATCCTGGGGTCCTGGGATCAAGCCCCAGGTTGGGCTCCCTGCTCAGCGGGAAGTCTGCTTCTCTGCCGTCTTCCCGCTTGTGCTCTCTCTCACTAGCTCTGTCTCTCTCAAATAAATAAATAAAATATTTTTTAAAAATGTGTGCTTCCTCAGCCAATAGAAATGAAATAAACAAGTACTGACCCTGCGTGGCCTGTGATCTCTCCTTGTCTGAGTCTCCTCTTTTCCCCAAGGACTCTGGAAGTTACAGAGCAGATAGAAACATAAGAATTCAAGAACTCTGAGAGCAACCAAAAATGAAAAAGAGGAAGTGATATTTAAGGATATTTTTTTCCAAGAGAGACGATGTAGGGGCGCCTGGGTGGCTCAGTGGGTTAGGGCCTCTGCCTTCGGCCCAGATTGTGGTCTCGGGGTCTTGGGATCAAGCCCTGCATCGGGCTCTCTGCTCAGCAGGGAGCCTGCTTCCCCCTCTCTCTCTGCCTGCCTCTCTGCCTGCTTGTGATCTCTCTCTGTCAAATAAATAAATAAAATCTTTTAAAAAAAAAAAAGAGAGAGAGAGAGACCACGTAGCGCAAAACAATCATGTCAGGTCTCCAGAGCCGGACAACTAACTCACATCCCGGCTTCACGGCAGCCCAGCTGGCTGCTCTTGGGCCAAGCGACCCGCTGGGTCTCCAGAGCAAGAAGTGAGACATCAGCCATCCTGCATTACCTCCCATTTCCTCACATTTTCACTTCCCCTTCTGCCCTTGGCTGCCTCGGCTTCCCTTCTCTGAGGGAAAGCATGGCCGCTTAATCATTCCCTTTGACCGCTTTCCCGAGATCCCAGGATAAAGTAAATGTTATGGAGAAAAATAAAGCAGGAGTTCAGGGGTGCAGAGAATTTGATCTCTCTGGGCTTCACTTTCCTCATCTGCTGTGAGAATTCAATGCTATAATCGGTACAACCTCTTAGAAGCGTGCCCGGCGCAGGATAAGAACAGTATGAATTTTTAGCGTTATTGCAGATGCGGGAGGCTCTTGTTTCTTCTGCCTGTGGAGGAGTAGGCCTCCTTGAAAACTCTGCCCCCATCAGGCTGGGCTTGGACTGGGTTTGCTATGAGCAAGGAGTCGACTTTGCTCTAAGTGTGACCACGGGTCTGTCTGAAGGATTTTGTGCATCCCTACACTAGGCCTATTAGTTTCCTGCGGCTGCGGAAACCAATTCTAGAGGCTCTGGGGGAGAATCTGTTCTCGCCTCTTCCATCTTCTAGAGGCTGCCTAAATTCTTTGGCTTGTAGCCCCACATTTTTCCAACTCCTGCCTCCATCATCACATCTCTGACTCTCCTGCTGCTCCGTTACAAGACCTTTGTGTTGATTTGGGGCCAATTTGGATAGTTGAGGTAAATTTCCCCATTTCGGCACCCTTAATTTAATCACACCTGCAAAATCCTCTTTACCTTGTAAGGTAACATATTCACAGATTCCAGAGACTATGGCCTGACCATCTTTGGGGAGAGGGGCATTATTTGTCTACCCTTCTGGGCAAGGAGTTTATTCCAATGGTGGTGAACATATTTCTCTGAATCATACATGGAGATGTAGGCCATTTTCTCACTGATGCTCTTTTTCCAAAGAATGAGGTGGACAACCTACGGTGCCTTGGTTTTGAGAGAAAGAGGGAAGGAGAGGGAGGGTGAGAGATTGCATGTCCTTTTTTCTGTCTTTTCAGAAGCTCCCACCCTTTCTTGGTCCCTTCTCCTCTCCCCTGAACCACTTCCCTATGGCTTCTCCTTTTTTTTTTTTTTTTTAAATTTTATTTATTTATTTGACAGAGGGAGACAGATCACAAGTGGGCAGAGAGGCAGGCAGAGAGAGAGGGGGAAGCTCCCTGCCGAGCAGAGAGCCCGATGCGGGGCTCTATCCCAGGACCCTGAGATCATGACCTGAGCCGAAGGCACGGGCTTTAACCCACTGAGCCACCCAGGCACCCCCCCCTTTTTTTTTAAGATTTTATTTTACTTATTCATTTGAGAGAGTGTGCACACGTGCCTCTGTAAGAGGGAGTGGGAGGGGCAGAGGGAGATGCAGACTCCCCACTGAGCAAGGCGCTGGGCTTTCCGAGGGCTCTATGCCAGGACCCTGAGATCATAACCTGAGCGGAACGCAGATGCTTAACCGATTAAGCCACCCAGGTGCCCCTTTATGACTTTATTTTTTTTTTTTTTTTTTTTCCGATATGACTTTATTTTTAAGTAACCTCTACACTCAATGTGGGGCTCAAACTCACGACCCCAAGATCAAGCGTCTCAAGCTCTTCCAACTGAGCCAGCCAAGAGCCCTCCCCCGTGCCTTCTTATTTAGACTTGTTCTAGTCTATTTCTTTATCCGTTTAACTGAGGAGTATAACAAGGGCACAATACCCAGAAATAGAAAAAGTCCTTTTAAAAAGGCACAGAAGTGGGGAAAACAAGTCAGTCACTACTTAACTTGGTTTATTTTTGTTCTGTCACTTTATTATCCTCACGTTCCCACTTTGTTACCCAGGTCAAGCGTGCCAAATATTTGGAGAACCAGATGAAGTGAGATTATTTTTGTGCTGTTTAAAATTCTGAGACATTTGTGAGACTTTTTGATTTACATTGACAAGAGAAAAAGGTTATTTCTTCAAAAAGTGACTGCTCTGGAAGAGTCCTGTGTAGCAACAAGCTACAGGTTTCCTCTATCCAAGGATGACACCTAGAGGCTATTTGTGATGTGGAAGCCTATCCTGAAACACTTCCCAAATTGTTTTCCTCATGGGTCCTGTCATAAATCATAGATCCAATAAGCCCAGATAGAATAAAAATTAATGTATAGCTAATCGTATAGGGGAGGAAACAGACCTACAGAGGTTATATTCACTTTCTAGGAATAGAAGTACATCACAAGTACAGAAAAAAAAATTTTTTTTAAGTGGGCTCCAAGCCCAGTGTGAAACCCGATGCAGGGTTTGAACTCACGACCCTGAGATGAAGACCTGAGCTGAGATCAAGAGTCAGAAGCGTAACCGACTGAGCCACCCAGGTGCCCCAAGAAGAACTTTTAAATGTAATAGGTGGATGGAAAAATTATAAAGAGGACATTTTGGGTACAGTTGGGGAATTTTGAGTGTTCACCAAATGTTGGTTGATGTGATTGAGTTCATGCTGATTTTCTTAGGTGTAGTGAGGGCATTGTGCTTGTGCTGGAGAATGTTTCTGTTCTCAGGGTATGCAGGCTAACATATTTAAGGCTAATGTAGGAGGATGTGGGCAACCTACTTTCAGCTGTTTTGGCAAAAGGAAAGTGTGTGTACAGCTATGGGGAAAGATATAGCAGGTATGGTAAGGTGCTAGTAGCTGGTGAATCTAGGTGGGGAGAGATTTTGTTCAAAATAAATAAATTGGAATGTGAAAGCATTGAACTAAGTCATTTACAATGTTAACTAATTTTTTTTTTTTAAGATTTTACTAGAGAGAGATTGAGAGAGAGAGAGCGCATGCGAGCACAAGGAGGGGGAGGGATAGAGGAAGAAGCCAGCTCGCTGCAGAGCTACGAGCGCCGAGCGAGGGAGGTTGGGCTCAATCCCAGGACCCTGAGATCATGACCTGAGCCGAAGTCAGACGCTTAACTGACTGAGCCACCCAGGTGCCTCTCAATGTGAACTGAATTTCTATTTCAATAGTTGTGACATTTCTTGTGATGTTCCTACACTGAAATTTCACTTTATCTCTTACATTCCCACCATATTGTAATTACCCCATGATTATTTGCTGCCCTTTGTATTTCTCATAGGGCACACAGAAAACACAATTATTTGCTGATGCTAGGTTAAAAAACACGATAGAAAGTTTCACAGCTCCCTGCTTGTGCCATGATCTCACTGACCTTATTTAGGGCCTGAAGGATGTTTCCTTGTGCCCTTCCCCAACCCCCAGCTTCCCCTGGCTGACTCATATTCATCCTCCAGTTTCCCATCCTAGGGGAGGCCTTCCTTGACCTGCCTCTGTGCTCTTAGATCATTTCCCCTGCCTTAACACTTACCACACAGTGTATTATAATGTCTATTATCTCAACTGAGTACCCCATTAAACTCTATCATTTTCTTGAGAAGGCAATTTTGTTCACCTTTTTACAGCTGTAACCTTAGTCCTTGACACAGTCTCTGGCACATAGTAAGAACTTAATAAATATTTAGTGAATGAATGCCCAGTATAGGGTTACCAACTTTTTAGAGAGCTAAACTGGAATATAAGCCATACTATACTCCCTCTTTCCCCAGATATATTTGCGTGTGTGTGCGTATTTAAAAATTATACACATATGTGCTATTTGATAGAAAAAATTAAAAATAGGTATTTATTTTATATCAAAGGATTTTTGTTAAAATTGTGGTAAAACAATTTCTTAGGAAGAAGTTATAATTTTGTAATACTAGCTCTTTCTCCTCAGGAAGCATTCTCTATTTATTAGTGAATCTTTATACTCTTTTCATTTTTTAAATTTATTTTTACTTCTATTTTTTTTTAAGATTTTGTTTATTTATTTGTCAGAGGGAGAGAGAGCACAAGCAGGGGGAGCAGCAGGCAGAGGGAGAAGCAGTCTCCCCACTGAGCAGGGAGCCCAATGCAGGACTCCATCCCAGGATCCTGAGATCATGACCTAAGCCAAAGGTAGATGCTTAACCAACTGAGCCACCCAGGTAGCCCTCTTCCATTTTTTTAATTAAAAAAAAAATTTTTTTTAAGTAAGCGCTATGCCCAATGTGGGGCTTAACCTCATTATCCCAAGATCAAGAGTCACATGCTCTACCGACTGAGCCACTAGGCACTCTTTTGTATTCTTAATTATAGTTTTCTACTTACTTCCCACTTAATATATTTATGATCAACTTATTTCATATACATATATATGTATGTGTATGTATTTATTTCTTTCTTTATCTACAATTCTATTTCAAACTTGTTATCACTCCTGTAAAGGCAAGCTGCTAAGTTTGTGTACCCTTATTGTATGTAAGCCATTTTAACTTGCTGCATCAATTCTGAAACTCTTTACTTGAGCACCTTAGAGTTTCTAAATTTACAATCAGAGATACAAATAATCAGGTTTTTTTAAATTTAATTTTTTTTTTCAGTGTTCCAAGATTCATTGTTTATGCACCACATCCAGTGCTCCATGCAATACATGCCCCCCCCCATTACCAACCACCAGGCTCATCCATCCCCCCATCCCCCTCCCTTCCAAAACCCTCAGATGGTTTCTCAGAGTCCACAGTCTCTCATGGTTCGCCTCCCCCTCCAATTTCCCCCAATT